>CM051385.1:8686449-8734481 GCA_028015245.1 Cardamine occulta
CAAATTCTAGGTCTATACATATTACGTATAACATCTACATGTATATTCAGAGTAATATACATATATTTGGCATGGTGGGATGATATGATAATAACGAGGGTAAGGTACTTACCAGTGAACAAAACGAAGAAAATTTAAACTATATACAAAAGTAAATTTCAATGCATGTACTCTTTTTTTCCACTGACAAAACTTTTATAGTAAAGGTCAATCTTGCTTTTCTAAAAGGAAAAAATACAATAGGAAAAATAGAAAAGAAAAACACTCTTTTCCGATGTCGTAATAGGAACTGTGAATCGAATTTAATTCGATTCTCGATCGGCAAAACGCAGAGTAAAGAGTTACTTTGGAATGATACACTACAGATAAAGCATCTTTGCTATTTATAGGTATTCGATCTGAAGAGATTACACCTTTAAATTCTATAAAACTAACACAAGTATACTCATACTTTATTTCCTATTAATTTCTGTACAGTCTCCATATGTGACCAAACAAACGAGTAGTACAGGATGTTTTGTTTTTAAAATGTAGGAGGACTTGGGCGATGACTTGGTTTGGACTTGTTTGGCAAAAGTTTTAGAAGATTGATAGGTTTAGCAACGAAGATTTAGTAAGCTTCATAACAAGATTGACATCTTTGCTGTGAAATAGTATAAAATGAAACTTAATTAATTTGATGCAGAGACACTAATTTTGGATCGTTAGTTCCATGAAAATTGCTTTATTTTTAGGAAGAAAATTGGTACAACCAAGAAGTTCTTTGGAATCTCATGATCGTATAGTGGTGGAGCCTTACATTAACATTCTACTTCCAGACAAATACGAATAGTTATAAAGTTTACAACGGTTTTGTCTTCTTATATTAATATATAATTGTATTTTAAATCTATATTTTAAATTCTGATGAATGATTTTGTAGGTAGAAAATGTAAGGAGAATCAGTTGTCAGACACTTTAAAATATACATAAATCTTTTGTTTAATATTGGATTTCTTCAAATTTGTTTGATCACATAATTGTTTATTTATATCTTTTGACTTTTCATTTTGAATATACAACAACTGATTTTAAACTTTTTATGTGGATAATGAAAATTTTGAGTTTCGTTACACGTCATTTTGATGGGGATAATCATTCTTTTTCTAACTTTCTCCAAATACATATAATTGATATTAAAAAAACATTTAACACTTAAATTACAATATGAATTAGAAAAATACTAAGTAGGATTAAATTATTATCTTAAAGTATAAATTAACTATTTTGAATAATATTCAACTTTAACATGTATTTCAAAATCTTTAGAAAGAAGTAGAGATAAATTTTTTATTAGAATAATATTTACAAAACCAAAAGAATTACTTTAGAATCTATAACCCCATTCACATGGTCTTAGTTTTTTTTTTAACCAGTGCGTTTTGAATTGTGGCCTTTTGTTTTTTAGTGAATGTTGAATAGTTATTTGATTATTATTATTCTTTTTATAAATTTTTGAATACTTGTTGGTAATCTCTAAATCGCATTCCTCCTTTTCCTACCATGTGGACAAGCAGAAATAAAGGACATCTCTAGTTATTTTGTATATGTAAGAGATAATTGTTATAAGAAATTTAGGTTATGATTTTTTTTGGTACAAAATATTGTAAATATTTATAACAATAACCCAATTTTAATTTTTATTTGATTTGAAAAATATTTATTTTCTTTATGTCCACTCGTATATAAAATATAATGCAGATGCAAGTAGCAAGTTGGTGCATGCACGAATACAATAGTGAAAATTTAGAGTTTTTTGATTCTTATCTAGACAATTAATTCAAAAAATTGAGCATCTCTACATATTTAAATATATTTTAAAATTTATTAACTAGTCAAAAAGAATAAATGGAGTCTAAAGAATAGAATAATAAAAAGAAAACAGATTCAAATAAAATTTTTAGGCTCCAACTAATGACATGTAGTATCAAAAGTTACACAAATGTATGTCATTTGACATTTGTGCTAATTAACAAATAATAACTGAATTCTACATTGAACTCTTTTAGATCAGCGCCATCAGGTTAATAATTTCTCCGATCATTGGAATAAACATTAATCGAGATGCAGAAGCTGAACGAACTCTTCTCTGGTGGCGGAGATGGTGATGATACAAGGGATAGCTTCTTAGAAGATGGATCGAATGGGAAGGTCTTTGTTCTCTCACACCAACCTAGGTTTCTCCCCGGTATCAATTAAGTTTGTTTTTGTGGGTTCTCTGTTTAAGTTACTTAATCTTATTCGATTTGTAGAGAATGTATGGATTCGCCACGTCTTTGGCCACTGGTTTGCTTCTGATGTTTCTGGTAAGTTGTCAATGCTTTGTAGTCTTCCAATTTCTGATATTGGAAGTTGAAATTTTTGATTAATTAGAGTTCTGTTTCTGATATTGTTAATCATTAGATCATCTAGAAGAAGTAATTCATATTTCATCTTCTTCTTGTGCAGTCTATGATTGTATTTACTATCCCAATCAAATTTGCACTTCTCTTCACATTTGGAAATGTTCTTGCTATTGGAAGGTATGTTTTTGCTTGAAATGTTGAGAGTTGAGAATTTGTGATTTCAAAGTCTTTAACATTTCTAGATTTTAATGGTTCTATGCTCATCTCTTGATACAATTCTTTTTGGTGATTAGGATGAATTTTCAGTTAGGTTTTATTTATCATTTAAAATCTAGACGCACATGTAAAAAGTATGTGGACGTCAAAAGAAAAATCAAAACAAAGACCTCACGTACGTAGTAGTAGCTAGAAAATAGAAATGTCGTTAATAGGGAACGGCTGGAGCTAAAACCATTGGATGAGAGTGATCCACCTATTGACTGTAAAGTCCTTGTTCTTGTGTGTCTCGTATTGATTGCTTGTAAAGTATTTTTAAATTGGTATCTACAAAAACCGAATTTAAGGTTTAAAATTTATATCCTTGATGACAAAAAAGAAAAAGAAAATCAAAGTCAAATTTAAGATATTTTAAAGGCCATGAAAGCTTTAAGCCTTTAAGGTGTTATTAAGAAAATTTTAAAGTTTTAGAACATTTTTTATATAGCACTTGTGTTTTTAAGAGTGCGAGTCTGATCTCTACTACTATAGTTTTTGTTTGATCATTTATTTTTTTGTTTTGTTTCTGAAGCAATTACGTTTTGTGGTTTCGTTTTTACATTAGTTGAATAACTTGTTTTCCTTCGTTTTAACTAAATGTGATTCCAACATTCGACTAACTTTTCATAATGAACCAATATTAATTTTGAAAGGGACTATTTTAAATGAAACGAAATTTACCCGTCAAAAGAGGAAATAGGAGGGGGACCAAAATAGCTAAAAAATCTCTTTTGGTGAGGCCATAAGCTCCTTGACACTTTTCGTCATACTTCTATTCTTCTTCTTCTTCCTCCTCTTATCAGCTTAACATATTTAAATATTTCCGAAAAATACCTGAAAATTAATATCATTATTTTTATTATCTAAAAAATATAATAGTTTCTTTTCATTTTTTTAAACAATATCATTCGTGAATGCTTGCTAGAGCCTTCGTAAATATCATTTGGGAAGACTTCAAATAAAAGTCGAATAGCATTTTATTGGACAAATAATTTGTCCTTTATATTACAAGTATTTGCCAGTTATTAGTGAAATGTAGATTTTGTTTTTAGTGAAATGTTGAATAGTTATTTGATTATTTTTAGTCTCTAACTCTCATTCCTCATTTTCCTACCAATGTGGAACAAAAAATGAAGGAGGTTTCCATTCATCTTGTTGACAAAGGAAAGTGCAACCCATAGCAACATATAGTTGAAAAATTAAGAATATGATGGTACTCTATCTGTACTCATCTCTCAATTCAATTCTTTTTGTGCTTAGGATGAAATGATTAATTCAATTTATACATGAAGACAATTTTGCAACTTTCATCATGTTTTCCTTCTAGCTAACCAAAGTATATATTTCATACCATTTCTTCATGATTCCTGCCTTGAAAAATGCATTCTTACTTTCGATGACATTTATGGCTTCTGAGTTGTGTATGAAAAATAATCAACGTTTACAACTATAGATCTGATTTCGTCTTCGCATGCTTGCTTGTGTAATCTATTTGACAATAATCTGATGATATATATTAGGTGCCCAAGTTTTTTTAAAACGCCTTAAACACCAAATTGTGTAATGGTTCTCTTCTCATCTCTCAATCAAATTCTTTTTTGTGCTTAGGATGGATTTCAGTTATATGTAGTTATTTTGGTTTCTTATTCTTACTAAACTAGCGAGAAACACATATGTATTAGTAAAACAACAATGTCCAATGTAGCTCCGTAGTTGACCTTACCTATAGCATGTTTTTTGAAACACTGGAAATATGTTGCTTTATATATTGTATTTGTAGTCTGTACATTTGAACATATAATATTTAAAACAAATTATTCAGATGACAAGAAAATGACTGAAACAATGAAACCCAAGTCATGCATTACTTTAGTATCACCAATCAGAATTATACAGGAGCGTAGGATGCCACCATTGCTGAATCCCTTGATCTGTCTGAAATCCCGGTGATACGGTCTTGTTTACCACTAGAAAGGCGGACGGAAGAAAATGAAGATGTTGTGGTGAAGAAGAATATGACGACGAACTTTCTCCTTCTCTTCCGAACAACGTACCCGTAATTGAGTATGAAGAAGCTGAACTCTCGATCTGAGCAGATTGGATCTGATTGGTTCACATACAATTTAGGTGTCCAGGAGGCTAAGTTCATATATGGCTGGCTTTCTCGAACCAGTATACAATTTAATATCAAAATATCAAGAGGAGATTTAGTTTCTTTTAAGAAAACAACCATCTAATAATCTACTATTGGATTTAAACAGCTACCTAATTTAATATATCCAGTCTTTCTATCTCATCTTGGATAAATAATGTTCAACAATAAACAATAGCAAATTGTTTTTGACTATCCAAAATAATTGTTTAGGTTTTATCAAAAAAAATTGTTTAGAAGCTGGAAATGTCAAAAAATTTTTTGACTTCACTTGAAACAGCATATTTATAAAATTGATATTATAAGTTATCGTAATAGATTAGAATTTCATCGTATTAGTCTATCCTAATAAAAATGATACAATATGAGAAATTATAATTACTTCTATGATAATTTTGATTTTTGGAGTTTATTTTAAGAGTCATGGGTTATTTTTAATTTTTCTTAATAATATCATTGGTTATAATAGTACATGTAATTAGATCTAATTATTTTCTTCATACATATTTTACACATAAATTCAATAAAATAATAATTTTATTTTTTGATCTTATTAAGTTTAAAAATATATATTTTAGATTATTATAAATCTTACTATCATTTAATATACTGTATATAAATATAAAATATGATTCAATCTAGTAAATAGTAATTTCAAAACCCATTTCTCATACATCCTCTCTCTCTCTCTCTATATCTATATATATATATATATATATATATATATATAAAAAACATTCAAACTAACCCCAAATTAAAATACTAATGTGTTTTTAGTTATGTAGTTAAGACCTTACCAAAAAAATATTTTCAACAAGAAAAACATACAAACAAAAGTATTATTAATATTAAATCCATTATTATAATAAAATGATAAATAAATTAAAAAAAGTTCTAATAATTTAAGAAATTATTTTCTTAAAGACCATAAAATAAAAAAAAAAAAAAAAATATATATATATATATATATAATGCGGACAAAAAACATCCATCTGCCTTGTGGCTCAGGGTTAAATAGATATCCAAACTAAGTATCATTTATTAGATATGACGATATAATGTCATGCCTATCTGTATCATCTATTATGGGCCTAACTGGTTGTCGCTCTGCCAATTTGCTCTACGTTCGGGTCTGGTTCCCACCATTGGTTAAGCTTATGAGCTTTCCAAATAGTCATTTTGTTCTTGTTTATTGTCACATCGGCCGATATAAGAAAGTGAACACGTTTTAAGCCTCATTGACGTTACACCGTGATTCTCGATTTTGCCTGCTTTGATCGCATTCATGAATTTTTTATGTTTGAAGTAACCAATGTATTCTGCACAGATCCAATCTCCTGGGTTAACATATATATGAGGTACCCACGATGCTATGTTTGGATACGTCTTCGTTAATCTGTAACAGTTAAAAATAAACATATTAAGTAAAATGAAGTTTAATGTAAAATTGATAAATTTGGAGAAACCTTAGAAGTATATAATAGTTACTCTTGGATTTATTCATTAGTCAATCAGCTTATTTATAGAAGATAACTTGTTTTAATAAAAATTATTTATATATATATATATGATAATTAAAAAACTACATATTTAATTAACAATAAGAGATATACACAAACGTCTACTTTCCTAATAATATTAACAGAATATATTCATGGCGATTTCATAATCTAGAGATCTCCTAATAGAATATATTATTTCATATTTGCTTATGGAAATCAGTATAAGTTTAGTTCTACCATTAGTAAAGTCAAACAATATTATCTATATTACAACGGAAATTTGGGACACTAATTCTAGAATGGCTAACATGAATTCCAGTTGAAGACGCATAAACTTTTTTGGGCCTAATAAAAAATGTTCTCAACAACTGTCCGACGATTAACTGAACCAATAATCTTTTAGTATGAAAGCAAGCATTTCATTTTCTTATAAAGATTAGGTTTATTTACCTGGGGGTGGTTGGAGGTGAAGTATGTGATGACATTCTCGGTGATTCGAAACAAAAATTTACGGATCTTTCCATCAGTTAGCTTCTCTAGAGGCACAGACGAGATGGGCGGGTTGAATATGTATGTCTCGAGGGAGATTCCTTTCATCATCATGATCTTCCCGGCCAACAGCGCTATAGCGGCTCCCAAAGAGTATCCAGCGAGCCAGAGAGCTTCATTTCGTGTATGTCCACATGTTTTTCGATTGCTTTTATGGCGTGCTGAAATCTAGTGTCTTTATGGAGGTTGTTGAGGATGCATCGAAGTCAAGTTTCAAATCCCTCTTCATACTTTTTAAACCTCAAGATTGTGCCGCGGAACACAATGACATAACGTGGAGGTATCGAATGAGGGATATTCATGTAATCATCGAAGAGGTTGTACTTGAAAACGGGCGCCAAAGATAGAGCTATCGGATTAAATCGATCAAGGTTTCATGTAAAGAGAAATGGAAGAATTCCCACCAGGACTCGGCTTGTGATTCCTGTTTCTTTTGCCTATCCTTTTCCAGTATGGACACTCCTTTTATCAAACTTGCTGTCACTGAGGTTCGAGTAGTGCTAATCGCCCCTATTAAAAACAAACCAATTAGAACTAGGTGTCGATCATTTTTTTTTTTTTTCTTTTGTAACTTTAGAATTGATACCCAAGTTTTTCTAAAAGTATACGGATAGTAAAACTTGGGAATCAATATTGATACCTAGGTTAAGAAAAAGCAAAACAATATCTATTTAGAGGAAGTATACTAAATTAAAAAAAAAAATGTTACCACGTACCAACAATGTTTTTTAAACACGAGGACGGGACTATTTTCCGGATCATTAGATTGGCTCAAACATATATATATATATATATATATATATATATATATTATACATGTAACAAGATTTTATAAATATATATAGTTAAAAAATATAAAAAATAAAAAGATGTGTTTAAAATGTATGAAAAGTCCCGGACGTATCTGTGCTTACCAATCAATAGAGGTAAGATAGGAGGGCCATTACTGCTGAAAATATATTTATCTGGGGTCGACGCTCCTGCTCCCATGTTTCTCCTTTTCCTACATTTCGTTGCTAATTAGTAATCAAAATTATTTAGAGTTAAAAGGTGAAGAACAAAATGCAAATTTAGGTCTATACATATTACGTATAACATCTTTACATGTATATTCTTAGTAATATACATATATTTGGCACGGTGATGATATGATAATAACGAGGGAAAAATTTACCAGTGAACAAAACGAAGAAAATGTAAACTATATACAAAAAAGTAAATTTCAATGCATGCACTCTTTTTTCCACTGACAAAACTTTTATAGTAAAGGTCAATCTTGCTTTTCTAAAAGGAAAAAAATACAATAGAAAAATAGAAAAGAAAATACCCTTTTCCGATGTCGTACAGGTGAACTAGAATCGAATTTAATCGATTCTGATCAAGTAAACGCAGAGTAAAGAGTTACTTGGAATGGTACACTACAGATAAAGCATCTTGCTATTTATAGGGTATTTGGATCTGAAGAGATCACACCTTTAAATTTATAAACTAACACAAGTATACTCATACTCTACTTCCTATTAATTTCTGTACAGTCTCCATATGTGACCAAACAAACGAGTAGTACAGTGATGTTTTGTTTTTAAATGTAGGAGGACTTGGGCGATGACTTGGTCGGACTTGCTCATGTGTTTTAGAAGATTTGATAGGTTTAGCAACGAAGATGAAGCTTCATAACAAGATTGACATCTTTGCTGTGAAATTGCATAAATGAACTCATCAATTTTGATGTAGAGACACTAATTTTGATCGTTAGTTCCATGAAATTGCTTTTATTTTTAGAAGAAAATTGGTACAACCAACAGTTCTCAATCTTACGATCGTATATAGTGGTGGAGCCTTACATTAACATTCTACTTCCAGACAAATACGAATAGTTACAAGTTTACAACGGTTTTGTCTCTTATATTAATATAATTGTATTTTAAATCTATATTTAAATTTGATGAATGATTTTGTAGGTAGAAATGTAAGGAGAATCAGTTTAAGCTCAGACACTTTAAAATATACATAACTTTTGTTTAATATTGATTTCTTTCAAATTTGTTTTGATCACATAATTGTTTATTTATGTATCTTTTGACTTTTCATTTTGAATATACAATAACTGATTTTGAACTTTTATGTGGATAATGAAAATTTTGAGTTTGGCTACACGTCATTTTTGATGTGGATAATCATTCTTTCTTAACTTTCCAAATACATAATTGATATTAAAAACATTTAACACTTAAATTACAATATGAATTAGAAAAATACTAAGTAGGATTAAATTTATTAGTCTTAAAGTATAAATTTAACTATTTTTTGAATAATATTCTAACTTTAACATGTATTTCAAAATCTTTTTAGAAAAGAAGTAGAGAGCAATTTTTTAGTTAGAAAATAATGTTATTTACAAAAACCAAAAGACCACTTTAGAATCTATAACCCCATTCATGGTCTTAGTTTTTTTTTTAACCGGCTGCTTCGAATTGTGGCCTTTTGTTTTTAGTGAATGTTGAATAGTTATTTGATTATTATTATTCTTTTATAAATTTTTTGAATATTGTTGGTAATCTCTAAATCGCATTCCTCCTTTTCCTACCATGTGGGACAAGCAGAAATAAAGGACATCTCTAGTTATTTTGTATATGTAAGAGATAATTGTTATAAGAAATTTAGGTTATGATTTTTTTTGGTACAAAATATTGTAAATATTTATAACTTAATAACCCAATTTTAATTTTATTTTGATTTGAAAAATATTTATTTTCTTTATGTCCACTCGTATATAAAAATATAATGCAGATGCAAGTAGCCAAGTTGGTGCATGCACGAATACAATACTTGAAAATTTAGAGTTTTTGATTCGTATCTAGACAATTAATTCAAAAAAAAATTGAGCATCTCTACATATTTAAATATATTTTAAAATTTATTAACTAGTCCAAAACGAATAAATGGAGTACGAAAGAATAGAATAATAAACAGAAAACAGATTCAAATAAAATTTTAGGCTCCAACTAGTGACATGTAGTATCAAAGTTACACAAATGTATGTCATTTGACATTTGTGCTAATTAACAAATAATAACTGAATTCTACATTGAACTCTTTTAGATCGACGCCATCAGGTTAATAATTTCTCCGATCATTGGAATAAACATTAATCGAGATGCAGAAGCTGAACGAACTCTTCTCTGGTGGCGGAGATGGTGATGATACAAAGGATAGCTTCTTTAGAAGATGGATCGAATCGGAAGGTCTTTGTTCTCTCACACCAACCTAGGTTTCTCCCGATATCAATTAACTTTTTTTTTTTGTGGGTTCTCTGTTTAAAGTTACTTAATCTTATTCGATTTGTAGAGAATGTATGGATTCGCCGCGTCGTTCGCAACTAGTTTGCTTCTGAGGTTTCTGGTAAGTTGTCAATGCTTTGTAGTCTTCCAATTTCTGATATTGGAAGTTGAAATTTCGATTAATTAGAGTTCTGTTTCTGATATTGTTAATCATTAGATCATCTAGAAGAAGTAATTCATATTTCATCTTCTTCTTGTGCAGTCTATGATTGTATTTACTATCCCAATCAAATTTGCACTTCTCTTCACATTTGGAAATGTTCTTGCTATTGGAAGGTATGTTTTTGCTTGAAATGTTGAGAGTTGAGAATTTGTGATTTCAAAGTCTTTAACATTTCTAGATTTTAATGGTTCTATGCTCATCTCTTGATACAATTCTTTTTGGTGATTAGGATGAATTTTCAGTTAGGTTTATTTATCATTTAAAATCTAGACGCACATGCAAAAGTATGTAGACGTCAAAAGAAAAATCAAAACAAAGACCTCACGTACGTAGTAGTAGCTAGAAAATAGAAATGTCGTTAATAGGGAACGGCTGGAGCTAAAACCATTGGATGAGAGTGGGATCCACCTATTGACTGTAAAGTCCTTGTTCTTGTGTGTCTCGTATTGATTGCTTGTAAAGTATTTTTAAATTGGTATCTACAAAAACCGAATTTAAGGTTTAAAATTTATATCCTTGATGACAAAAAAAGAAAAAGAAAATCAAAGTCAAATTTAAGATATTTTAAAGGCCATGAAAGCTTTAAGCCTTTAAGGTGTTATTAAGAAAATTTTAAAGTTTTTAGAACATTTTTTATATAGCACTTGTGTTTTTAAGAGTGCGAGTCTGATCTCTACTACTATAGTTTTTGTTTGATCATGTTATTTTTTTGTTTGTTTCTGAAGCAATTACGTTTTGTAGTTTCGTTTTTACATTAGTTGAATAACTTGTTTTCCCTTCGTTTTAACTAAATGTGATTCCAACATTCGACTAACTTTTCATAATGAACCAATATTAATTTTGAAAGGGACTATTTTAAATGAAACGAAATTTACCCGTCAAAAGAGGAAATATGGGGGGGACCAAAATAGCTAAAGATCTCTGTTGGTTAGGCCATAAGCTCCTTGACACTTTCGTCATAGTTCTATTCTTCTGCTTCTGCCTCCTCTTATCGCTTAACATATTTAAATATTTCCGAAAAAATACCTGAAAATTAATATCATTATTTTTATTATCTAAAAAATATAATAGTTGCTTTTCATTTTTTTAAACAATCTCCTTCGTGCATGCTTGCTAGAGCCTTGGTAAATATCATTTGGGAAGACTTCAAATAAAAGTCGCATAGCACTTTTATTGGACAAATAATCTCTCCTTTCTATTCCAAGTATTTGCCAGTTATTAGTGAAATGTAGATTTTGTTTTAGTGAAATGTTGAATAGTTATTTGATTATTTTTAGTCTCTAACTCTCATTCCTCATTTTCCTACCAATGTGGAACAAAAAAATGAAGGAGGTTTCCATTCATCTTGTTGACAAAGGAAAATTGCAACCCATAGCAACATATAGTTGAAAAATTAAGAATATGATGGTACTCTATCTGTACTCATCTCTCAATTCAATTCTTTTTTGTGCTTAGGATGAAATGATTAATTCAATTTATACATGAAGACAATTTTGCAACTTTCATCATGTTTTCCTTCTAGCTAACCAAAGTATATATTTCATACCATTTCTTCATGATTCCTGCCTTGAAAAATGCATTCTTACTTTCGATGACATTTATGGCTTCTGAGTTGTGTATGAAAAATAATCAACGTTTACAACTATAGATCTGATTTCGTCTTCGCATGCTTGCTTGTGTAATCTACTTGACAATAATCTGATGATATATATTAGGTGCCCAAGTTTTTTAAAACGCCTTAAACACCAAATTGTGTAATGGTTCTCTTCTCATCTCTCAATCAAATTCTTTTTGTGCTTAGGATGGATTTCAGTTATATGTAGTTATTTTGGTTTCTTATTCTTACTAAACTAGCGAGAAACACATATGTATTAGTAAAACAACAATGTCCAATGTAGCTCCGCCGTTGACCTTACCTATAGCATGTTTTGAAACACTGGAAATATGTTGCTTTATATATTGTATTTGTAGTCTGTACATTTGAACATATAATATTTAAAACAAATTATTCAGATGACAAGAAAATGACTGAAACAATGAAACCCAAGTCATGCATTACTTTAGTATCACCAATCAGAATTATACAGAAGCGTAGGATTCCACCATTGCTGAATCCCATGATCTGTCTGAAATCCCGGTGATACGGTCTTGTTTACCACTAGAAAGGCGGACGGAAGAAAATGAAGATGTTGTGGTGAAGAAGAATATGACGACGAACTTTCTCCTTCTCTTCCGAACAACGTACCCGTAATTGAGTATGAAGAAGCTGAACTCTCGATCTGAGCAGATTGGATCTGATTGGTTCACATACAATTTAGGTGTCCAGGAGGCTAAGTTCATATATGGCTGGCTTTCTCGAACCAGTATACAATTTAATATCAAAATATCAAGAGGAGATTTAGTTTCTTTTAAGAAAACAACCATCTAATAATCTACTATTGGATTTAAACAGCTACCTAATTTAATATATCAGTCTTTCTGTCTCATCTTGGATAAATAATGTTCAACAATAAACAATAGCAAATTGTTTTTGACTATACAAAATAATTGTTTAGGTTTTATCAAAAAAAATTGTTTAGAAGCTGAAATGTCAAAAAATTTTTTGACTTCACTTGAAACGGCATATTTATAAAATTGATATTATAAGTTATCGTAATAGATTAGAATTTCATCGTATTAGTCTATCCTAATAAAAATGATACAATATGAGAAATTATAATTACTTCTATGATAATTTTGATTTTTTGGAGTTTATTTTAAGAGTCACGGGTTATTTTTAATTTTTCTTAATAATATCATTGGTTATAATAGTACATGTAATTAGATCTAATTATTTTCTTCATACATATTTTACACATAAATTCAATAAAATAATAATTTTATTTTTGATCTTATTAAGTTTAAAAATATATATTTTAGATTATTATAAATCTTACTATCATTTAATATACTGTATATAAATATAAAATATGATTCAATCTAGTAAATAGTAATTTCAAAACCCATTTCTCATACATCCTCTCTCTCTCTCTCTCTCTCTATATATATATATATATATATACTAAAAAAACATTCAAACTAACCCCCAAATTAAAATACTAATGTGTTTTAGTTATGTAGTTAAGACCTTACAAAAAAAATATTTTCAACAAGAAAAACATACAAACAAAGTATTATTAATATTAAATCCATTATTATAATAAAATGATAAATAAATTAAAAAAAAGTTCTAATAATTTAAGAAATTATTTTCTTAAAGACCATAAAATAAAAAAAAAAAAAAAATATATATATATATATATATAATGCAGACAAAAAACATCCATCTGCCTTGTGGCTCAGGTTAAATAGATATCCAAACTAAGTATCATTTATTAGATATGACGATATAATGTCATGCCTATCTCGTATCATCTATTATGGGCCTAACGGTGTCGCTCTGCCAATTTGCTCTACGTTCGGGTCTGGTTCCCACCATTGGTTGCTTATGAGCTTTCCAAATAGTCATTTTGTTCTTGTTTATTGTCACATCGGCCGATATAAGAAAGTGAACACGTTTTAAGCCTGCTGACGTTACACCGTGATTCTCGATTTTGCCTGCTTTGATCGCATTCATGAATTTTTTATGTTTGAAGTAACCAATGTATTCTGCACAGATCCAATCTCCTGGGTTAACATATATATGAGGTACCCACGATGCTATGTTTGGATCGTCTTCGTTAATCTGTAACAGTTAAAAAATAAACATATTAAGTAAAAATGAAGTTTAATGTAAAATTGATAAATTTGGAGAAACCTTAGAAGTATATAATAGTTACTCTTGGATTTATTCATTAGTCAATCAGCTTATTTATAGAAGATAACTTGTTTAATAAAAATTATTTATATATATATATATGATAATTAAAAACTACATATTTAATTAACAATAAGAGATATACACAAACGCTCTACTTTCCTAATAATATTAACAGAATATATTCATGGCGATTTCATAATCTCGAGATCTCCTAATAGAATATATTATTTCATATTTGCTTATGGAAATCAGTATAAGTTTAGTTCTACCATTAGTAAAGTCAAACAATATTATCTATATTACAACGAAATTTGGGACACTAATTCTAGAATGGCTAACATGAATTCCAGTTGAAGACGCTAAACTTTTTGGGCCTAATAAAAAAATGTTCTCAACAACTGTCCGACATTTAACTAACTGAACCAATAATCTTTAGTTCGTAGAGCAAGCATTTCATTTTCTTATAAAGATTAGGTTTATTTACCTGGGGGTGGTTGGAGGTGAAGTATGTGATGACATTCTCGGTGATTCAAACAAAAATTTACGGATCTTTCCATCAGTTAGCTTCTCTAGAGGCACAGACGAGATGGGCGGGTTGAATATGTATGTCTCGAGGGAGATTCCTTTCATCATCATGATCTTCCCGGCCAACAGCGCTATAGCGGCTCCCAAAGAGTATCCAGCGAGCCAGAGAGCTTCATTTCCGTGTATGTCCACATGTTTTTCGATTGCTTTTATGGCGTGCTGAAATCTAGTGTCTTTATGGAGGTTGTTGAGGATGCATCGAAGTCAAGTTTCAAATCCTCGTCATACTTTTAAACCTCAAGATTGGGCCGCGGAACACAATGACATAACTTGGAGGTATCGAATGAGGGATATTCATGTAATCATCGAAGAGGTTGTACTTGAAAACTGCGCCAAAGATAGAGCTATCGGATTCGTCGATCAAGGTTTCATGTAAAGAGAAATGGAAGAATTCCCACCAGGACTCGGGCTTGTGATTCCTGTTTCTTTTGCCTATCCTTTTCCAGTATGGACACTCCTTTTATCAAACTTGCTGTCACTGAGGTTCGATAGTGCGAATCGCCTCCTATTAAAAACAAACCAATTAGAACTAGGTGTCGATCATTTTTTTTTCTTTTTTTTTTGTAACTTTAGAATTGATACCCAAGTTTTACTAAAAGTATACTGGATAGTAAAAACTTGGGAATCAATATTGATACCTAGGTTAAGAAAAGCAAAACAATATCTATTTAGAGGAAGTATACTAAATTAAAAAAAAAAATGTTACCACGTACCAACAATGTTTTTAAACACGAGGACGGGACTATTTTCCGGATCATTAGATTGGCTCAAACATATATATATATATATATATATATATATATATATATTATACATGTAACAAGATTTTATAAATATATATAGTTAAAAAATATAAAAATAAAAAGATGTGTTTAAAATGTATGAAAAGTCCCGGACGTATCTGTGCTTACCAATCAATAGAGGTAAGATAGGAGGGGCCATTACTGCTGAAAATATATTTATCTGGGGTCGACGCTCCTGCTCCCATGTTTCTCCTTTTTCCTACATTTCGTTGCCAATTAGTAATCAAAATTATTTAGAGTTAAAAGGTGAAGAACAAAATGCAAATTTAGGTCTATACATATTACGTATAACATCTTTACATGTATATTCTTAGTAATATACATATATTTGGCACGGTGATGATATGATAATAACGAGGGAAAAATTTACCAGTGAACAAAACAAAGAAAATGTAAACTATATACAAAAAAAGTAAATTTCAATGCATGCACTCTTATTGTCCACTGACAAAACGTTTATTGTAAAGGTCAATCTTGCTTGTCTAAAAGGAAAAAAATACAATAGAAAATAGAAATGAAAAAATACCTTTTTCCGATGTCGTACAGGTGAACTAGAATCGAATTTAATCGATTCTGATCAAGTAAACGCAGAGTAAAGAGTTACTTGGAATGGTACACTACAGATAAAGCATCTTGCTATTTATAGGGTATTTGGATCTGAAGAGATCACACCTTTAAATTTATAAACTAACACAAGTATACTCATACTCTACTTCCTATTAATTTCTGTACAGTCTCCATATGTGACCAAACAAACGAGTAGTACAGTGATGTTTTGTTTTTAAATGTAGGAGGACTTGGGCGATGACTTGGTCGGACTTGCTCATGTGTTTTAGAAGATTTGATAGGTTTAGCAACGAAGATGAAGCTTCATAACAAGATTGACATCTTTGCTGTGAAATTGCATAAATGAACTCATCAATTTTGATGTAGAGACACTAATTTTGATCGTTAGTTCCATGAAATTGCTTTATTTTTAGAAGAAAATTGGTACAACCAACAGTTCTCAATCTTACGATCGTATATAGTGGTGGAGCCTTACATTAACATTCTACTTCCAGACAAATACGAATAGTTACAAGTTTACAACGGTTTTGTCTCTTATATTAATATAATTGTATTTTAAATCTATATTTAAATTTGATGAATGATTTTGTAGGTAGAAATGTAAGGAGAATCAGTTTAAGCTCAGACACTTTAAAATATACATAACTTTTGTTTAATATTGATTTCTTTCAAATTTGTTTTGATCACATAATTGTTTATTTATGTATCTTTTGACTTTTCATTTTGAATATACAATAACTGATTTTGAACTTTTATGTGGATAATGAAAATTTTGAGTTTGGCTACACGTCATTTTTGATGTGGATAATCATTCTTTCTTAACTTTCCAAATACATAATTGATATTAAAAAACATTTAACACTTAAATTACAATATGAATTAGAAAAATACTAAGTAGGATTAAATTTATTAGTCTTAAAGTATAAATTTAACTATTTTTGAATAATATTCTAACTTTAACATGTATTTCAAAATCTTTTAGAAAAGAAGTAGAGAGCAATTTTTTTAGTTAGAAAATAATGTTATTTACAAAAACCAAAAGACCACTTTAGAATCTATAACCCCATTCATGGTCTTAGTTTTTTTTTTTTAACCGGCTGCTTCGAATTGTGGCCTTTTGTTTTTAGTGAATGTTGAATAGTTATTTGATTATTATTATTCTTTTTATAAATTTTTTGAATATTGTTGGTAATCTCTAAATCGCATTCCTCCTTTTCCTACCATGTGGGACAAGCAGAAATAAAGGACATCTCTAGTTATTTTGTATATGTAAGAGATAATTGTTATAAGAAATTTAGGTTATGATTTTTTTTTGGTACAAAATATTGTAAATATTTATAACTTAATAACCCAATTTTAATTTTATTTTGATTTGAAAAATATTTATTTTCTTTATGTCCACTCGTATATAAAAATATAATGCAGATGCAAGTAGCCAAGTTGGTGCATGCACGAATACAATACTTGAAAATTTAGAGTTTTTGATTCGTATCTAGACAATTAATTCAAAAAAAAAATTGAGCATCTCTACATATTTAAATATATTTTAAAATTTATTAACTAGTCCAAAACGAATAAATGGAGTACGAAAGAATAGAATAATAAACAGAAAACAGATTCAAATAAAATTTTAGGCTCCAACTAGTGACATGTAGTATCAAAGTTACACAAATGTATGTCATTTGACATTTGTGCTAATTAACAAATAATAACTGAATTCTACATTGAACTCTTTTAGATCGACGCCATCAGGTTAATAATTTCTCCGATCATTGGAATAAACATTAATCGAGATGCAGAAGCTGAACGAACTCTTCTCTGGTGGCGGAGATGGTGATGATACAAAGGATAGCTTCTTAGAAGATGGATCGAATCGGAAGGTCTTTGTTCTCTCACACCAACCTAGGTTTCTCCCCGATATCAATTAACTTTTTTTTTTTTGTGGGTTCTCTGTTTAAGTTACTTAATCTTATTCGATTTGTAGAGAATGTATGGATTCGCCGCGTCTTTGGCCACTGGTTTGCTTCTGATGTTTCTGGTAAGTTGTCAATGCTTTGTAGTCTTCCAATTTCTGATATTGGAAGTTGAAATTTGCGATTAATTAGAGTTCTGTTTCTGATATTGTTAATCATTAGATCATCTAGAAGAAGTAATTCATATTTCATCTTCTTCTTGTGCAGTCTATGATTGTATTTACTATCCCAATCAAATTTGCACTTCTCTTCACATTTGGAAATGTTCTTGCTATTGGAAGGTATGTTTTTGCTTGAAATGTTGAGAGTTGAGAATTTGTGATTTCAAAGTCTTTAACATTTCTAGATTTTAATGGTTCTATGCTCATCTCTTGATACAATTCTTTTTGGTGATTAGGATGAATTTTCAGTTAGGTTTATTTATCATTTAAAATCTAGACGCACATGCAAAAGTATGTAGACGTCAAAAGAAAAATCAAAACAAAGACCTCACGTACGTAGTAGTAGCTAGAAAATAGAAATGTCGTTAATAGGGAACGGCTGGAGCTAAAACCATTGGATGAGAGTGGGATCCACCTATTGACTGTAAAGTCCTTGTTCTTGTGTGTCTCGTATTGATTGCTTGTAAAGTATTTTTAAATTGGTATCTACAAAAACCGAATTTAAGGTTTAAAATTTATATCCTTGATGACAAAAAAGAAAAAGAAAATCAAAGTCAAATTTAAGATATTTTAAAGGCCATGAAAGCTTTAAGCCTTTAAGGTGTTATTAAGAAAATTTTAAAGTTTTTAGAACATTTTTTATATAGCACTTGTGTTTTTAAGAGTGCGAGTCTGATCTCTACTACTATAGTTTTTGTTTGATCATGTTATTTTTTTGTTTGTTTCTGAAGCAATTACGTTTTGTAGTTTCGTTTTTACATTAGTTGAATAACTTGTTTTCCCTTCGTTTTAACTAAATGTGATTCCAACATTCGACTAACTTTTCATAATGAACCAATATTAATTTTGAAAGGGACTATTTTAAATGAAACGAAATTTACCCGTCAAAAGAGGAAATAGGAGGGGGACCAAAATAGCTAAAAATCTCTTTTGGTGAGGCCATAAGCTCCTTGACACTTTCGTCATACTTCTATTCTTCTTCTTCTTCCTCCTCTTATCGCTTAACATATTTAAATATTTCCGAAAAATACCTGAAAATTAATATCATTATTTTTATTATCTAAAAATATAATAGTTTCTTTTCATTTTTTTAAACAATATCATTCGTGAATGCTTGCTAGAGCCTTCGTAAATATCATTTGGGAAGACTTCAAATAAAAGTCGAATAGCATTTTTATTGGACAAATAATTTGTCCTTTATATTACAAGTATTTGCCAGTTATTAGTGAAATGTAGATTTTGTTTTTAGTGAAATGTTGAATAGTTATTTGATTATTTTTAGTCTCTAACTCTCATTCCTCATTTTCCTACCAATGTGGAACAAAAAAATGAAGGAGGTTTCCATTCATCTTGTTGACAAAGGAAAATTGCAACCCATAGCAACATATAGTTGAAAAATTAAGAATATGATGGTACTCTATCTGTACTCATCTCTCAATTCAATTCTTTTTTTGTGCTTAGGATGAAATGATTAATTCAATTTATACATGAAGACAATTTTGCAACTTTCATCATGTTTTCCTTCTAGCTAACCAAAGTATATATTTCATACCATTTCTTCATGATTCCTGCCTTGAAAAATGCATTCTTACTTTCGATGACATTTATGGCTTCTGAGTTGTGTATGAAAAATAATCAACGTTTACAACTATAGATCTGATTTCGTCTTCGCATGCTTGCTTGTGTAATCTACTTGACAATAATCTGATGATATATATTAGGTGCCCAAGTTTTTTTAAAACGCCTTAAACACCAAATTGTGTAATGGTTCTCTTCTCATCTCTCAATCAAATTCTTTTTGTGCTTAGGATGGATTTCAGTTATATGTAGTTATTTTGGTTTCTTATTCTTACTAAACTAGCGAGAAACACATATGTATTAGTAAAACAACAATGTCCAATGTAGCTCCGCCGTTGACCTTACCTATAGCATGTTTTGAAACACTGGAAATATGTTGCTTTATATATTGTATTTGTAGTCTGTACATTTGAACATATAATATTTAAAACAAATTATTCAGATGACAAGAAAATGACTGAAACAATGAAACCCAAGTCATGCATTACTTTAGTATCACCAATCAGAATTATACAGAAGCGTAGGATTCCACCATTGCTGAATCCCATGATCTGTCTGAAATCCCGGTGATACGGTCTTGTTTACCACTAGAAAGGCGGACGGAAGAAAATGAAGATGTTGTGGTGAAGAAGAATATGACGACGAACTTTCTCCTTCTCTTCCGAACAAAGTACCCGTAATTGAGTATGAAGAAGCTGAACTCTCGATCTGAGCAGATTGGATCTGATTGGTTCACATACAATTTAGGTGTCCAGGAGGCTAAGTTCATATATGGCTGGCTTTCTCGAACCAGTATACAATTTAATATCAAAATATCAAGAGGAGATTTAGTTTCTTTTAAGAAAACAACCATCTAATAATCTACTATTGGATTTAAACAGCTACCTAATTTAATATATCAGTCTTTCTGTCTCATCTTGGATAAATAATGTTCAACAATAAACAATAGCAAATTGTTTTTGACTATACAAAATAATTGTTTAGGTTTTATCAAAAAAAATTGTTTAGAAGCTGAAATGTCAAAAATTTTTTGACTTCACTTGAAACGGCATATTTATAAAATTGATATTATAAGTTATCGTAATAGATTAGAATTTCATCGTATTAGTCTATCCTAATAAAAATGATACAATATGAGAAATTATAATTACTTCTATGATAATTTTGATTTTTTGGAGTTTATTTTAAGAGTCACGGGTTATTTTTAATTTTTCTTAATAATATCATTGGTTATAATAGTACATGTAATTAGATCTAATTATTTTCTTCATACATATTTTACACATAAATTCAATAAAATAATAATTTTATTTTTGATCTTATTAAGTTTAAAAATATATATTTTAGATTATTATAAATCTTACTATCATTTAATATACTGTATATAAATATAAAATATGATTCAATCTAGTAAATAGTAATTTCAAAACCCATTTCTCATACATCCTCTCTCTCTCTCTCTCTATATCTATATATATATATATATATATATATATATACTAAAAAAACATTCAAACTAACCCCCAAATTAAAATACTAATGTGTTTTAGTTATGTAGTTAAGACCTTACAAAAAAAATATTTTCAACAAGAAAAACATACAAACAAAGTATTATTAATATTAAATCCATTATTATAATAAAATGATAAATAAATTAAAAAAAAGTTCTAATAATTTAAGAAATTATTTTCTTAAAGACCATAAAATAAAATAAAAAATATATATATATATATATATAATGCAGACAAAAAAACATCCATCTGCCTTGTGGCTCAGGTTAAATAGATATCCAAACTAAGTATCATTTATTAGATATGACGATATAATGTCATGCCTATCTGTATCATCTATTATGGGCCTAACGGTGTCGCTCTGCCAATTTGCTCTACGTTCCGGGTCTGGTTCCCACCATTGGTTAAGCTTATGAGCTTTCCAAATAGTCATTTTGTTCTTGTTTATTGTCACATCGGCCGATATAAGAAAGTGAACACGTTTTAAGCCTGCTGACGTTACACCGTGATTCTCGATTTTGCCTGCTTTGATCGCATTCATGAATTTTTTATGTTTGAAGTAACCAATGTATTCTGCACAGATCCAATCTCCTGGGTTAACATATATATGAGGTACCCACGATGCTATGTTTGGATCGTCTTCGTTAATCTGTAACAGTTAAAAATAAACATATTAAGTAAAAATGAAGTTTAATGTAAAATTGATAAATTTGGAGAAACCTTAGAAGTATATAATAGTTACTCTTGGATTTATTCATTAGTCAATCAGCTTATTTATAGAAGATAACTTGTTTAATAAAAATTATTTATATATATATATATGATAATTAAAAAACTACATATTTAATTAACAATAAGAGATATACACAAACGTCTACTTTCCTAATAATATTAACAGAATATATTCATGGCGATTTCATAATCTCGAGATCTCCTAATAGAATATATTATTTCATATTTGCTTATGGAAATCAGTATAAGTTTAGTTCTACCATTAGTAAAGTCAAACAATATTATCTATATTACAACGAAATTTGGGACACTAATTCTAGAATGGCTAACATGAATTCCAGTTGAAGACGCGCAAACTTTTTTGGGCCTAATAAAAAAATGTTCTCAACAACTGTCCGACAACTAACTGAACCAATAATCCGTAGTACGTAGAGCAAGCATTTTGTTTACTTATAAAGATTAGGTTTATTTACCTGGGGGTGGTTGGAGGTGAAGTATGTGATGACATTCTCGGTGATTCAAACAAAAATTTACGGATCTTTCCATCAGTTAGCTTCTCTAGAGGCACAGACGAGATGGGCGGGTTGAATATGTATGTCTCGAGGGAGATTCCTTTCATCATCATGATCTTCCCGCCAACAGCGCTATAGCGGCTCCCAAAGAGTATCCAGCGAGCCAGAGAGCTTCATTTCCGTGTATGTCCACATGTTTTTCGATTGCTTTTATGGCGTGCTGAAATCTAGTGTCTTTATGGAGGTTGTTGAGGATGCATCGGAAGTCAAGTTTCAAATCCCTCTTCATACTTTTAAACCTCAAGATTGTGCCGCGGAACACAATGACATAACGTGGAGGTATCGAATGAGGGATATTCATGTAATCATCGAAGAGGTTGTACTTGAAAACGGCGCCAAAGATAGAGCTATCGGATTCGTCGATCAAGGTTTCATGTAAAGAGAAATGGAAGAATTCCCACCAGGACTCGGCTTGTGATTCCTGTTTCTTTTGCCTATCCTTTTCCAGTATGGACACTCCTTTTATCAAACTTGCTGTCACTGAGGTTCGATAGTGCGAATCGCTCCTATTAAAAACAAACCAATTAGAACTAGGTGTCGATCATTTTTTTTTCTTTTTTCTTTTGTAACTTTGTAATTGATACCCAAGTTTTACTAAAAGTATACGGATAGTAAAACTTGGGAATCAATATTGATACCTACGTTAAAAAAAGCAAAACAATATCTATTTTAAGAGGAAGTATACTAAATTAAAAAAAAAAATGTTACCACTTACCAACAATGTATTTAAACACGAGGACCGGATTATTTTCCGGATCATTAGATTGGCTCAAACATATATATATATATATATATATATATATATATATATTATACATGTAACAAGATTTTATAAATATATATAGTTAAAAATATAAAAATAAAAAGATGTGTTTAAAATGTATGAAAAGTCCCGGACGTATCTGTGCTTACCAATCAATAGAGGTAAGATAGGAGGGCCATTACTGCTGAAAATATATTTATCTGGGGTCGACGCTCCTGCTCCCATGTTTCTCCTTTTTCCTACATTTCGTTGCCAATTAGTAATCAAAATTATTTAGAGTTAAAAGGTGAAGAACAAAATGCAAATTTAGGTCTATACATATTACGTATAACATCTTTACATGTATATTCTTAGTAATATACATATATTTGGCACGGTGATGATATGATAATAACGAGGGAAAAATTTACCAGTGAACAAAACGAAGAAAATGTAAACTATATACAAAAAAGTAAATTTCAATGCATGCACTCTTTTTTTCCACTGACAAAACTTTTATAGTAAAGGTCAATCTTGCTTTTCTAAAAGGAAAAAATACAATAGAAAAATAGAAAAGAAAAATACCCTTTTCCGATGTCGTACAGGTGAACTAGAATCGAATTTAATCGATTCTGATCAAGTAAACGCAGAGTAAAGAGTTACTTGGAATGGTACACTACAGATAAAGCATCTTGCTATTTATAGGGTATTTGGATCTGAAGAGATCACACCTTTAAATTTATAAACTAACACAAGTATACTCATACTCTACTTCCTATTAATTTCTGTACAGTCTCCATATGTGACCAAACAAACGAGTAGTACAGTGATGTTTTGTTTTTAAATGTAGGAGGACTTGGGCGATGACTTGGTCGGACTTGCTCATGTGTTTTAGAAGATTTGATAGGTTTAGCAACGAAGATGAAGCTTCATAACAAGATTGACATCTTTGCTGTGAAATTGCATAAATGAACTCATCAATTTTGATGTAGAGACACTAATTTTGATCGTTAGTTCCATGAAATTGCTTTTATTTTTAGAAGAAAATTGGTACAACCAACAGTTCTCAATCTTACGATCGTATATAGTGGTGGAGCCTTACATTAACATTCTACTTCCAGACAAATACGAATAGTTACAAGTTTACAACGGTTTTGTCTCTTATATTAATATAATTGTATTTTAAATCTATATTTAAATTTGATGAATGATTTTGTAGGTAGAAATGTAAGGAGAATCAGTTTAAGCTCAGACACTTTAAAATATACATAACTTTTGTTTAATATTGATTTCTTTCAAATTTGTTTTGATCACATAATTGTTTATTTATGTATCTTTTGACTTTTCATTTTGAATATACAATAACTGATTTTGAACTTTTATGTGGATAATGAAAATTTTGAGTTTGGCTACACGTCATTTTTGATGTGGATAATCATTCTTTCTTAACTTTCCAAATACATAATTGATATTAAAAACATTTAACACTTAAATTACAATATGAATTAGAAAAATACTAAGTAGGATTAAATTTATTAGTCTTAAAGTATAAATTTAACTATTTTTGAATAATATTCTAACTTTAACATGTATTTCAAAATCTTTTAGAAAAGAAGTAGAGAGCAATTTTTTAGTTAGAAAATAATGTTATTTACAAAAACCAAAAGACCACTTTTAGAATCTATAACCCCATTCATGGTCTTAGTTTTTTTTTTTAACCGGCTGCTTCGAATTGTGGCCTTTTGTTTTTAGTGAATGTTGAATAGTTATTTGATTATTCTTGTTCTTTTTATAAATTTTTGGAATATTGTTGGTAATTTGCAAATCGCATTCCTACTTTTCCTACCTTGTGGGACAAGCAGAAATAAAGGACATCTCTAGGTATTTTGGCTATGTAAGAGATAATTGTTATAAGAAATTTAGGTTATGATTTTTTTTGGTACAAAATATTGTAAATGCTTACAACTTAATACCCGGATTTTAGTTTTATTTTGATTTGACTTCCATTTATTTTTTTTTTGTCCACTCGTATATAAAAATATAATGCAGATGCAAGTAGCCAAGTTGGTGCATGCACGAATACAATACTTGAAAATTTAGAGTTTTTGATTCGTATCTAGACAATTAATTCAAAAAAAAAATTGAGCATCTCTACATATTTAAATATATTTTAAAATTTATTAACTAGTCCAAAACGAATAAATGGAGTACGAAAGAATAGAATAATAAACAGAAAACAGATTCAAATAAAATTTTAGGCTCCAACTAGTGACATGTAGTATCAAAGTTACACAAATGTATGTCATTTGACATTTGTGCTAATTAACAAATAATAACTGAATTCTACATTGAACTCTTTTAGATCGACGCCATCAGGTTAATAATTTCTCCGATCATTGGAATAAACATTAATCGAGATGCAGAAGCTGAACGAACTCTTCTCTGGTGGCGGAGATGGTGATGATACAAAGGATAGCTTCTTAGAAGATGGATCGAATCGGAAGGTCTTTGTTCTCTCACACCAACCTAGGTTTCTCCCCGATATCAATTAACGTTTTTTTTTTGGGGGATCTCTGTGTAAGTTACTTAATCTTATTTCATTTGTAGTGTATTTATGGATTCGCCGCTTCTTTGGCCACGGGTTTGCTTCTGATGTTTCTGGTAAGTTGTCAATGCTTTGTAGTCTTCCAATTTCTGATATTGGAAGTTGAAATTTGCGATTAATTAGAGTTCTGTTTCTGATATTGTTAATCATTAGATCATCTAGAAGAAGTAATTCATATTTCATCTTCTTCTTGTGCAGTCTATGATTGTATTTACTATCCCAATCAAATTTGCACTTCTCTTCACATTTGGAAATGTTCTTGCTATTGGAAGGTATGTTTTTGCTTGAAATGTTGAGAGTTGAGAATTTGTGATTTCAAAGTCTTTAACATTTCTAGATTTTAATGGTTCTATGCTCATCTCTTGATACAATTCTTTTTGGTGATTAGGATGAATTTTCAGTTAGGTTTATTTATCATTTAAAATCTAGACGCACATGCAAAAGTATGTAGACGTCAAAAGAAAAATCAAAACAAAGACCTCACGTACGTAGTAGTAGCTAGAAAATAGAAATGTCGTTAATAGGGAACGGCTGGAGCTAAAACCATTGGATGAGAGTGGGATCCACCTATTGACTGTAAAGTCCTTGTTCTTGTGTGTCTCGTATTGATTGCTTGTAAAGTATTTTTAAATTGGTATCTACAAAAACCGAATTTAAGGTTTAAAATTTATATCCTTGATGACAAAAAAAAAAAAGAAAATCAAAGTCAAATTTAAGATATTTTAAAGGCCATGAAAGCTTTAAGCCTTTAAGGTGTTATTAAGAAAATTTTAAAGTTTTTAGAACATTTTTTATATAGCACTTGTGTTTTTAAGAGTGCGAGTCTGATCTCTACTACTATAGTTTTTGTTTGATCATGTTATTTTTTTTGTTTGTTTCTGAAGCAATTACGTTTTGTAGTTTCGTTTTTACATTAGTTGAATAACTTGTTTTCCCTTCGTTTTAACTAAATGTGATTCCAACATTCGACTAACTTTTCATAATGAACCAATATTAATTTTGAAAGGGACTATTTTAAATGAAACGAAATTTACCCGTCAAAAGAGGAAATAGGAGGGGGACCAAAATAGCTAAAAATCTCTTTTGGTGAGGCCATAAGCTCCTTGACACTTTCGTCATACTTCTATTCTTCTTCTTCTTCCTCCTCTTATCGCTTAACATATTTAAATATTTCCGAAAAAATACCTGAAAATTAATATCATTATTTTTATTATCTAAAAATATAATAGTTTCTTTTCATTTTTTTAAACAATATCATTCGTGAATGCTTGCTAGAGCCTTCGTAAATATCATTTGGGAAGACTTCAAATAAAAGTCGAATAGCATTTTTATTGGACAAATAATTTGTCCTTTATATTACAAGTATTTGCCAGTTATTAGTGAAATGTAGATTTTGTTTTTAGTGAAATGTTGAATAGTTATTTGATTATTTTTAGTCTCTAACTCTCATTCCTCATTTTCCTACCAATGTGGAACAAAAAAATGAAGGAGGTTTCCATTCATCTTGTTGACAAAGGAAAATTGCAACCCATAGCAACATATAGTTGAAAAATTAAGAATATGATGGTACTCTATCTGTACTCATCTCTCAATTCAATTCTTTTTTGTGCTTAGGATGAAATGATTAATTCAATTTATACATGAAGACAATTTTGCAACTTTCATCATGTTTTCCTTCTAGCTAACCAAAGTATATATTTCATACCATTTCTTCATGATTCCTGCCTTGAAAAATGCATTCTTACTTTCGATGACATTTATGGCTTCTGAGTTGTGTATGAAAAATAATCAACGTTTACAACTATAGATCTGATTTCGTCTTCGCATGCTTGCTTGTGTAATCTACTTGACAATAATCTGATGATATATATTAGGTGCCCAAGTTTTTTTAAAACGCCTTAAACACCAAATTGTGTAATGGTTCTCTTCTCATCTCTCAATCAAATTCTTTTTGTGCTTAGGATGGATTTCAGTTATATGTAGTTATTTTGGTTTCTTATTCTTACTAAACTAGCGAGAAACACATATGTATTAGTAAAACAACAATGTCCAATGTAGCTCCGCCGTTGACCTTACCTATAGCATGTTTTGAAACACTGGAAATATGTTGCTTTATATATTGTATTTGTAGTCTGTACATTTGAACATATAATATTTAAAACAAATTATTCAGATGACAAGAAAATGACTGAAACAATGAAACCCAAGTCATGCATTACTTTAGTATCACCAATCAGAATTATACAGAAGCGTAGGATTCCACCATTGCTGAATCCCATGATCTGTCTGAAATCCCGGTGATACGGTCTTGTTTACCACTAGAAAGGCGGACGGAAGAAAATGAAGATGTTGTGGTGAAGAAGAATATGACGACGAACTTTCTCCTTCTCTTCCGAACAACGTACCCGTAATTGAGTATGAAGAAGCTGAACTCTCGATCTGAGCAGATTGGATCTGATTGGTTCACATACAATTTAGGTGTCCAGGAGGCTAAGTTCATATATGGCTGGCTTTCTCGAACCAGTATACAATTTAATATCAAAATATCAAGAGGAGATTTAGTTTCTTTTAAGAAAACAACCATCTAATAATCTACTATTGGATTTAAACAGCTACCTAATTTAATATATCAGTCTTTCTGTCTCATCTTGGATAAATAATGTTCAACAATAAACAATAGCAAATTGTTTTTGACTATACAAAATAATTGTTTAGGTTTTATCAAAAAAAAATTGTTTAGAAGCTGAAATGTCAAAAAATTTTTTGACTTCACTTGAAACGGCATATTTATAAAATTGATATTATAAGTTATCGTAATAGATTAGAATTTCATCGTATTAGTCTATCCTAATAAAAATGATACAATATGAGAAATTATAATTACTTCTATGATAATTTTGATTTTTTGGAGTTTATTTTAAGAGTCACGGGTTATTTTTAATTTTTCTTAATAATATCATTGGTTATAATAGTACATGTAATTAGATCTAATTATTTTCTTCATACATATTTTACACATAAATTCAATAAAATAATAATTTTATTTTTGATCTTATTAAGTTTAAAAATATATATTTTAGATTATTATAAATCTTACTATCATTTAATATACTGTATATAAATATAAAATATGATTCAATCTAGTAAATAGTAATTTCAAAACCCATTTCTCATACATCCTCTCTCTCTCTCTCTATATATATATATATATATATATATATATATATACTAAAAAACATTCAAACTAACCCCCAAATTAAAATACTAATGTGTTTTAGTTATGTAGTTAAGACCTTACAAAAAAAATATTTTCAACAAGAAAAACATACAAACAAAGTATTATTAATATTAAATCCATTATTATAATAAAATGATAAATAAATTAAAAAAAAGTTCTAATAATTTAAGAAATTATTTTCTTAAAGACCATAAAATAAAAAAAAAATAAAAAAAAAAAAATATATATATATATATATATATAATGCAGACAAAAAAACATCCATCTGCCTTGTGGCTCAGGTTAAATAGATATCCAAACTAAGTATCATTTATTAGATATGACGATATAATGTCATGCCTATCTGTATCATCTATTATGGGCCTAACGGTGTCGCTCTGCCAATTTGCTCTACGTTCCGGGTCTGGTTCCCACCATTGGTTAAGCTTATGAGCTTTCCAAATAGTCATTTTGTTCTTGTTTATTGTCACATCGGCCGATATAAGAAAGTGAACACGTTTTAAGCCTGCTGACGTTACACCGTGATTCTCGATTTTGCCTGCTTTGATCGCATTCATGAATTTTTTATGTTTGAAGTAACCAATGTATTCTGCACAGATCCAATCTCCTGGGTTAACATATATATGAGGTACCCACGATGCTATGTTTGGATCGTCTTCGTTAATCTGTAACAGTTAAAAATAAACATATTAAGTAAAAATGAAGTTTAATGTAAAATTGATAAATTTGGAGAAACCTTAGAAGTATATAATAGTTACTCTTGGATTTATTCATTAGTCAATCAGCTTATTTATAGAAGATAACTTGTTTAATAAAAATTATTTATATATATATATATGATAATTAAAAAACTACATATTTAATTAACAATAAGAGATATACACAAACGTCTACTTTCCTAATAATATTAACAGAATATATTCATGGCGATTTCATAATCTCGAGATCTCCTAATAGAATATATTATTTCATATTTGCTTATGGAAATCAGTATAAGTTTAGTTCTACCATTAGTAAAGTCAAACAATATTATCTATATTACAACGAAATTTGGGGACACTAATTCTAGAATGGCTAACATGAATTCCAGTTGAAGACGCGCAAACTTTTTGGGCCTAATAAAAAATGTTCTCAACAACTGTCCGACATCGACTAACTGAACCAATAATCTTTAGTACGTAGAGCAAGCATTTCATTTTCTTATAAAGATTAGGTTTATTTACCTGGGGGTGGTTGGAGGTGAAGTATGTGATGACATTCTCGGTGATTCAAACAAAAATTTACGGATCTTTCCATCAGTTAGCTTCTCTAGAGGCACAGACGAGATGGGCGGGTTGAATATGTATGTCTCGAGGGAGATTCCTTTCATCATCATGATCTTCCCGCCAACAGCGCTATAGCGGCTCCCAAAGAGTATCCAGCGAGCCAGAGAGCTTCATTTCCGTGTATGTCCACATGTTTTTCGATTGCTTTTATGGCGTGCTGAAATCTAGTGTCTTTATGGAGGTTGTTGAGGATGCATCGGAAGTCAAGTTTCAAATCCCTCTTCATACTTTTTAAACCTCAAGATTGTGCCGGAACACAATGACATAACGTGGAGGTATCGAATGAGGGATATTCATGTAATCATCGAAGAGGTTGTACTTGAAAACGGCGCCAAAGATAGAGCTATCGGATTCGTCGATCAAGGTTTCATGTAAAGAGAAATGGAAGAATTCCCACCAGGACTCGGCTTGTGATTCCTGTTTCTTTTGCCTATCCTTTTCCAGTATGGACACTCCTTTTATCAAACTTGCTGTCACTGAGGTTCGATAGTGCGAATCGCCTCCTATTAAAAAAACAAACCAATTAGAACTAGGTGTCGATCATTTTTTTTCTTTTTCTTTTGTAACTTTAGAATTGATACCCAAGTTTTACTAAAAGTATACGGATAGTAAAACTTGGGAATCAATATTGATACCTAGGTTAAGAAAAGCAAAACAATATCTATTTAGAGGAAGTATACTAAATTAAAAAAAAAAAATGTTCCCACGTACACACAATGTTTTAAAACACGAGGCCGGGACTATTTTCCGGATCATTAGATTGGCTCAAACATATATATATATATATATATATATATATATATATTATACATGTAACAAGATTTTATAAATATATATAGTTAAAAAATATAAAAAATAAAAAGATGTGTTTAAAATGTATGAAAAGTCCCGGACGTATCTGTGCTTACCAATCAATAGAGGTAAGATAGGAGGGCCATTACTGCTGAAAATATATTTATCTGGGGTCGACGCTCCTGCTCCCATGTTTCTCCTTTTTCCTACATTTCGTTGCCAATTAGTAATCAAAATTATTTAGAGTTAAAAGGTGAAGAACAAAATGCAAATTTAGGTCTATACATATTACGTATAACATCTTTACATGTATATTCTTAGTAATATACATATATTTGGCACGGTGATGATATGATAATAACGAGGGAAAAATTTACCAGTGAACAAAACGAAGAAAATGTAAACTATATACAAAAAAGTAAATTTCAATGCATGCACTCTTTTTTTCCACTGACAAAACTTTTATAGTAAAGGTCAATCTTGCTTTTCTAAAAGGAAAAAATACAATAGAAAAATAGAAAAGAAAAATACCCTTTTCCGATGTCGTACAGGTGAACTAGAATCGAATTTAATCGATTCTGATCAAGTAAACGCAGAGTAAAGAGTTACTTGGAATGGTACACTACAGATAAAGCATCTTGCTATTTATAGGGTATTTGGATCTGAAGAGATCACACCTTTAAATTTATAAACTAACACAAGTATACTCATACTCTACTTCCTATTAATTTCTGTACAGTCTCCATATGTGACCAAACAAACGAGTAGTACAGTGATGTTTTGTTTTTAAATGTAGGAGGACTTGGGCGATGACTTGGTCGGACTTGCTCATGTGTTTTAGAAGATTTGATAGGTTTAGCAACGAAGATGAAGCTTCATAACAAGATTGACATCTTTGCTGTGAAATTGCATAAATGAACTCATCAATTTTGATGTAGAGACACTAATTTTGATCGTTAGTTCCATGAAATTGCTTTATTTTTTAGAAGAAAATTGGTACAACCAACAGTTCTCAATCTTACGATCGTATATAGTGGTGGAGCCTTACATTAACATTCTACTTCCAGACAAATACGAATAGTTACAAGTTTACAACGGTTTTGTCTCTTATATTAATATAATTGTATTTTAAATCTATATTTAAATTTGATGAATGATTTTGTAGGTAGAAATGTAAGGAGAATCAGTTTAAGCTCAGACACTTTAAAATATACATAACTTTTGTTTAATATTGATTTCTTTCAAATTTGTTTTGATCACATAATTGTTTATTTATGTATCTTTTGACTTTTCATTTTGAATATACAATAACTGATTTTGAACTTTTATGTGGATAATGAAAATTTTGAGTTTGGCTACACGTCATTTTTGATGTGGATAATCATTCTTTCTTAACTTTCCAAATACATAATTGATATTAAAAAACATTTAACACTTAAATTACAATATGAATTAGAAAAATACTAAGTAGGATTAAATTTATTAGTCTTAAAGTATAAATTTAACTATTTTTGAATAATATTCTAACTTTAACATGTATTTCAAAATCTTTTAGAAAAGAAGTAGAGAGCAATTTTTTTAGTTAGAAAATAATGTTATTTACAAAAACCAAAAGACCACTTTAGAATCTATAACCCCATTCATGGTCTTAGTTTTTTTTTTTAACCGGCTGCTTCGAATTGTGGCCTTTTGTTTTTAGTGAATGTTGAATAGTTATTTGATTATTATTATTCTTTTTATAAATTTTTTGAATATTGTTGGTAATCTCTAAATCGCATTCCTCCTTTTCCTACCATGTGGGACAAGCAGAAATAAAGGACATCTCTAGTTATTTTGTATATGTAAGAGATAATTGTTATAAGAAATTTAGGTTATGATTTTTTTTGGTACAAAATATTGTAAATATTTATAACTTAATAACCCAATTTTAATTTTATTTTGATTTGAAAAATATTTATTTTCTTTATGTCCACTCGTATATAAAAATATAATGCAGATGCAAGTAGCCAAGTTGGTGCATGCACGAATACAATACTTGAAAATTTAGAGTTTTTGATTCGTATCTAGACAATTAATTCAAAAAAAAATTGAGCATCTCTACATATTTAAATATATTTTAAAATTTATTAACTAGTCCAAAACGAATAAATGGAGTACGAAAGAATAGAATAATAAACAGAAAACAGATTCAAATAAAATTTTAGGCTCCAACTAGTGACATGTAGTATCAAAGTTACACAAATGTATGTCATTTGACATTTGTGCTAATTAACAAATAATAACTGAATTCTACATTGAACTCTTTTAGATCGACGCCATCAGGTTAATAATTTCTCCGATCATTGGAATAAACATTAATCGAGATGCAGAAGCTGAACGAACTCTTCTCTGGTGGCGGAGATGGTGATGATACAAAGGATAGCTTCTTAGAAGATGGATCGAATCGGAAGGTCTTTGTTCTCTCACACCAACCTAGGTTTCTCCCCGATATCAATTAATCTTTTTTTTTTTGTGGGTTCTCTGTTTAAGTTACTTAATCTTATTCGATTTGTAGAGAATGTATGGATTCGCCGTCTTTGGCCACTGGTTTGCTTCTGATGTTTCTGGTAAGTTGTCAATGCTTTGTAGTCTTCCAATTTCTGATATTGGAAGTTGAAATTTGCGATTAATTAGAGTTCTGTTTCTGATATTGTTAATCATTAGATCATCTAGAAGAAGTAATTCATATTTCATCTTCTTCTTGTGCAGTCTATGATTGTATTTACTATCCCAATCAAATTTGCACTTCTCTTCACATTTGGAAATGTTCTTGCTATTGGAAGGTATGTTTTTGCTTGAAATGTTGAGAGTTGAGAATTTGTGATTTCAAAGTCTTTAACATTTCTAGATTTTAATGGTTCTATGCTCATCTCTTGATACAATTCTTTTTGGTGATTAGGATGAATTTTCAGTTAGGTTTATTTATCATTTAAAATCTAGACGCACATGCAAAAGTATGTAGACGTCAAAAGAAAAATCAAAACAAAGACCTCACGTACGTAGTAGTAGCTAGAAAATAGAAATGTCGTTAATAGGGAACGGCTGGAGCTAAAACCATTGGATGAGAGGGGAATCCACCTATTGACTGTAAAGTCCTTGCTTTTGTGTGTCCCGTATTGCTTGCTTGCAAAGTCTTTTTAAATTGGTATCTACAAAAACCGAATTTAAGGTTTAAAATTTATATCCTTGATGACAAAAAAAGAAAAAAGAAAATCAAAGTCAAATTTAAGATATTTTAAAGGCCATGAAAGCTTTAAGCCTTTTAAGGTGTTATTAAGAAAATTTTAAAGTTTTTAGAACATTTTTTATATAGCACTTGTGTTTTTAAGAGTGCGAGTCTGATCTCTACTACTATAGTTTTTGTTTGATCATGTTATTTTTTTTGTTTGTTTCTGAAGCAATTACGTTTTGTAGTTTCGTTTTTACATTAGTTGAATAACTTGTTTTCCCTTCGTTTTAACTAAATGTGATTCCAACATTCGACTAACTTTTCATAATGAACCAATATTAATTTTGAAAGGGACTATTTTAAATGAAACGAAATTTACCCGTCAAAAGAGGAAATAGGAGGGGACCAAAATAGCTAAAAATCTCTTTTGGTGAGGCCATAAGCTCCTTGACACTTTCGTCATACTTCTATTCTTCTTCTTCTTCCTCCTCTTATCGCTTAACATATTTAAATATTTCCGAAAAAATACCTGAAAATTAATATCATTATTTTTATTATCTAAAAATATAATAGTTTCTTTTCATTTTTTTAAACAATATCATTCGTGAATGCTTGCTAGAGCCTTCGTAAATATCATTTGGGAAGACTTCAAATAAAAGTCGAATAGCATTTTTATTGGACAAATAATTTGTCCTTTATATTACAAGTATTTGCCAGTTATTAGTGAAATGTAGATTTTGTTTTTAGTGAAATGTTGAATAGTTATTTGATTATTTTTAGTCTCTAACTCTCATTCCTCATTTTCCTACCAATGTGGAACAAAAAAATGAAGGAGGTTTCCATTCATCTTGTTGACAAAGGAAAATTGCAACCCATAGCAACATATAGTTGAAAAATTAAGAATATGATGGTACTCTATCTGTACTCATCTCTCAATTCAATTCTTTTTTGTGCTTAGGATGAAATGATTAATTCAATTTATACATGAAGACAATTTTGCAACTTTCATCATGTTTTCCTTCTAGCTAACCAAAGTATATATTTCATACCATTTCTTCATGATTCCTGCCTTGAAAAATGCATTCTTACTTTCGATGACATTTATGGCTTCTGAGTTGTGTATGAAAAATAATCAACGTTTACAACTATAGATCTGATTTCGTCTTCGCATGCTTGCTTGTGTAATCTACTTGACAATAATCTGATGATATATATTAGGTGCCCAAGTTTTTTTAAAACGCCTTAAACACCAAATTGTGTAATGGTTCTCTTCTCATCTCTCAATCAAATTCTTTTTGTGCTTAGGATGGATTTCAGTTATATGTAGTTATTTTGGTTTCTTATTCTTACTAAACTAGCGAGAAACACATATGTATTAGTAAAACAACAATGTCCAATGTAGCTCCGCCGTTGACCTTACCTATAGCATGTTTTGAAACACTGGAAATATGTTGCTTTATATATTGTATTTGTAGTCTGTACATTTGAACATATAATATTTAAAACAAATTATTCAGATGACAAGAAAATGACTGAAACAATGAAACCCAAGTCATGCATTACTTTAGTATCACCAATCAGAATTATACAGAAGCGTAGGATTCCACCATTGCTGAATCCCATGATCTGTCTGAAATCCCGGTGATACGGTCTTGTTTACCACTAGAAAGGCGGACGGAAGAAAATGAAGATGTTGTGGTGAAGAAGAATATGACGACGAACTTTCTCCTTCTCTTCCGAACAACGTACCCGTAATTGAGTATGAAGAAGCTGAACTCTCGATCTGAGCAGATTGGATCTGATTGGTTCACATACAATTTAGGTGTCCAGGAGGCTAAGTTCATATATGGCTGGCTTTCTCGAACCAGTATACAATTTAATATCAAAATATCAAGAGGAGATTTAGTTTCTTTTAAGAAAACAACCATCTAATAATCTACTATTGGATTTAAACAGCTACCTAATTTAATATATCAGTCTTTCTGTCTCATCTTGGATAAATAATGTTCAACAATAAACAATAGCAAATTGTTTTTGACTATACAAAATAATTGTTTAGGTTTTATCAAAAAAAAATTGTTTAGAAGCTGAAATGTCAAAAAATTTTTTTGACTTCACTTGAAACGGCATATTTATAAAATTGATATTATAAGTTATCGTAATAGATTAGAATTTCATCGTATTAGTCTATCCTAATAAAAATGATACAATATGAGAAATTATAATTACTTCTATGATAATTTTGATTTTTTGGAGTTTATTTTAAGAGTCACGGGTTATTTTTAATTTTTCTTAATAATATCATTGGTTATAATAGTACATGTAATTAGATCTAATTATTTTCTTCATACATATTTTACACATAAATTCAATAAAATAATAATTTTATTTTTGATCTTATTAAGTTTAAAAATATATATTTTAGATTATTATAAATCTTACTATCATTTAATATACTGTATATAAATATAAAATATGATTCAATCTAGTAAATAGTAATTTCAAAACCCATTTCTCATACATCCTCTCTCTCTCTCTCTCTCTCTCTATATATATATATATATATATACTAAAAAAACATTCAAACTAACCCCAAATTAAAATACTAATGTGTTTTAGTTATGTAGTTAAGACCTTACAAAAAAAATATTTTCAACAAGAAAAACATACAAACAAAGTATTATTAATATTAAATCCATTATTATAATAAAATGATAAATAAATTAAAAAAAAGTTCTAATAATTTAAGAAATTATTTTCTTAAAGACCATAAAATAAAATAAAAAATATATATATATATATATATATATAATGCAGACAAAAAAACATCCATCTGCCTTGTGGCTCAGGTTAAATAGATATCCAAACTAAGTATCATTTATTAGATATGACGATATAATGTCCTGCCTATCTGTATCATCTATTATGGGCCTAACGGTGTCGCTCTGCCAATTTGCTCTACGTTCGGGTCTGGTTCCCACCATTGGTTCTTATGAGCTTTCCAAATAGTCATTTTGTTCTTGTTTATTGTCACATCGGCCGATATAAGAAAGTGAACACGTTTTAAGCCTCGTTGACGTTACACCGTGATTCTCGATTTTGCCTGCTTTGATCGCATTCATGAATTTTTTATGTTTGAAGTAACCAATGTATTCTGCACAGATCCAATCTCCTGGGTTAACATATATATGAGGTACCCACGATGCTATGTTTGGATCGTCTTCGTTAATCTGTAACAGTTAAAAATAAACATATTAAGTAAAAATGAAGTTTAATGTAAAATTGATAAATTTGGAGAAACCTTAGAAGTATATAATAGTTACTCTTGGATTTATTCATTAGTCAATCAGCTTATTTATAGAAGATAACTTGTTTAATAAAAATTATTTATATATATATATATGATAATTAAAAAACTACATATTTAATTAACAATAAGAGATATACACAAACGTCTACTTTCCTAATAATATTAACAGAATATATTCATGGCGATTTCATAATCTCGAGATCTCCTAATAGAATATATTATTTCATATTTGCTTATGGAAATCAGTATAAGTTTAGTTCTACCATTAGTAAAGTCAAACAATATTATCTATATTACAACGAAATTTGGGACACTAATTCTAGAATGGCTAACATGAATTCCAGTTGAAGACGCGCAAACTTTTTGGGCCTAATAAAAAAATGTTCTCAACAACTGTCCGATACGACTAACTGAACCAATAATCTTTAGTACGTAGAGCAAGCATTTCATTTTCTTATAAAGATTAGGTTTATTTACCTGGGGGTGGTTGGAGGTGAAGTATGTGATGACATTCTCGGTGATTCGAAACAAAAATTTACGGATCTTTCCATCAGTTAGCTTCTCTAGAGGCACAGACGAGATGGGCGGGTTGAATATGTATGTCTCGAGGGAGATTCCTTTCATCATCATGATCTTCCCGGCCAACAGCGCTATAGCGGCTCCCAAAGAGTATCCAGCGAGCCAGAGAGCTTCATTTCCGTGTATGTCCACATGTTTTTCGATTGCTTTTATGGCGTGCTGAAATCTAGTGTCTTTATGGAGGTTGTTGAGGATGCATCGGAAGTCAAGTTTCAAATCCCTCTTCATACTTTTAAACCTCAAGATTGTGCCGCGGAACACAATGACATAACGTGGAGGTATCGAATGAGGGATATTCATGTAATCATCGAAGAGGTTGTACTTGAAAACGGCGCCAAAGATAGAGCTATCGGATTCGTCGATCAAGGTTTCATGTAAAGAGAAATGGAAGAATTCCCACCAGGACTCGGCTTGTGATTCCTGTTTCTTTTGCCTATCCTTTTCCAGTATGGACACTCCTTTTATCAAACTTGCTGTCACTGAGGTTCGATAGTGCGAATCGCTCCTATTAAAAACAAACCAATTAGAACTAGGTGTCGATCATTTTTTTTTCTTTTTTCTTTTGTAACTTTGTAATTGATACCCAAGTTTTACTAAAAGTATACGGATAGTAAAACTTGGGAATCAATATTGATACCTAGGTTAAGAAAAGCAAAACAATATCTATTTAGAGGAAGTATACTAAATTAAAAAAAAAAAAATGTTACCACGTACCAACAATGTTTTTAAACACGAGGACGGGACTATTTTCCGGATCATTAGATTGGCTCAAACATATATATATATATATATATATATATATATATATATTATACATGTAACAAGATTTTATAAATATATATAGTTAAAAATATAAAAATAAAAAGATGTGTTTAAAATGTATGAAAAGTCCCGGACGTATCTGTGCTTACCAATCAATAGAGGTAAGATAGGAGGGGCCATTACTGCTGAAAATATATTTATCTGGGGTCGACGCTCCTGCTCCCATGTTTCTCCTTTTTCCTACATTTCGTTGCCAATTAGTAATCAAAATTATTTAGAGTTAAAAGGTGAAGAACAAAATGCAAATTTAGGTCTATACATATTACGTATAACATCTTTACATGTATATTCTTAGTAATATACATATATTTGGCACGGTGATGATATGATAATAACGAGGGAAAAATTTACCAGTGAACAAAACGAAGAAAATGTAAACTATATACAAAAAAGTAAATTTCAATGCATGCACTCTTTTTTTCCACTGACAAAACTTTTATAGTAAAGGTCAATCTTGCTTTTCTAAAAGGAAAAAATACAATAGAAAAATAGAAAAGAAAAATACCCTTTTCCGATGTCGTACAGGTGAACTAGAATCGAATTTAATCGATTCTGATCAAGTAAACGCAGAGTAAAGAGTTACTTGGAATGGTACACTACAGATAAAGCATCTTGCTATTTATAGGGTATTTGGATCTGAAGAGATCACACCTTTAAATTTATAAACTAACACAAGTATACTCATACTCTACTTCCTATTAATTTCTGTACAGTCTCCATATGTGACCAAACAAACGAGTAGTACAGTGATGTTTTGTTTTTAAATGTAGGAGGACTTGGGCGATGACTTGGTCGGACTTGCTCATGTGTTTTAGAAGATTTGATAGGTTTAGCAACGAAGATGAAGCTTCATAACAAGATTGACATCTTTGCTGTGAAATTGCATAAATGAACTCATCAATTTTGATGTAGAGACACTAATTTTGATCGTTAGTTCCATGAAATTGCTTTATTTTTAGAAGAAAATTGGTACAACCAACAGTTCTCAATCTTACGATCGTATATAGTGGTGGAGCCTTACATTAACATTCTACTTCCAGACAAATACGAATAGTTACAAGTTTACAACGGTTTTGTCTCTTATATTAATATAATTGTATTTTAAATCTATATTTAAATTTGATGAATGATTTTGTAGGTAGAAATGTAAGGAGAATCAGTTTAAGCTCAGACACTTTAAAATATACATAACTTTTGTTTAATATTGATTTCTTTCAAATTTGTTTTGATCACATAATTGTTTATTTATGTATCTTTTGACTTTTCATTTTGAATATACAATAACTGATTTTGAACTTTTATGTGGATAATGAAAATTTTGAGTTTGGCTACACGTCATTTTTGATGTGGATAATCATTCTTTCTTAACTTTCCAAATACATAATTGATATTAAAAAACATTTAACACTTAAATTACAATATGAATTAGAAAAATACTAAGTAGGATTAAATTTATTAGTCTTAAAGTATAAATTTAACTATTTTTGAATAATATTCTAACTTTAACATGTATTTCAAAATCTTTTAGAAAAGAAGTAGAGAGCAATTTTTTTAGTTAGAAAATAATGTTATTTACAAAAACCAAAAGACCACTTTAGAATCTATAACCCCATTCATGGTCTTAGTTTTTTTTTTTAACCGGCTGCTTCGAATTGTGGCCTTTTGTTTTTAGTGAATGTTGAATAGTTATTTGATTATTATTATTCTTTTTATAAATTTTTTGAATATTGTTGGTAATCTCTAAATCGCATTCCTCCTTTTCCTACCATGTGGGACAAGCAGAAATAAAGGACATCTCTAGTTATTTTGTATATGTAAGAGATAATTGTTATAAGAAATTTAGGTTATGATTTTTTTTGGTACAAAATATTGTAAATATTTATAACTTAATAACCCAATTTTAATTTTATTTTGATTTGAAAAATATTTATTTTCTTTATGTCCACTCGTATATAAAAATATAATGCAGATGCAAGTAGCCAAGTTGGTGCATGCACGAATACAATACTTGAAAATTTAGAGTTTTTGATTCGTATCTAGACAATTAATTCAAAAAAAAAATTGAGCATCTCTACATATTTAAATATATTTTAAAATTTATTAACTAGTCCAAAACGAATAAATGGAGTACGAAAGAATAGAATAATAAACAGAAAACAGATTCAAATAAAATTTTAGGCTCCAACTAGTGACATGTAGTATCAAAGTTACACAAATGTATGTCATTTGACATTTGTGCTAATTAACAAATAATAACTGAATTCTACATTGAACTCTTTTAGATCGACGCCATCAGGTTAATAATTTCTCCGATCATTGGAATAAACATTAATCGAGATGCAGAAGCTGAACGAACTCTTCTCTGGTGGCGGAGATGGTGATGATACAAAGGATAGCTTCTTAGAAGATGGATCGAATCGGAAGGTCTTTGTTCTCTCACACCAACCTAGGTTTCTCCCCGATATCAATTAACTTTTTTTTTTTTGTGGGTTCTCTGTTTAAGTTACTTAATCTTATTCGATTTGTAGAGAATGTATGGATTCGCCGCGTCTTTGGCCACTGGTTTGCTTCTGATGTTTCTGGTAAGTTGTCAATGCTTTGTAGTCTTCCAATTTCTGATATTGGAAGTTGAAATTTGCGATTAATTAGAGTTCTGTTTCTGATATTGTTAATCATTAGATCATCTAGAAGAAGTAATTCATATTTCATCTTCTTCTTGTGCAGTCTATGATTGTATTTACTATCCCAATCAAATTTGCACTTCTCTTCACATTTGGAAATGTTCTTGCTATTGGAAGGTATGTTTTTGCTTGAAATGTTGAGAGTTGAGAATTTGTGATTTCAAAGTCTTTAACATTTCTAGATTTTAATGGTTCTATGCTCATCTCTTGATACAATTCTTTTTGGTGATTAGGATGAATTTTCAGTTAGGTTTATTTATCATTTAAAATCTAGACGCACATGCAAAAGTATGTAGACGTCAAAAGAAAAATCAAAACAAAGACCTCACGTACGTAGTAGTAGCTAGAAAATAGAAATGTCGTTAATAGGGAACGGCTGGAGCTAAAACCATTGGATGAGAGTGGGATCCACCTATTGACTGTAAAGTCCTTGTTCTTGTGTGTCTCGTATTGATTGCTTGTAAAGTATTTTTAAATTGGTATCTACAAAAACCGAATTTAAGGTTTAAAATTTATATCCTTGATGACAAAAAAAGAAAAAGAAAATCAAAGTCAAATTTAAGATATTTTAAAGGCCATGAAAGCTTTAAGCCTTTAAGGTGTTATTAAGAAAATTTTAAAGTTTTTAGAACATTTTTATATAGCACTTGTGTTTTTAAGAGTGCGAGTCTGATCTCTACTACTATAGTTTTTGTTTGATCATGTTATTTTTTTGTTTGTTTCTGAAGCAATTACGTTTTGTAGTTTCGTTTTTACATTAGTTGAATAACTTGTTTTCCCTTCGTTTTAACTAAATGTGATTCCAACATTCGACTAACTTTTCATAATGAACCAATATTAATTTTGAAAGGGACTATTTTAAATGAAACGAAATTTACCCGTCAAAAGAGGAAATAGGAGGGGGACCAAAATAGCTAAAAATCTCTTTTGGTGAGGCCATAAGCTCCTTGACACTTTCGTCATACTTCTATTCTTCTTCTTCTTCCTCCTCTTATCGCTTAACATATTTAAATATTTCCGAAAAATACCTGAAAATTAATATCATTATTTTTATTATCTAAAAATATAATAGTTTCTTTTCATTTTTTTAAACAATATCATTCGTGAATGCTTGCTAGAGCCTTCGTAAATATCATTTGGGAAGACTTCAAATAAAAGTCGAATAGCATTTTTATTGGACAAATAATTTGTCCTTTATATTACAAGTATTTGCCAGTTATTAGTGAAATGTAGATTTTGTTTTTAGTGAAATGTTGAATAGTTATTTGATTATTTTTAGTCTCTAACTCTCATTCCTCATTTTCCTACCAATGTGGAACAAAAAAATGAAGGAGGTTTCCATTCATCTTGTTGACAAAGGAAAATTGCAACCCATAGCAACATATAGTTGAAAAATTAAGAATATGATGGTACTCTATCTGTACTCATCTCTCAATTCAATTCTTTTTTGTGCTTAGGATGAAATGATTAATTCAATTTATACATGAAGACAATTTTGCAACTTTCATCATGTTTTCCTTCTAGCTAACCAAAGTATATATTTCATACCATTTCTTCATGATTCCTGCCTTGAAAAATGCATTCTTACTTTCGATGACATTTATGGCTTCTGAGTTGTGTATGAAAAATAATCAACGTTTACAACTATAGATCTGATTTCGTCTTCGCATGCTTGCTTGTGTAATCTACTTGACAATAATCTGATGATATATATTAGGTGCCCAAGTTTTTTAAAACGCCTTAAACACCAAATTGTGTAATGGTTCTCTTCTCATCTCTCAATCAAATTCTTTTTGTGCTTAGGATGGATTTCAGTTATATGTAGTTATTTTGGTTTCTTATTCTTACTAAACTAGCGAGAAACACATATGTATTAGTAAAACAACAATGTCCAATGTAGCTCCGCCGTTGACCTTACCTATAGCATGTTTTGAAACACTGGAAATATGTTGCTTTATATATTGTATTTGTAGTCTGTACATTTGAACATATAATATTTAAAACAAATTATTCAGATGACAAGAAAATGACTGAAACAATGAAACCCAAGTCATGCATTACTTTAGTATCACCAATCAGAATTATACAGAAGCGTAGGATTCCACCATTGCTGAATCCCATGATCTGTCTGAAATCCCGGTGATACGGTCTTGTTTACCACTAGAAAGGCGGACGGAAGAAAATGAAGATGTTGTGGTGAAGAAGAATATGACGACGAACTTTCTCCTTCTCTTCCGAACAACGTACCCGTAATTGAGTATGAAGAAGCTGAACTCTCGATCTGAGCAGATTGGATCTGATTGGTTCACATACAATTTAGGTGTCCAGGAGGCTAAGTTCATATATGGCTGGCTTTCTCGAACCAGTATACAATTTAATATCAAAATATCAAGAGGAGATTTAGTTTCTTTTAAGAAAACAACCATCTAATAATCTACTATTGGATTTAAACAGCTACCTAATTTAATATATCAGTCTTTCTGTCTCATCTTGGATAAATAATGTTCAACAATAAACAATAGCAAATTGTTTTTGACTATACAAAATAATTGTTTAGGTTTTATCAAAAAAAATTGTTTAGAAGCTGAAATGTCAAAAAAATTTTTGACTTCACTTGAAACGGCATATTTATAAAATTGATATTATAAGTTATCGTAATAGATTAGAATTTCATCGTATTAGTCTATCCTAATAAAAATGATACAATATGAGAAATTATAATTACTTCTATGATAATTTTGATTTTTTGGAGTTTATTTTAAGAGTCACGGGTTATTTTTAATTTTTCTTAATAATATCATTGGTTATAATAGTACATGTAATTAGATCTAATTATTTTCTTCATACATATTTTACACATAAATTCAATAAAATAATAATTTTATTTTTGATCTTATTAAGTTTAAAAATATATATTTTAGATTATTATAAATCTTACTATCATTTAATATACTGTATATAAATATAAAATATGATTCAATCTAGTAAATAGTAATTTCAAAACCCATTTCTCATACATCCTCTCTCTCTCTCTCTCTCTCTCTATATATATATATATATATATATACTAAAAAAACATTCAAACTAACCCCAAATTAAAATACTAATGTGTTTTAGTTATGTAGTTAAGACCTTACAAAAAAAATATTTTCAACAAGAAAAACATACAAACAAAGTATTATTAATATTAAATCCATTATTATAATAAAATGATAAATAAATTAAAAAAAAGTTCTAATAATTTAAGAAATTATTTTCTTAAAGACCATAAAATAAAAAAAAAAAAAAAATATATATATATATATATATATAATGCAGACAAAAAACATCCATCTGCCTTGTGGCTCAGGTTAAATAGATATCCAAACTAAGTATCATTTATTAGATATGACGATATAATGTCATGCCTATCTCGTATCATCTATTATGGGCCTAACGGTGTCGCTCTGCCAATTTGCTCTACGTTCGGGTCTGGTTCCCACCATTGGTTAAGCTTATGAGCTTTCCAAATATGCATTTTGTTCTTGTTTGTTGTCACATCGGCCGATATAAGAAAGTGAACACGCTTTTAAGCCCGCTGACGTTAACCGTGATTCTCGATTTTGCCTGCTTTGATCGCATTCATGAATTTTTTATGTTTGAAGTAACCAATGTATTCTGCACAGATCCAATCTCCTGGGTTAACATATATATGAGGTACCCACGATGCTATGTTTGGATCGTCTTCGTTAATCTGTAACAGTTAAAAATAAACATATTAAGTAAAAATGAAGTTTAATGTAAAATTGATAAATTTGGAGAAACCTTAGAAGTATATAATAGTTACTCTTGGATTTATTCATTAGTCAATCAGCTTATTTATAGAAGATAACTTGTTTAATAAAAATTATTTATATATATATATATGATAATTAAAAAACTACATATTTAATTAACAATAAGAGATATACACAAACGCTCTACTTTCCTAATAATATTAACAGAATATATTCATGGCGATTTCATAATCTCGAGATCTCCTAATAGAATATATTATTTCATATTTGCTTATGGAAATCAGTATAAGTTTAGTTCTACCATTAGTAAAGTCAAACAATATTATCTATATTACAACGAAATTTGGGACACTAATTCTAGAATGGCTAACATGAATTCCAGTTGAAGACGCAAACTTTTTGGGCCTAATAAAAAAATGTTCTCAACAACTGTCCGACATTCGACTAACTGAACCAATAATCTTTAGTACGTAGAGCAAGCATTTCATTTTCTTATAAAGATTAGGTTTATTTACCTGGGGGTGGTTGGAGGTGAAGTATGTGATGACATTCTCGGTGATTCAAACAAAAATTTACGGATCTTTCCATCAGTTAGCTTCTCTAGAGGCACAGACGAGATGGGCGGGTTGAATATGTATGTCTCGAGGGAGATTCCTTTCATCATCATGATCTTCCCGGCCAACAGCGCTATAGCGGCTCCCAAAGAGTATCCAGCGAGCCAGAGAGCTTCATTTCCGTGTATGTCCACATGTTTTTCGATTGCTTTTATGGCGTGCTGAAATCTAGTGTCTTTATGGAGGTTGTTGAGGATGCATCGGAAGTCAAGTTTCAAATCCCTCTTCATACTTTTAAACCTCAAGATTGTGCCGCGCAACACAATGACATAACGTGGAGGTATCGAATGAGGGATATTCATGTAATCATCGAAGAGGTTGTACTTGAAAACGGCGCCAAAGATAGAGCTATCGGATTCGTCGATCAAGGTTTCATGTAAAGAGAAATGGAAGAATTCCCACCAGGACTCGGCTTGTGATTCCTGTTTCTTTTGCCTATCCTTTTCCAGTATGGACACTCCTTTTATCAAACTTGCTGTCACTGAGGTTCGATAGTGCGAATCGCTCCTATTAAAAACAAACCAATTAGAACTAGGTGTCGATCATTTTTTTTTCTTTTTTCTTTTGTAACTTTGTAATTGATACCCAAGTTTTACTAAAAGTATACGGATAGTAAAACTTGGGAATCAATATTGATACCTAGGTTAAGAAAAGCAAAACAATATCTATTTAGAGGAAGTATACTAAATTAAAAAAAAAAAAATGTTACCACGTACCAACAATGTTTTTAAACACGAGGACGGGACTATTTTCCGGATCATTAGATTGGCTCAAACATATATATATATATATATATATATATATATATATATATTATACATGTAACAAGATTTTATAAATATATATAGTTAAAAATATAAAAATAAAAAGATGTGTTTAAAATGTATGAAAAGTCCCGGACGTATCTGTGCTTACCAATCAATAGCGGTAAGATAGGAGCGGCCACTCCCGCTGAAAATATTTTTATCTGGGGTCGACGCTCCTGCTCCCATGTTTCTCCTTTTTCCTACATTTCGTTGCCAATTAGTAATCAAAATTATTTAGAGTTAAAAGGTGAAGAACAAAATGCAAATTTAGGTCTATACATATTACGTATAACATCTTTACATGTATATTCTTAGTAATATACATATATTTGGCACGGTGATGATATGATAATAACGAGGGAAAAATTTACCAGTGAACAAAACGAAGAAAATGTAAACTATATACAAAAAAGTAAATTTCAATGCATGCACTCTTTTTTTTCCACTGACAAAACTTTTATAGTAAAGGTCAATCTTGCTTTTCTAAAAGGAAAAAATACAATAGAAAAATAGAAAAGAAAAATACCCTTTTCCGATGTCGTACAGGTGAACTAGAATCGAATTTAATCGATTCTGATCAAGTAAACGCAGAGTAAAGAGTTACTTGGAATGGTACACTACAGATAAAGCATCTTGCTATTTATAGGGTATTTGGATCTGAAGAGATCACACCTTTAAATTTATAAACTAACACAAGTATACTCATACTCTACTTCCTATTAATTTCTGTACAGTCTCCATATGTGACCAAACAAACGAGTAGTACAGTGATGTTTTGTTTTTAAATGTAGGAGGACTTGGGCGATGACTTGGTCGGACTTGCTCATGTGTTTTAGAAGATTTGATAGGTTTAGCAACGAAGATGAAGCTTCATAACAAGATTGACATCTTTGCTGTGAAATTGCAT
>CM051385.1:8734581-8818801 GCA_028015245.1 Cardamine occulta
TATTCTAAAACTTTAAATTTTTCTTAATAACAATCTGTTATCTTAAAGCTTTCATGGCCTTTTAAAATATCTTAAATTTGACTTTGATTTTCTTTTTTTCTTTTTTGTCATCATGGATATAAATTTAAACCTTAAATTCGGTTTTTGTAGATACCAATTTAAAAATACTCGACAAGCAATCAACATGAGACACACAAGAACAAGGACTTTACAGTCAATAGGTGGATCCCACTCTCATCCAATGGTTCAAGCTCCAGCCGTTCCCTTATTAACGACATTTCTATTTTTCTAGCTAATACTACGTACGAGGTCTTTGTTTTGATTTTTCTTTTTTTGACGTCTACATACTTTGCATAAAAAGTGTCTAGATTTGAAATGATAAAACAACCTTAACTGAAAATTCATCCCAATCACCAAAAAGAATTGTAATCAAGAGATGAGCAGAACCATTAAAATTCAGAAATGTTAAAGACTTTGAAATCACAAATTCCTCAACTCTCAACATTTCAAGCAAAACATACCTTCCAATAGCAAGTTAACATTTCCAAATGAGAAGTGCAAATTTGATTAGGATAGGCAAAATACAATCATAGACTGCACAAGAAGAAGAAGATGAAATATGAATTACTTTTCTAGATGATCTAATGATTAACAATATCAGAAACAGAACCTTAATTAACGTTAGAATTCTCTTACCCAATATCAGAAATTGGAAGACTACAAAAGTTACTGACAACTTACCAGAAACATCAGAAGCAAACCAGTACAAAGACGCTAATCCATACATTCTCTACAAATCTAATAAGATTAAGTAACTTAAACAAGAGAACCCACAAAAAAAAGTTAATTGATATCGGGAGAAACTCAGGGTTGGTGTGAGAGAACAAAGACCTCCCTATTCGATTCATCTTCTAAGAAGCTATCCTTGTATCATCACCATCTCCGCCACCAGAGAAGAAATTGCTCAGCTTCTTGCATCTCTATTAATGTTTATTCCAATGATCGGAGAAATTATTAACCTGATGGCGCCGATCTAAAAGAGAGTTCAATGTAGTCTTGAAGTTATTTGTTAATTAGTTACAAATGTCAAAATGACATACATTTGTGTAACTTTGATACTATATGTCACTAGTTGGAGCCAAATTTTATTTTGAATCTGTTTTCTGTTTATTTCATTCTTTTCGTATCTATTTATTCCTGCTGGACTAGTTAATAAATTTTAAAAATATATTTAAATATGCAGAGATGCTCAATTTTTTTTTTTTTAATTCAATTGTCTAGATACTAATCAAAACTCTAAATTTCAAGTATTGTATTCGTAGCATGCACCAACTTGCTACTTGCATCTGCATTTATATTTTTATATACGAGTGGACATAAAAGAAAATAAATATTTTTCTCAAATCAAAATAAAATTAAAATTGGGTTATTAGTTATAAATATTTACAATATTTTGTACCAAAAAAAATCATAACCTAAATTTCTTATAACAATTATCTCTCACATATACAAAATACCTAGAGATGTCTTTTATTTCTGTTTGATCCACAGGTAGGAAAAGGAGGAATGCGATTAGAGATTACTAAAAATATCTAAAAATTTATAAAAAGGATAATAATAATCAAATAACTATTCAACATCCACTAAAAACAAAAGGCCAAAATTCGAAGCAGCCGGTTAAAAAAAAAACGTAAGACCATGAATAAAATAGATTCTAAAGTGGTCTTTGGTTTTTGTAAATAACATTATTTTCTAACCAAAAATTGTTTCTCTACTTCTTTTCTTTTTAAAAGATTTTGAAATACATGTTAAAGTTAGAATATTATCTACCAAAAAAAGAAATAAATTTATACTTTAAGACTAATAAATTTAATCCCATTTAGTATTTTTTTCAATTTATATTGTAATTTAAGTGTTAAATGTTTTTAATATCAATTGGGTATTTGGAAAGTTAAGAAAGAATGATTATCCACATCAATTATGACGTGCCGCCAAACTCAAAAATTTTCAGTATCCACATAAAAGTCGTAAAAATCAGTTACTGTATATTCAAAATGAAAAGTCAAAAGATATATAAATAAACAATTATGTGATCAAAACAAATTGAAAGAAATTATTATAAAATAAAAGTTATGTATATTTTAAAGTGCCTGAGCTTAAACTGATTCTCCTTACATTTCAACTTATAAAATCATTCCTATCGAAATTTAAAATATAGATTTAAAATAAAAATTATATTAATATAAGAGACAAAACCAAGGTAAAATTAAAATTATCCGTATTTGTCTGGAAGTAGAACATTAATGGGCACTCCACCACTATATACGATCGTAAGATTGAGAACTGCTGGTTGTACCAATTTCTTTAAAATAAAGCAATTTCATGGAACTAATGATCAAAATTAGTGTCTCTACATCAAAATTGATGAGTTCATTTATACAATTTCACAGCAAAGATGTCAATCTTGTTTTGAAGCTTCATCTTCGTTGCTAAACCTATCAAATCTTCTTTAACACATGAGCTAGTTCGACCAAGCTAATCGCTTAAGTCCTCCTAGGAATTAAAAATAAAAACATCACTGTAATAATCGTTTGTTTCGTCAGATAGTGGAGACTGTACAGAAATTAATAGGAAGCAGGAGTATGAGTATACTTGTGTTAGTTTATAAATTTAAAGGTGTGATCTCTTCGGATCCAAATAATCATATAAATAGCAAGATGCTTTATCTGTAGTGTACCATTCAAGGTAACTCTCTACTTCCGCGTTTATTTGATCAGAATCGATTGAATTCGATTCTAGTTCACCAACGACATCGGAAAAGGGCTTTTCTTTTTCTATTTTTCTATTGTATTTTTCCTTTAGAAAAGCAAGATTGACCTGATTATAAAAAGTTTTGTCAGTGGAAAAAGAGTGTATGCATTGGAAATTTACTTTTTGTAGAGAGTTTATATTTCTTCGTTTTGTTCACTGGTAAATTCTTCCCTCGTTAGTTATCATATCATCAATGTGCAAAATATGTATATTACTAAGAATATATATGTGAAGATGTTATACGTATGTATAGACCTAAATGAAAATTTTGTTCTTCACTTTTTAACTCTAAAATAATTTTGATTACTAATTGCCAACGGAACGTAGGAAAAGGAGAAACATGGGGCAGGAGCGTCGGACCCCAGATAAATATATTTTCAGCAGTAATGGCCCTCCTATTTTAATTCCATTGATTGGTAAGCAGCAGATACGTCCGGGGCTTTTCATACATTTTAAATAATATCTTTTATTTTATATTTTAAATTACATATATTGGTAAAATCTTGTTACATGTAAAAGAGAGAGAGAATATATATATATATATATATATATATATATATATGTTTGAGCCAATCGACGGATCCGGAAAATAGTCCTGTCCTCAAGTTTAAAAACATACTTGGTACGTGGTAACATTTTTTTTTTTAATTTAGTATACTCTCTAAATAGATATTGGTTTTGCTTTTCTTAACTTAGGTATCATAGAATTCCCAAGTTTCATTATCCGATACTTTTAAAGAAAACTTAAGTATACTAAGCATGTTAGGCAAAGGAAAAAGAAAAAAATGATCGACACCCAGTTCGAATTGGTTTGCTTTTACAGGAGCCATTCGCACTATCGAACCTCAGTGACAGTAAGTTTGATAAAGGGAGTGTTCACACTTGAAAAGGATAGGCAAAAGAAACAGGAATCAAAAGCCGAAATCCTGGTGGAATTCTTCCATTTTCGGACATGAAACTTTGATCGATTTAATCCGATAAATCTATCTTTGCGCGCTGTCAAGTACAACTTCTGCGAGGATTATACGAATATCCTCATTCGAGACTTCAAAGTTATGCCATAGGGTTCCGCGCACAACCTTGAGGTTTAAAAGTATGAAGAGGATTTGAAACTCGACTGGCGTGGCGTCCTCAACAACCTCCATAAAGAGACACTAGGTTTCTAACGCCATAAAAGCAATCGAAAACATGTGGATATACATCGAAATGAAGTTCTCATCGCTGGATACTTTTTGGAGCTTATAAGGCTGCTGGCCGGGAAGACCGGGTGATGATGAAAGGAATCTCCTCTAGATATACATATTCAACTCGACCATCTCTGCTCAGGCTCTAGAGAAGCTAACTGATGGAAGGATCCAAATTTTGTCTCAATCACCGAGAATGTCATCGTACATACTACCTCCAACTCACCCCAGGTAAATAAAACCTAATCTTTATAAGAAAATGAAATGCTTGTTCTACGCTTTCAAAGATTATTGGTCGAAGTTAGTCGTCGATCAAAGTGTTGAGGCCATTTTATTAGGGCCCAAAAAATGGCGCGTTTTCAACTGGAATCATGAGCCATTCTAGAATTAGTGGCCCAAATTTCGTTGTAATATAGATAATATTGTTTGGATTCTTACTAGATGGTAGAACTAAACTTATACTGATTTCAAGTACAAATACAAAATAATATATTCTATTAGAGATCTCAGATTATGAAATCGACATGAATATATTCACATGTTATTAGGAAAGCAGATGCTAGCAGTAATATCTTTTATTGTTAATTAAATAGGTAGTTTTTAATTATCATTTAAGTGTAAATATATAAATAATTTTATTAAAAAAGTTATCTTCTATAAATAAGCTAATTAACTAATGAATAAATCCGAGAAATTATTATATACTTCTAAGGTTCCCCCAAATTTATCAATTTCACATTAAACTTCATTTCACTTAATATGTTTATTTTTACCAAGAATAGACAACTAAGACGATCCAAATATAGGATGCGCGTGCACTACATATATATGTTAACCCTGGAGATTGAATCAAAAAAGAATACATTGCTTACTTCCAAACATAAAAAAATTCAAGTGAATGCGCACTGGTGCAAGGCAAAAATCCAGAACGGTGTAAACGCCACGAGGCTTAAACGTAGTTCACTTTCTTATATCGGCCGAAGTAACAATAAACAAGAATAAAATGGACTATTTGGAAAAGCCTAAGCTTAACCAAACGGTGGGAACCAGACCGAACGTAAGATCAAATTAAGCAGAGCACAATCAAAAGGCCTATAATAGATGATATAGATAGGCATGACATTATATCGCCATATCTAATAAATGATACTTAGTTGGATATCTATTTAACCTTCAAACAAGGCAGATGCATGTTTTTCTGCATATATATATATATATATATATATTTTTTTTTTTTTTTTACTTATGGTTTCAAGAAAATAATTTCTTAAATTATTAGGAACTTTTTTAATTTATTTATCATTTTATTATAATAATGGATTTAATATTAATAATACTTTGTTTGTATGTTTTTCTTGTTGAAAATATTTTTTCGTAAGGTCTTAACTACATAACTAAAAACACATTAGTATTTTAATTTAGGTTAGTTTGAATGTTTTTTAGTATATATATATATATATATATAGATATATAGATATAGAGAGAGAGAGAGGATGTATGATGAAATGGGTTTTGAAATTACTATTTACTAGATTGAATCATATTTATATTTATATACAGTATATTAAATGATAGTAAGATTTATAATAATCTAAAAATATATATTTTTAAACTTAATAAAGATCAAAATAAAATTATTATTCTATTGAATTTATGTGTAAAATATGTGTGAAGAAAAATAATTAGATCTAATTACATGTACTATTATAACCAATGATATTATTAAGAAAAAATTAAAAATAACCCGTGACTCTTAAAATAAACTCCAAAAAATCAAAAATTATTGTAGAAGTAATTATAATTTCATATTGTATCATTTTATTAGGATAGACTAATACGATGAAATTCTAATCTATTACGATAACTTATAATATCAATTTTATAAATATGTTGTTTCAAGTGAAGTCAAAATTTGACATTTCAGCTTCAAAACAATTTTTTTTGATAAAACCCAAACAATTATTTTATATAGTCAAAAAACAATTTATTATTGTTTATTGTTGAACATTATTTATCCAAGATGAGACAGAAAGACTGATATATTAAATTAGGTAGCTGTTTAAATCCAATAGTAGATTATTAGATGGTTGTTTTCTTTAAAAGAAACTAAAATCTCCTCTTGATATTTTGATATTAAATTGTATACTGGTTCGAGAAAGCCAGCCATATATGAACTTAGCCTCCTGGACATCCTAAATTGTATGCAAACCAATCAGATCCAATCTACTCAGATCGAGAGTTCAGCTTCTTCATACTCAATTACGGGTACGTTGTTCGGAAGAGAAGGAGAAAGTTCGTCGTCATATTCTTCTTCACCACAACATCTTCATTTTCTTCCGTCCGCCTTTCTAGTGGTAAACAAGACCGTATCACCGGGATTTCAGACAGATCATGGGATTCAGCAATGGTGGAACTTACGCTTCTGTATAATTCTGATTGGTGATACGAAAGTAATGCATGACTTGGGTTTCATTGTTTCAGTTATTTTCTTGTCATCTGAATAATTTGTTTTAAATATTATATGTTCAAATGTACAGACTACAAATACAATATATAAAGCAACATATTTCAGTGTTTCAAAAACATGCTATAGGTAAGGTCAATTATGGAGCTATATTGGACATTGTTGTTTTACTAATACATATGTGTTTCTGCTAGTTTAGTAAGAATAAGAAACCAAAATAACTCATATAACTGAAATCCATCCTAAGCACAAAAAAGAATTTGATTGAGGAGATGAGAAGAGAACCATTACACAATTTGGTGTTTAAGGCGTTTTAAAAAACTTGGGCACCTAATATATATCATCAGATTATTGTCAAGTAGATTACACAAGCAAGCATGCGAAGACGAAATCAGATCTATAGTTGTAAACGTTGATTATTTTTCATACACAACCAGAAGCCATAAATGTCATCGAAAGTAAGAATGCATTTTTCAAGGCAGGAATCATGAAGAAATGGTATGAAATATATACTTTGGTTAGCTAGAAGGAAAACATGATGAAAGTTGCAAAATTGTCTTCATGTATAAATTGAATTAATCATTTCATCCTAAGCACAAAAAAAGAATTGAATTGAGAGATGAGTACAGATAGAGTACCATCATATTCTTAATTTTTCAACTATATGTTGCCAAGGGTTGCAATTTTCCTTTGTCAACAAGATGAATGGAAACCTCCTTCATTTTTTTGTTCCACATTGGTAGGAAAATGAGGAATGAGAGTTAGAGACTAAAAATAATCAAATAACTATTCAACATTTCACTAAAAACAAAAATCCACATTTCACTAATAACTGGCAAATACTTGTAATATAAAGGACAAATTATTTGTCCAATAAAAATGCTATTCGACTTTTATTTGAAGTCTTCCCAAATGATATTTACGAAGGCTCTAGCAAGCATTCACGAATGATATTGTTTAAAAAAATGAAAAGAAACTATTATATTTTAGATAATAAAAATAATGATATTAATTTTCAGGTATTTTCGGAAATATTTAAATATGTTAAGCGATAAGAGGAGGAAGAAGAAGAAGAATAGAAGTATGACGAAAGTGTCAAGGAGCTTATGGCCTCACCAAAAGAGATTTTTAGCTATTTTGGTCCCTCCTATTTCTCTTTTGACGGGTAAATTTCGTTTCATTTAAAATAGTCCCTTTCAAAATTAATATTGGTTCATTATGAAAAGTTAGTCGAATGTTGGAATCACATTTAGTTAAAACGAAGGGAAAACAAGTTATTCAACTAATGTAAAAACGAAACTACAAAACGTAATTGCTTCAGAAACAAACAAAAAATAACATGATCAAACAAAAACTATAGTAGTAGAGATCAGACTTATACTTTTAAAACACAAGTGCTATAAAAAAAATAGTTCAAAAACTTTAAAATTTTCTTAATAACACCTTAAAGGCTTAAAGCTTTCATGGCCTTTAAAATATCTTAAATTTGACTTTGATTTTCTTTTTTTTTGTCATCAAGGATATAAATTTTAAACCTTAAATTCGGTTTCTTAGATACCAATTTAAAAATACTTTACAAGCAAATCAATACGAGACACACAAGAACAAGGACTTTACAGTCAATAGGTGGATCCCACTCATCCAATGGTTTTAGCTCCAGCCGTTCCTATTAACGACATTTCTATTTTCTAGCTACTACTACGTACGTGAGGTCTTTGTTTTGATTTTTCTTTTGACGTCTACATACTTTTGCATGTGCGTCTAGATTTTAAAATGATAAATAAAACCTAACTGAAAATTCATCCTAATCACCAAAAAGAATTGTATCAAGAGATGAGCATAGAACCATTAAAATCTAGAAATGTTAAAGACTTTGAAATCACAAATTCTCAACTCTCAACATTTCAAGCAAAAACATACCTTCCAATAGCAAGAACATTTCAAATGTGAAGAGAAGTGCAAATTTGATTGGGATAGTAAATACAATCATAGACTGCACAAGAAGAAGATGAAATATGAATTACTTTTCTAGATGATCTAATGATTAACAATATCAGAAACAGAACTCTAATTAATCGTAAATTTCAACTTCCAATATCAGAAATTGGAAGACTACAAAGCATTGACAACTTACTAGAAACATCAGAAGCAAACCAGTGGCCAAAGACGCGAGCGAATCCATACATTCTCTACAAATCAATAAGATTAAGTAACTTAAACAGAGAACCCACAAAAAAAAAAAAGTTAATTGATATCGGGAGAAACCTAGGTTGGTGGAGAGAACAAAGACCTTCCGATTCGATCCATCTTCTAAGAAGCTATCCTTTGTATCATCACCATCTCCGCCACCAGAGAAGAGTTCGCTCAGCTTCTGCATCTCGACTAATGTTTATTCCAATGATCGGAGAAATTATTAACTTGATGGCGCCGATCTAAAAGAGTTCAATGTAGAATTCAGTTATTATTTGTTAATTAGCACAAATGTCAAATGACATACATTTGTGTAACTTTGATACTACATGTCACTAGTTGGAGCCTAAAATTTTATTTGAATCTGTTTTCTGTTTATTATTCTATTCTTTCGGACTCCATTTATTCGCTTTGGACTAGTTAATAAATTTTAAAATATATTTAAATATGTAGAGATGCTCAATTTTTTTTTGAATTAATTGTCTAGATACGAATCAAAAACTCTAAATTTTCAAGTATTGTATTCGTGCATGCACCAACTTGGCTACTTGCATCTGTATTATATTTTATATACGAGTGGACATAAAGAAAATAAATATTTTTCAAATCAAAATAAAATTAAAATTGGGTTATTAAGTTATAAATATTTACAATATTTTGTACCAAAAAAAATCATAACCTAAATTTCTTATAACAATTATCTCTTATATACAAAATAACTAGAGATGTCCTTTATTTCTGCTTGTCCCACATGGTAGGAAAAGGAGGAATGCGATTTAGAGATTACCAACAATATTCAAAAAATTTATAAAAAGAATAATAATAATCAAATAACTATTCAACATTCACTAAAAAACAAAAGGCCACAATTCGAAGCAGCTGGTTAAAAAAAAACTAAGACCATGAATGGGGTTATAGATTCTAAAGTGGTCTTTTGGTTTTTGTAAATAACATTATTTTCTAACTAAAAAATTGCTCTCTACTTCTTTTCTAAAAGATTTTAAATACATGTTAAAGTTAGAATATTATTCAAAAATAGTTAAATTTATACTTTAAGACTAATAAATTTAATCCTACTTAGTATTTTTCTAATTCATATTGTAATTTAAGTGTTAAATGTTTTTAATATCAATTATGTATTTGGAAAGTTAAGAAAGAATGATTATCCACATCAAAAATGACGAGTAGCCACACGTAACGTTTTCATTATCCACATATAAGTTCAAAATCAGTTATTGTATATTGAATAAGAAAAGTCAGAAGATACATAAATAAACACTTATAAGATCAAAACAAATTTGAAAGAAATCAATATTAAAACAAAAGTTATGTATATTCTACAGTGTCTGAGCTTAAACTGATTCTCCTTACATTTCTACCTACAAAATCATTCATCAAATTTAAATATAGATTTAAAATACAATTATATTAATATAAGAGACAAAACCGTTGTAAACTTGTAACTATTCGTATTTGTCTGGAAGTAGAATGTTAATGTAAGGCTCCACCACTATATACGATCGTAAGATTGAGAACTGTTGGTTGTACCAATTTTCTTCTAAAAATAAAGCAATTTCATGGAACTAACGATCAAAATTAGTGTCTCTACATCAAAATTGATGAGTTCATTTATGCAATTTCACAGCAAAGATGTCAATCTTGTTATGAAGCTTCATCTTCGTTGCTAAACCTATCAAATCTTCTAAAACACATGAGCAAGTCCGACCAAGTCATCGCCCAAGTCCTCCTACATTTAAAAACAAAACATCACTGTACTACTCGTTTGTTTGGTCACATATGGAGACTGTACAGAAATTAATAGGAAGTAGAGTATGAGTATACTTGTGTTAGTTTATAAATTTAAAGGTGTGATCTCTTCAGATCCAAATACCCTATAAATAGCAAGATGCTTTTATCTGTAGTGTACCATTCCAAGTAACTCTTTACTTTGCGTTTATTTGATCAGAATCGATTAAATTCGATTCTAGTTCACCTGTACGACATCGGAAAAGGGTATTTTTCTTTTCTATTTTTCTATTGTATTTTTTCCTTTTAGAAAAGCAAGATTGACCTTTACTATAAAAGTTTTGTCAGCGAAAAAAAAGAGTGCATGCATTGAAATTTACTTTTTGTATATAGTTTACATTTTCTTCGTTTTGTTCACTGGGTAAATTTTTCCTCGTTATTATCATATCATCACTGTGCCAAATATATGTATACTACTAATAATATACATGTAAAGATGTTCTACGTAATATGTATAGCCCTAAATTTGCATTTTGTTCTTCACCTTTCAACTCTAAATAATTTTGATTACTAATTGGCAACGAAATGTAGGAAAAAGGAGCAACATGGGAGCAGGAGCGTCGACCCCAGATAAATATATTTTCAGCAGTAATGGGCCCTCCTATCTTACCTCTATTGATTGGTAAGCACAGATACGTCCGGGACTTTTCATACATTTTAAACACATCTTTTTATTTTTATATTTTTAACTATATATATTTATAAAATCTTGTTACATGTATAAAATATATATATATATATATATATATATATATATATGTTTGAGCCAATCTAATGATCCGGAAAATAGTCCCGTCCTCGTGTTTAAAAAACATTGTTGGTACGTGGTAACATTTTTTTTTTTAATTTAGTATACTTCCTCTAAATAGATATTGTTTTGCTTTTCTTAACCTAGGTATCAATATGATTCCCAAGTTTTACTATCCGTATACTTTTAGTAAAACTTGGGTATCAATTACAAAGTTACAAAAGAAAAAAGAAAAAAAAATGATCGACACCTAGATCTAATTGGTTTGTTTTTAATAGGAGCGCTACCCACTATCGAACCTCAGTGACAGCAAGTTTGATAAAAGGAGTGTCCATACTGGAAAAGGATAGGCAAAAGAAACAGGAATCACAAGCCGAGTCCTGGTGGGAATTCTTCCATTTCTTTACATGAAACCTTGATCGATTTAATCCGATAGCTCTATCTTTGGCGCCGCTTTCAAGTACAACCTCTTCGATGATTACATGAATATCCCTCATTCGATACTCCACGTTATGTCATTGTGTTCCGGGCACAATCTTGAGGTTTAAAAGTATGAAGAGGGATTTGAAACTTGACTTCGATGCATCCTCAACAACCTCCATAAAGACACTAGATTTCAGCACGCCATAAAAGCAATCAAAAACATGTGGACATACACGAAATGAAGCTCTCGGCTCGCTGGATACTCTTTGGGAGCCGCTATAGCGCTGTTGGCCGGGAAGATCATGATGATGAAAGGAATCTCCTCGAGACATACATATTCAACCCGCCCATCTCTTCCTGTGCCTCTAGAGAAGCTAACTGATGGAAAGATCCAGAAATTTTGTTTCAATCACCGAGAATGTCATCACATACTTCACCTCCAACCACCCCCAGGTAAATAAACCTAATCTTTATAAGAAAATGAAATGCTTGCTCTACGCATAAAGATTATTGGTTCAGTTAGTCGACGACAGTTGTTGAGAACATTTTTTATTAGGCCCAAAAAGTTTATGCGCTCTTCAACTGGAATTCATGTTAGCCATTCTAGAATTAGTGTCCCAAATTTCATGTAATATAGATAATATTGTTTGACTTTACTAATGGTAGAACTAAACTTATACTGATTTCCATAAGCAAATATGAAATAATATATTCTATTAGGAGATCTCGAGATTATGAAATCGCCATGAATATATTCTGTTAATATTATTAGGAAAGTAGACGTTGTGTATATCTCTTATTGTTAATTAAATATGTAGTTTTTAATTATCATATATATATATATAAATAATTTTTATTAAACAAGTTATCTTCTATAAATAAGCTGATTGACTAATGAATAAATCCAAGAGTAACTATTATATACTTCTAAGGTTTCTCCAAATTTATCAATTTTACATTAAACTTCATTTTTACTTAATATGTTTATTTTTAACTGTTACAGATTAACGAAGACGTATCCAAACATAGCATCGTGGGTACCTCATATATATGTTAACCCAGGAGATTGGATCTGTGCAGAATACATTGGTTACTTCAAACATAAAAAATTCATGAATGCGATCAAAGCAGGCAAAATCGAGAATCACGTGTAACGCCAAGAGCTTAAAACGTGTTCACTTTCTTATATCGGCCGAGTGACAATAAACAAGAACAAAATGACTATTTGGAAAGCTCATAAGCTTAACCAATGGTGGGAACCAGACCCGAACGAGAGCAAATTGGCAGAGCGACACCAGTTAGGCCCATAATAGATGATACAGATAGGCATGACATTATATCGCCATATCTAATAAATGATACTTAGTTTGGATATCTATTTAACCCTGAGCCACAAGGCAGATGGATGTTTTTTGTCTGCATTATATATATATATATATATATTTTTTTTTTTTTTTTTTTTTATTTTATGGTCTTTAAGAAAATAATTTCTTAAATTATTAGAACTTTTTTTAATTTATTTATCATTTTATTATAATAATGGATTTAATATTAATAATACTTTGTTTGTATGTTTTTCTTGTTGAAAATATTTTTTTGTAAGGTCTTAACTACATAACTAAAACACATTAGTATTTTAATTTGGGGGTTAGTTTGAATGTTTTTTAGTATATATATATATATATATATATATATATAGAAGAGAGAGAGAGAGAGGATGTATGAGAAATGGGTTTTGAAATTACTATTTACTAGATTGAATCATATTTTATATTTATATACAGTATATTAAATGATAGTAAGATTTATAATAATCTAAAATATATATTTTTAAACTTAATAAGATCAAAAATAAAATTATTATTTTATTGAATTTATGTGAAAATATGTATGAAGAAAATAATTAGATCTAATTACATGTACTATTATAACCAATGATATTATTAAGAAAAATTAAAAATAACCCGTGACTCTTAAAATAAACTCCAAAAAATCAAAATTATCATAGAAGTAATTATAATTTCTCATATTGTATCATTTTTATTAGGATAGACTAATACGATGAAATTCTAATCTATTACGATAACTTATAATATCAATTTTATAAATATGCTGTTTCAAGTGAAGTCAAAAAATTTTTGACATTTCAGCTTCTAAACAATTTTTTTTTGATAAAACCTAAACAATTATTTTGTATAGTCAAAAACAATTTGCTATTGTTTATTGTTGAACATTATTTATCCAAGATGAGACAGAAAGACTGATATATTAAATTAGGTAGCTGTTTAAATCCAATAGTAGATTATTAGATGGTTGTTTTCTTAAAAAGAAACTAAATCTCCTCTTGATATTTTGATATTAAATTGTATACTGGTTCGAGAAAGCCAGCCATATATGAACTTAGCCTCCTGGACACCTAAATTGTATGTGAACCAATCAGATCCAATCTGCTCAGATCGAGAGTTCAGCTTCTTCATACTCAATTACGGGTACTTTGTTCGGAAGAGAAGGAGAAAGTTCGTCGTCATATTCTTCTTCACCACAACATCTTCATTTTCTTCCGTCCGCCTTTCTAGTGGTAAACAAGACCGTATCACCGGGATTTCAGACAGATCATGGGATTCAGCAATGGTGGAATCCTACGCTTCTGTATAATTCTGATTGGTGATACTAAAGTAATGCATGACTTGGGTTTCATTGTTTCAGTCATTTTCTTGTCATCTGAATAATTTGTTTTAAATATTATATGTTCAAATGTACAGACTACAAATACAATATATAAAGCAACATATTTCCAGTGTTTCAAAACATGCTATAGGTAAGGTCAACGGCGGAGCTACATTGGACATTGTTGTTTTACTAATACATATGTGTTTCTCGCTAGTTTAGTAAGAATAAGAAACCAAAATAACTACATATAACTGAAATCCATCCTAAGCACAAAAAGAATTTGATTGAGAGATGAGAAGAGAACCATTACACAATTTGGTGTTTAAGGCGTTTTAAAAAAACTTGGGCACCTAATATATATCATCAGATTATTGTCAAGTAGATTACACAAGCAAGCATGCGAAGACGAAATCAGATCTATAGTTGTAAACGTTGATTATTTTTCATACACAACTCAGAAGCCATAAATGTCATCGAAAGTAAGAATGCATTTTTCAAGGCAGGAATCATGAAGAAATGGTATGAAATATATACTTTGGTTAGCTAGAAGGAAAACATGATGAAAGTTGCAAAATTGTCTTCATGTATAAATTGAATTAATCATTTCATCCTAAGCACAAAAAAAGAAGTGAATTGAGAAATGAGCACAGATAGAGTACCCTCATATTCTTAATTTTTCAACTACATGTTGCTATGGGTTGCAATTTTCCTTGGTCAACAAGATGAATGGAAACCTCCTTCATTTTTTTGTTCCACATTGGTAGGGAAATGAGGAATGAGAGTTAGAGACTAAAATAATCAAATAACTATTCAACATTTCACTAAAAACAAAAATCTGCATGTCACTAATAACTGGCAAATACTGGTAATATAAAGGACAAATTATTTGTCCAATAAAAATGCTATTCGACTTTTATTTGAAGTCTTCCCAAATGATATTTACGAAGGCTCTAGCAAGCATTCACGAATGATATTGTTTAAAAAAATGAAAAGAAACTATTATATTTTTAGATAATAAAAATAATGATATTAATTTTCAGGTATTTTTCGGAAATATTTAAATATGTTAAGCGATAAGAGGAGGAAGAAGAAGAAGAATAGAAGTATGACGAAAGTGTCAAGGAGCTTATGGCCTCACCAAAAGAGATTTTAGCTATTTTGGTCCCCTCCTATTTCTCTTTTGACGGGTAAATTTCGTTTCATTTAAAATAGTCCCTTTCAAAATTAATATTGGTTCATTATGAAAAGTTAGTCGAATGTTGGAATCACATTTAGTTAAAACGAAGGGAAAACAAGTTATTCAACTAATGTAAAAACGAAACTACAAAACGTAATTGCTTCAGAAACAAACAAAAAAATAACATGATCAAACAAAAACTATAGTAGTAGAGATCAGACTCGCACTCTTAAAAACACAAGTGCTATATAAAAAATGTTCTAAAAACTTTAAAATTTTCTTAATAACACCTTAAAGGCTTAAAGCTTTCATGGCCTTTAAAATATCTTAAATTTGACTTTGATTTTCTTTTTTCTTTTTTGTCATCAAGGATATAAATTTTAAACCTTAAATTCGGTTTTTGTAGATACCAATTTAAAAATACTTTACAAGCAATCAATACGAGACACACAAGAACAAGGACTTTACAGTCAATAGGTGGATCCCACTCTCATCCAATGGTTTTAGCTCCAGCCGTTCCCTATTAACGACATTTCTATTTTCTAGCTACTACTACGTACGTGAGGTCTTTTTTGTGTTTTTTCTTTTGACGTCTACGTACTTTTAGCATGTGCGTCTAGATTTTAAATGATAAATAAACCTAACTGAAAATTCATCCTAATCACCAAAAAGAATTGTATCAAGAGATGAGCATAGAACCATTAAAATCTAGAAATGTTAAAGACTTTGAAATCACAAATTCTCAACTCTCAACATTTCAAGCAAAAACATACCTTCCAATAGCAAGAACATTTCCAAATGTGAAGAGAAGTGCAAATTTGATTGGGATAGTAAATACAATCATAGACTGCACAAGAAGAAGATGAAATATGAATTACTTCTTCTAGATGATCTAATGATTAACAATATCAGAAACAGAACTCTAATTAATCGCAAATTTCAACTTCCAATATCAGAAATTGGAAGACTACAAAGCATTGACAACTTACCAGAAACATCAGAAGCAAAACCAGTGGCCAAAGACGCTGAATCCATACATTCTCTACAAATCGAATAAGATTAAGTAACTTAAACAGAGACCCCACAAAAAAAAAAAAGTTAATTGATATCGGGGAGAAACCTAGGTTGGTGGAGAGAACAAAGACCTTCCGATTCGATCCATCTTCTAAGAAGCTATCCTTTGTATCATCACCATCTCCGCCACCAGAGAAGAGTTCGCTCAGCTTCTGCATCTCGATTAATGTTTATTCCAATGATCGGAGAAATTATTAACCTGATGGCGTCGATCTAAAAGAGTTCAATGTAGAATTCAGTTATTATTTGTTAATTAGCACAAATGTCAAATGACATACATTTGTGTAACTTTGATACTACATGTCACTAGTTGGAGCCTAAAATTTTATTTGAATCTGTTTTCTGTTTATTATTCTATTCTTTCGTACTCCATTTATTCGTTTTGGACTAGTTAATAAATTTTAAAATATATTTAAATATGTAGAGATGCTCAATTTTTTTTTGAATTAATTGTCTAGATACGAATCAAAAAACTCTAAATTTTCAAGTATTGTATTCGTGCATGCACCAACTTGGCTACTTGCATCTGCATTATATTTTTATATACGAGTGGACATAAAGAAAATAAATATTTTTCAAATCAAAATAAAATTAAAATTGGGTTATTAAGTTATAAATATTTACAATATTTTGTACCAAAAAAAAATCATAACCTAAATTTCTTATAACAATTATCTCTTACATATACAAAATAACTAGAGATGTCCTTTATTTCTGCTTGTCCCACATGGTAGGAAAAGGAGGAATGCGATTTAGAGATTACCAACAATATTCAAAAATTTATAAAAAGAATAATAATAATCAAATAACTATTCAACATTCACTAAAAACAAAAGGCCACAATTCGAAGCAGCCGGTTAAAAAAAAAACTAAGACCATGAATGGGGTTATAGATTCTAAAGTGGTCTTTTGGTTTTGTAAATAACATTATTTTCTAACTAAAAAATTGCTCTCTACTTCTTTTCTAAAAGATTTTGAAATACATGTTAAAGTTAGAATATTATTCAAAAAATAGTTAAATTTATACTTTAAGACTAATAAATTTAATCCTACTTAGTATTTTTCTAATTCATATTGTAATTTAAGTGTTAAATGTTTTTAATATCAATTATGTATTTGGAAAGTTAAGAAAGAATGATTATCCACATCAAAAATGACGTGTAGCCAAACTCAAAATTTTCATTATCCACATAAAAGTTCAAAATCAGTTATTGTATATTCAAAATGAAAAGTCAAAAGATACATAAATAAACAATTATGTGATCAAAACAAATTTGAAAGAAATCAATATTAAACAAAAGTTATGTATATTTTAAAGTGTCTGAGCTTAAACTGATTCTCCTTACATTTCTACCTACAAAATCATTCATCAAATTTAAATATAGATTTAAAATACAATTATATTAATATAAGAGACAAAACCGTTGTAAACTTGTAACTATTCGTATTTGTCTGGAAGTAGAATGTTAATGTAAGGCTCCACCACTATATACGATCGTAAGATTGAGAACTGTTGGTTGTACCAATTTTCTTCTAAAAATAAAGCAATTTCATGGAACTAACGATCAAAATTAGTGTCTCTACATCAAAATTGATGAGTTCATTTATGCAATTTCACAGCAAAGATGTCAATCTTGTTATGAAGCTTCATCTTCGTTGCTAAACCTATCAAATCTTCTAAAACACATGAGCAAGTCCGACCAAGTCATCGCCCAAGTCCTCCTACATTTAAAAACAAAACATCACTGTACTACTCGTTTGTTTGGTCACATATGGAGACTGTACAGAAATTAATAGGAAGTAGAGTATGAGTATACTTGTGTTAGTTTATAAATTTAAAGGTGTGATCTCTTCAGATCCAAATACCCTATAAATAGCAAGATGCTTTATCTGTAGTGTACCATTCCAAGTAACTCTTTACTCTGCGTTTATTTGATCAGAATCGATTAAATTCGATTCTAGTTCACCTGTACGACATCGGAAAAGGGTATTTTTCTTTTCTATTTTTCTATTGTATTTTTTCCTTTTAGAAAAGCAAGATTGACCTTTACTATAAAAAGTTTTGTCAGTGGAAAAAAGAGTGCATGCATTGAAATTTACTTTTTTGTATATAGTTTACATTTTCTTCGTTTTGTTCACTGGTAAATTTTTCCCTCGTTATTATCATATCATCACCGTGCTAAATATATGTATATTACTAAGAATATACATGTAAAGATGTTATACGTAATATGTATAGACCTAAATTTGCATTTTGTTCTTCACCTTTTAACTCTAAATAATTTTGATTACTAATTGGCAACGAAATGTAGGAAAAAGGAGAAACATGGGAGCAGGAGCGTCGACCCCAGATAAATATATTTTCAGCAGTAATGGCCCCTCCTATCTTACCTCTATTGATTGGTAAGCACAGATACGTCCGGGACTTTTCATACATTTTAAACACATCTTTTTATTTTTATATTTTTAACTATATATATTTATAAAATCTTGTTACATGTATAATATATATATATATATATATATATATATATATATGTTTGAGCCAATCTAATGATCCGGAAAATAGTCCCGTCCTCGTGTTTAAAAACATTGTTGGTACGTGGTAACATTTTTTTTTTTTTAATTTAGTATACTTCCTCTAAATAGATATTGTTTTGCTTTTCTTAACCTAGGTATCAATATTGATTCCCAAGTTTTACTATCCGTATACTTTTAGTAAAACTTGGGTATCAATTACAAAGTTACAAAAGAAAAAAGAAAAAAAAATGATCGACACCTAGTTCTAATTGGTTTGTTTTTAATAGGAGCGATTCGCACTATCGAACCTCAGTGACAGCAAGTTTGATAAAAGGAGTGTCCATACTGGAAAAGGATAGGCAAAAGAAACAGGAATCACAAGCCGAGTCCTGGTGGGAATTCTTCCATTTCTCTTTACATGAAACCTTGATCGATTTAATCCGATAGCTCTATCTTTGGCGCCGCTTTTCAAGTACAACCTCTTCGATGATTACATGAATATCCCTCATTCGATACCTCCACGTTATGTCATTGTGTTCCGCGGCACAATCTTGAGGTTTAAAAGTATGAAGAGGGATTTGAAACTTGACTTCCGATGCATCCTCAACAACCTCCATAAAGACACTAGATTTCAGCACGCCATAAAAGCAATCGAAAAACATGTGGACATACACGGAAATGAAGCTCTCTGGCTCGCTGGATACTCTTTGGGAGCCGCTATAGCGCTGTTGGCGGGAAGATCATGATGATGAAAGGAATCTCCTCGAGACATACATATTCAACCCGCCCATCTCGTCTGTGCCTCTAGAGAAGCTAACTGATGGAAAGATCCGTAAATTTTTGTTTCCAATCACCGAGAATGTCATCACATACTTCACCTCCAACCACCCCCAGGTAAATAAACCTAATCTTTATAAGAAAATGAAATGCTTGCTCTACGTACTAAAGATTATTGGTTCAGTTAGTCGACGGACAGTTGTTGAGAACATTTTTTATTAGGCCCAAAAAGTTTAGCGTCTTCAACTGGAATTCATGTTAGCCATTCTAGAATTAGTGTCCCAAATTTCGTTGTAATATAGATAATATTGTTTGACTTTACTAATGGTAGAACTAAACTTATACTGATTTCCATAAGCAAATATGAAATAATATATTCTATTAGGAGATCTCGAGATTATGAAATCGCCATGAATATATTCTGTTAATATTATTAGGAAAGTAGACGTTCGTGTATATCTCTTATTGTTAATTAAATATGTAGTTTTTAATTATCATATATATATATATAAATAATTTTTATTAAACAAGTTATCTCCTATAAATAAGCTGATTGACTAATGAATAAATCCAAGAGTAACTATTATATACTTCTAAGGTGTCTCCAAATTTATCAATTTTACATTAAACTTCATTTTTACTTAATATGTTTATTTTTAACTGTTACAGATTAACGAAGACGATCCAAACATAGCATCGTGGGTACCTATATATATGTTAACCCAGGAGATTGGATCTGTGCAGAATACATTGGTTACTTCAAACATAAAAAATTCATGAATGCGATCAAAGCAGCAAAATCGAGAATCACGTGTAACGACAAGAGGCTTAAAACGTGTTCACTTTCTTATATCGGCCGATGTGACAATAAACAAGAACAAAATGACTATTTGGAAAGCTCATAAGCTTAACCAATGGTGGGAACCAGACCCGGAACGTAGAGCAAATTGGCAGAGCGACACCGTTAGGCCCATAATAGATGATACAGATAGGCATGACATTATATCGTCATATCTAATAAATGATACTTAGTTTGGATATCTATTTAACCTGAGCCACAAGGCAGATGGATGTTTTTTTGTCTGCATTATATATATATATATATATATATTTTTTATTTTATTTTATGGTCTTTAAGAAAATAATTTCTTAAATTATTAGAACTTTTTTTTAATTTATTTATCATTTTATTATAATAATGGATTTAATATTAATAATACTTTGTTTGTATGTTTTTCTTGTTGAAAATATTTTTTTGTAAGGTCTTAACTACATAACTAAAACACATTAGTATTTTAATTTGGGGGTTAGTTTGAATGTTTTTTAGTATATATATATATATATATATATATATAGAGAGAGAGAGAGAGAGGATGTATGAGAAATGGGTTTTGAAATTACTATTTACTAGATTGAATCATATTTTATATTTATATACAGTATATTAAATGATAGTAAGATTTATAATAATCTAAAATATATATTTTTAAACTTAATAAGATCAAAAATAAAATTATTATTTTATTGAATTTATGTGTAAAATATGTATGAAGAAAATAATTAGATCTAATTACATGTACTATTATAACCAATGATATTATTAAGAAAAATTAAAAATAACCCGTGACTCTTAAAATAAACTCCAAAAAATCAAAATTATCATAGAAGTAATTATAATTTCTCATATTGTATCATTTTTATTAGGATAGACTAATACGATGAAATTCTAATCTATTACGATAACTTATAATATCAATTTTATAAATATGCCGGTTCAGGTGAAGTCAAAAAAATTTTTTGACATTTCAGCTTCTAAACGATTTTTTTTGATAAAACCTAAACAATTATTTTGTATAGTCAAAAACAATTTGCTATTGTTTATTGTTGAACATTATTTATCCAAGATGAGACAGAAAGACTGATATATTAAATTAGGTAGCTGTTTAAATCCAATAGTAGATTATTAGATGGTTGTTTTCTTAAAAGAAACTAAATCTCCTCTTGATATTTTGATATTAAATTGTATACTGGTTCGAGAAAGCCAGCCATATATGAACTTAGCCTCCTGGACACCTAAATTGTATGTGAACCAATCAGATCCAATCTGCTCAGATCGAGAGTTCAGCTTCTTCATACTCAATTACGGGTACGTTGTTCGGAAGAGAAGGAGAAAGTTCGTCGTCATATTCTTCTTCACCACAACATCTTCATTTTCTTCCGTCCGCCTTTCTAGTGGTAAACAAGACCGTATCACCGGGATTTCAGACAGATCATGGGATTCAGCAATGGTGGAATCCTACGCTTCTGTATAATTCTGATTGGTGATACTAAAGTAATGCATGACTTGGGTTTCATTGTTTCAGTCATTTTCTTGTCATCTGAATAATTTGTTTTAAATATTATATGTTCAAATGTACAGACTACAAATACAATATATAAAGCAACATATTTCCAGTGTTTCAAAACATGCTATAGGTAAGGTCAACGGCGGAGCTACATTGGACATTGTTGTTTTACTAATACATATGTGTTTCTCGCTAGTTTAGTAAGAATAAGAAACCAAAATAACTACATATAACTGAAATCCATCCTAAGCACAAAAAGAATTTGATTGAGAGATGAGAAGAGAACCATTACACAATTTGGTGTTTAAGGCGTTTTAAAAAAAACCTGGGCACCTAATATATATCATCAGATTATTGTCAAGTAGATTACACAAGCAAGCATGCGAAGACGAAATCAGATCTATAGTTGTAAACGTTGATTATTTTTCATACACAACTCAGAAGCCATAAATGTCATCGAAAGTAAGAATGCATTTTTCAAGGCAGGAATCATGAAGAAATGGTATGAAATATATACTTTGGTTAGCTAGAAGGAAAACATGATGAAAGTTGCAAAATTGTCTTCATGTATAAATTGAATTAATCATTTCATCCTAAGCACAAAAAAGAATTGAATTGAGAGATGAGTACAGATAGAGTACCATCATATTCTTAATTTTTCAACTATATGTTGCTATGGGTTGCAATTTTCCTTTGTCAACAAGATGAATGGAAACCTCCTTCATTTTTTTGTTCCACATTGGTAGGAAAATGAGGAATGAGAGTTAGAGACTAAAAATAATCAAATAACTATTCAACATTTCACAAAAAACAAAATCTACATTTCACTAATAACTGGCAAATACTTGTAATATAAAGGACAAATTATTTGTCCAATAAAAATGCTATTCGACTTTTATTTGAAGTCTTCCCAAATGATATTTACGAAGGCTCTAGCAAGCATTCACGAATGATATTGTTTAAAAAAATGAAAAGAAACTATTATATTTTTAGATAATAAAAATAATGATATTAATTTTCAGGTATTTTTCGGAAATATTTAAATATGTTAAGCGATAAGAGGAGGAAGAAGAAGAAGAATAGAAGTATGACGAAAGTGTCAAGGAGCTTATGGCCTCACCAAAAGAGATTTTAGCTATTTTGGTCCCCTCCTATTTCCTCTTTTGACGGGTAAATTTCGTTTCATTTAAAATAGTCCCTTTCAAAATTAATATTGGTTCATTATGAAAAGTTAGTCGAATGTTGGAATCACATTTAGTTAAAACGAAGGGAAAACAAGTTATTCAACTAATGTAAAAACGAAACTACAAAACGTAATTGCTTCAGAAACAAACAAAAAAATAACATGATCAAACAAAACTATAGTAGTAGAGATCAGACTCGCACTCTTAAAAACACAAGTGCTATATAAAAAATGTTCTAAAAACTTTAAAATTTTCTTAATAACACCTTAAAGGCTTAAAGCTTTCATGGCCTTTAAAATATCTTAAATTTGACTTTGATTTTCTTTTTCTTTTTTTGTCATCAAGGATATAAATTTTAAACCTTAAATTCGGTTTTTGTAGATACCAATTTAAAAATACTTTACAAGCAATCAATACGAGACACACAAGAACAAGGACTTTACAGTCAATAGGTGGATCCCACTCTCATCCAATGGTTTTAGCTCCAGCCGTTCCCCTATTAACGACATTTCTATTTTCTAGCTACTACTACGTACGTGAGGTCTTTGTTTTGATTTTTCTTTTGACGTCTACATACTTTTGCATGTGCGTCTAGATTTTAAATGATAAATAAACCTAACTGAAAATTCATCCTAATCACCAAAAAGAATTGTATCAAGAGATGAGCATAGAACCATTAAAATCTAGAAATGTTAAAGACTTTGAAATCACAAATTCTCAACTCTCAACATTTCAAGCAAAAAACATACCTTCCAATAGCAAGAACATTTCCAAATGTGAAGAGAAGTGCAAATTTGATTGGGATAGTAAATACAATCATAGACTGCACAAGAAGAAGATGAAATATGAATTACTTCTTCTAGATGATCTAATGATTAACAATATCAGAAACAGAACTCTAATTAATCGCAAATTTCAACTTCCAATATCAGAAATTGGAAGACTACAAAGCATTGACAACTTACCAGAAACATCAGAAGCAAACCAGTGGCCAAAGACGCAGTAATCCATACATTCTCTACAAATCGAATAAGATTAAGTAACTTAAACAGAGAACCCACAAAAAAAAAAAAGTTAATTGATATCGGGAGAAACCTAGGTTGGTGGGAGAGAACAAAGACCTTCCGATTCGATCCATCTTCTAAGAAGCTATCCTTTGTATCATCACCATCTCCGCCACCAGAGAAGAGTTCGTTCAGCTTCTGCATCTCGATTAATGTTTATTCCAATGATCGGAGAAATTATTAACCTGATGGCGTCGATCTAAAAGAGTTCAATGTAGAATTCAGTTATTATTTGTTAATTAGCACAAATGTCAAATGACATACATTTGTGTAACTTTGATACTACATGTCACTAGTTGGAGCCTAAAATTTTATTTGAATCTGTTTTCTGTTTATTATTCTATTCTTTCGTACTCCATTTATTCGCTTTTGGACTAGTTAATAAATTTTAAAATATATTTAAATATGTAGAGATGCTCAATTTTTTTTTGAATTAATTGTCTAGATACGAATCAAAAACTCTAAATTTTCAAGTATTGTATTCGTGCATGCACCAACTTGGCTACTTGCATCTGCATTATATTTTTATATACGAGTGGACATAAAGAAAATAAATATTTTTCAAATCAAAATAAAATTAAAATTGGGTTATTAAGTTATAAATATTTACAATATTTTGTACCAAAAAAAAATCATAACCTAAATTTCTTATAACAATTATCTCTTACATATACAAAATAACTAGAGATGTCCTTTATTTCTGCTTGTCCCACATGGTAGGAAAAGGAGGAATGCGATTTAGAGATTACCAACAATATTCAAAAAATTTATAAAAAGAATAATAATAATCAAATAACTATTCAACATTCACTAAAAACAAAAGGCCACAATTCGAAGCAGCCGGTTAAAAAAAAAACTAAGACCATGAATGGGGTTATAGATTCTAAAGTGGTCTTTTGGTTTTTGTAAATAACATTATTTTCTAACTAAAAAATTGCTCTCTACTTCTTTTCTAAAAGATTTTGAAATACATGTTAAAGTTAGAATATTATTCAAAAATAGTTAAATTTATACTTTAAGACTAATAAATTTAATCCTACTTAGTATTTTTTCTAATTCATATTGTAATTTAAGTGTTAAATGTTTTTAATATCAATTATGTATTTGGAAAGTTAAGAAAGAATGATTATCCACATCAAAAATGACGTGTAGCCAAACTCAAAATTTTCATTATCCACATAAAAGTTCAAAATCAGTTATTGTATATTCAAAATGAAAAGTCAAAAGATACATAAATAAACAATTATGTGATCAAAACAAATTTGAAAGAAATCAATATTAAACAAAAGTTATGTATATTTTAAAGTGTCTGAGCTTAAACTGATTCTCCTTACATTTCTACCTACAAAATCATTCATCAAATTTAAATATAGATTTAAAATACAATTATATTAATATAAGAGACAAAACCGTTGTAAACTTGTAACTATTCGTATTTGTCTGGAAGTAGAATGTTAATGTAAGGCTCCACCACTATATACGATCGTAAGATTGAGAACTGTTGGTTGTACCAATTTTCTTCTAAAAATAAAGCAATTTCATGGAACTAACGATCAAAATTAGTGTCTCTACATCAAAATTGATGAGTTCATTTATGCAATTTCACAGCAAAGATGTCAATCTTGTTATGAAGCTTCATCTTCGTTGCTAAACCTATCAAATCTTCTAAAACACATGAGCAAGTCCGACCAAGTCATCGCCCAAGTCCTCCTACATTTAAAAACAAAACATCACTGTACTACTCGTTTGTTTGGTCACATATGGAGACTGTACAGAAATTAATAGGAAGTAGAGTATGAGTATACTTGTGTTAGTTTATAAATTTAAAGGTGTGATCTCTTCAGATCCAAATACCCTATAAATAGCAAGATGCTTTATCTGTAGTGTACCATTCCAAGTAACTCTTTACTCTGCGTTTACTTGATCAGAATCGATTAAATTCGATTCTAGTTCACCTGTACGACATCGGAAAAGGGTATTTTTCTTTTCTATTTTTCTATTGTATTTTTTCCTTTTAGAAAAGCAAGATTGACCTTTACTATAAAAGTTTTGTCAGTGGAAAAAAGAGTGCATGCATTGAAATTTACTTTTTTGTATATAGTTTACATTTTCTTCGTTTTGTTCACTGGTAAATTTTTCCCTCGTTATTATCATATCATCACCGTGCCAAATATATGTATATTACTAAGAATATACATGTAAAGATGTTATACGTAATATGTATAGACCTAAATTTGCATTTTGTTCTTCACCTTTTAACTCTAAATAATTTTGATTACTAATTGGCAACGAAATGTAGGAAAAAGGAGAAACATGGGAGCAGGAGCGTCGACCCCAGATAAATATATTTTCAGCAGTAATGGCCCTCCTATCTTACCTCTATTGATTGGTAAGCACAGATACGTCCGGGACTTTTCATACATTTTAAACACATCTTTTATTTTTATATTTTTAACTATATATATTTATAAAATCTTGTTACATGTATAATATATATATATATATATATATATATATATATATGTTTGAGCCAATCTAATGATCCGGAAAATAGTCCCGTCCTCGTGTTTAAAAAACATTGTTGGTACGTGGTAACATTTTTTTTTTTAATTTAGTATACTTCCTCTAAATAGATATTGTTTTGCTTTTCTTAACCTAGGTATCAATATTGATTCCCAAGTTTTACTATCCGTATACTTTTAGTAAAACTTGGGTATCAATTACAAAGTTACAAAAGAAAAAGAAAAAAAATGATCGACACCTAGTTCTCATTGGTTTCTTTTTAATAGGAGCGCTTCGCACTATCGAACCTCAGTGACAGCAAGTTTGATAAAAGGAGTGTCCATACTGGAAAAGGATAGGCAAAAGAAACAGGAATCACAAGCCGAGTCCTGGTGGGAATTCTTCCATTTCTCTTTACATGAATCCTTGATCGATTTAATCCGATAGCTCTAACTTTGGCGCCGTTTTCACGTACTACATCTTCGAGGATTACCTGAATATCCCTCTTGCGATACCTCCACGTTTTGTCCTTGTGTTCCGGCACAATCTTGAGGTTTAAAAGTATGAAGAGGGATTTGAAACTTGACTTCCGATGCATCCTCAACAACCTCCATAAAGACACTAGATTTCAGCACGCCATAAAAGCAATCGAAAAACATGTGGACATACACGGAAATGAAGCTCTCTGGCTCGCTGGATACTCTTTGGGAGCCGCTATAGCGCTGTTGGCCGGGAAGATCATGATGATGAAAGGAATCTCCCTCGAGACATACATATTCAACCCGCCCATCTCGTCTGTGCCTCTAGAGAAGCTAACTGATGGAAAGATCCGTAAATTTTTGTTTCGAATCACCGAGAATGTCATCACATACTTCACCTCCAACCACCCCCAGGTAAATAAACCTAATCTTTATAAGAAAATGAAATGCTTGCTCTACGTACTAAAGATTATTGGTTCAGTTAGTCGTATCGGACAGTTGTTGAGAACATTTTTTTATTAGGCCCAAAAAGTTTGCGTCTTCAACTGGAATTCATGTTAGCCATTCTAGAATTAGTGTCCCAAATTTCGTTGTAATATAGATAATATTGTTTGACTTTACTAATGGTAGAACTAAACTTATACTGATTTCCATAAGCAAATATGAAATAATATATTCTATTAGGAGATCTCGAGATTATGAAATCGCCATGAATATATTCTGTTAATATTATTAGGAAAGTAGACGTTTGTGTATATCTCTTATTGTTAATTAAATATGTAGTTTTTAATTATCATATATATATATATAAATAATTTTTATTAAACAAGTTATCTTCTATAAATAAGCTGATTGACTAATGAATAAATCCAAGAGTAACTATTATATACTTCTAAGGTTTCTCCAAATTTATCAATTTTACATTAAACTTCATTTTTACTTAATATGTTTATTTTTAACTGTACAGATTAACGAAGACGATCCAAACATAGCATCGTGGGTACCTCATATATATGTTAACCCAGGAGATTGGATCTGTGCAGAATACATTGGTTACTTCAAACATAAAAAATTCATGAATGCGATCAAAGCGGGCAAAATCGAGAATGACGGTGTAACGTCAAGAGGCTTAAAAACGTGTTCGCTTTCTTATTTCGGCCGATGTGACAATAAACAAGAACAAAATGACTATTTGGAAAGCTCATAAGCTTAACCAATGGTGGGAACCAGACCCGGAACGTAGAGCAAATTGGCAGAGCGACACCGTTAGGCCCATAATAGATGATACAGATAGGCATGACATTATATCGTCATATCTAATAAATGATACTTAGTTTGGATATCTATTTAACCTGAGCCACAAGGCAGATGGATGTTTTTTTGTCTGCATTATATATATATATATATATATATTTTTTATTTTATTTTATGGTCTTTAAGAAAATAATTTCTTAAATTATTAGAACTTTTTTTTAATTTATTTATCATTTTATTATAATAATGGATTTAATATTAATAATACTTTGTTTGTATGTTTTTCTTGTTGAAAATATTTTTTTTGTAAGGTCTTAACTACATAACTAAAACACATTAGTATTTTAATTTGGGGGTTAGTTTGAATGTTTTTTTAGTATATATATATATATATATATATATATATATAGATATAGAGAGAGAGAGAGAGAGGATGTATGAGAAATGGGTTTTGAAATTACTATTTACTAGATTGAATCATATTTTATATTTATATACAGTATATTAAATGATAGTAAGATTTATAATAATCTAAAATATATATTTTTAAACTTAATAAGATCAAAAATAAAATTATTATTTTATTGAATTTATGTGTAAAATATGTATGAAGAAAATAATTAGATCTAATTACATGTACTATTATAACCAATGATATTATTAAGAAAAATTAAAAATAACCCGTGACTCTTAAAATAAACTCCAAAAAATCAAAATTATCATAGAAGTAATTATAATTTCTCATATTGTATCATTTTTATTAGGATAGACTAATACGATGAAATTCTAATCTATTACGATAACTTATAATATCAATTTTATAAATATGCCGTTTCAAGTGAAGTCAAAAAAAATTTTTTGACATTTCAGCTTCTAAACAATTTTTTTTGATAAAACCTAAACAATTATTTTGTATAGTCAAAAACAATTTGCTATTGTTTATTGTTGAACATTATTTATCCAAGATGAGACAGAAAGACTGATATATTAAATTAGGTAGCTGTTTAAATCCAATAGTAGATTATTAGATGGTTGTTTTCTTAAAAGAAACTAAATCTCCTCTTGATATTTTGATATTAAATTGTATACTGGTTCGAGAAAGCCAGCCATATATGAACTTAGCCTCCTGGACACCTAAATTGTATGTGAACCAATCAGATCCAATCTGCTCAGATCGAGAGTTCAGCTTCTTCATACTCAATTACGGGTACGTTGTTCGGAAGAGAAGGAGAAAGTTCGTCGTCATATTCTTCTTCACCACAACATCTTCATTTTCTTCCGTCCGCCTTTCTAGTGGTAAACAAGACCGTATCACCGGGATTTCAGACAGATCATGGGATTCAGCAATGGTGGAATCCTACGCTTCTGTATAATTCTGATTGGTGATACTAAAGTAATGCATGACTTGGGTTTCATTGTTTCAGTCATTTTCTTGTCATCTGAATAATTTGTTTTAAATATTATATGTTCAAATGTACAGACTACAAATACAATATATAAAGCAACATATTTCCAGTGTTTCAAAACATGCTATAGGTAAGGTCAACGGCGGAGCTACATTGGACATTGTTGTTTTACTAATACATATGTGTTTCTCGCTAGTTTAGTAAGAATAAGAAACCAAAATAACTACATATAACTGAAATCCATCCTAAGCACAAAAAAGAATTTGATTGAGAGATGAGAAGAGAACCATTACACAATTTGGTGTTTAAGGCGTTTTAAAAAAACTTGGGCACCTAATATATATCATCAGATTATTGTCAAGTAGATTACACAAGCAAGCATGCGAAGACGAAATCAGATCTATAGTTGTAAACGTTGATTATTTTTCATACACAACTCAGAAGCCATAAATGTCATCGAAAGTAAGAATGCATTTTTCAAGGCAGGAATCATGAAGAAATGGTATGAAATATATACTTTGGTTAGCTAGAAGGAAAACATGATGAAAGTTGCAAAATTGTCTTCATGTATAAATTGAATTAATCATTTCATCCTAAGCACAAAAAAGAATTGAATTGAGAGATGAGTACAGATAGAGTACCATCATATTCTTAATTTTTCAACTATATGTTGCTATGGGTTGCAATTTTCCTTTGTCAACAAGATGAATGGAAACCTCCTTCATTTTTTTGTTCCACATTGGTAGGAAAATGAGGAATGAGAGTTAGAGACTAAAAATAATCAAATAACTATTCAACATTTCACTAAAAACAAAATCTACATTTCACTAATAACTGGCAAATACTTGTAATATAAAGGACAAATTATTTGTCCAATAAAAATGCTATTCGACTTTTATTTGAAGTCTTCCCAAATGATATTTACGAAGGCTCTAGCAAGCATTCACGAATGATATTGTTTAAAAAATGAAAAGAAACTATTATATTTTTAGATAATAAAAATAATGATATTAATTTTCAGGTATTTTTCGGAAATATTTAAATATGTTAAGCGATAAGAGGAGGAAGAAGAAGAAGAATAGAAGTATGACGAAAGTGTCAAGGAGCTTATGGCCTCACCAAAAGAGATTTTTAGCTATTTTGGTCCCCTCCTATTTCCTCTTTTGACGGGTAAATTTCGTTTCATTTAAAATAGTCCCTTTCAAAATTAATATTGGTTCATTATGAAAAGTTAGTCGAATGTTGGAATCACATTTAGTTAAAACGAAGGGAAAACAAGTTATTCAACTAATGTAAAAACGAAACTACAAAACGTAATTGCTTCAGAAACAAACAAAAAAATAACATGATCAAACAAAAACTATAGTAGTAGAGATCAGACTCGCACTCTTAAAAACACAAGTGCTATATAAAAAATGTTCTAAAAACTTTAAAATTTTCTTAATAACACCTTAAAGGCTTAAAGCTTTCATGGCCTTTAAAATATCTTAAATTTGACTTTGATTTTCTTTTTTTTTTTTGTCATCAAGGATATAAATTTTAAACCTTAAATTCGGTTTTTGTAGATACCAATTTAAAAATACTTTACAAGCAATCAATACGAGACACACAAGAACAAGGACTTTACAGTCAATAGGTGGATCCCACTCTCATCCAATGGTTTTAGCTCCAGCCGTTCCCTATTAACGACATTTCTATTTTCTAGCTACTACTACGTACGTGAGGTCTTTGTTTTTATTTTTCTTTTGACGTCTACATACTTTTTGCATGTGCGTCTAGATTTTAAATGATAAATAAACCTAACTGAAAATTCATCCTAATCACCAAAAAGAATTGTATCAAGAGATGAGCATAGAACCATTAAAATCTAGAAATGTTAAAGACTTTGAAATCACAAATTCTCAACTCTCAACATTTCAAGCAAAAAACATACCTTCCAATAGCAAGAACATTTCCAAATGTGAAGAGAAGTGCAAATTTGATTGGGATAGTAAATACAATCATAGACTGCACAAGAAGAAGATGAAATATGAATTACTTCTTCTAGATGATCTAATGATTAACAATATCAGAAACAGAACTCTAATTAATCGAAATTTCAACTTCCAATATCAGAAATTGGAAGACTACAAAGCATTGACAACTTACCAGAAACATCAGAAGCAAACCAGTGGCCAAAGACGCGGCGAATCCATACATTCTCTACAAATCGAATAAGATTAAGTAACTTAAACAGAGAACCCACAAAAAAAAAAAAGTTAATTGATATCGGGAGAAACCTAGGTTGGTGTGAGAGAACAAAGACCTTCCGATTCGATCCATCTTCTAAGAAGCTATCCTTTGTATCATCACCATCTCCGCCACCAGAGAAGAGTTCGTTCAGCTTCTGCATCTCGATTAATGTTTATTCCAATGATCGGAGAAATTATTAACCTGATGGCGTCGATCTAAAAGAGTTCAATGTAGAATTCAGTTATTATTTGTTAATTAGCACAAATGTCAAATGACATACATTTGTGTAACTTTGATACTACATGTCACTAGTTGGAGCCTAAAATTTTATTTGAATCTGTTTTCTGTTTATTATTCTATTCTTTCGTACTCCATTTATTCGTTTTGGACTAGTTAATAAATTTTAAAATATATTTAAATATGTAGAGATGCTCAATTTTTTTTTTGAATTAATTGTCTAGATACGAATCAAAAACTCTAAATTTTCAAGTATTGTATTCGTGCATGCACCAACTTGGCTACTTGCATCTGCATTATATTTTTATATACGAGTGGACATAAAGAAAATAAATATTTTTCAAATCAAAATAAAATTAAAATTGGGTTATTAAGTTATAAATATTTACAATATTTTGTACCAAAAAAAATCATAACCTAAATTTCTTATAACAATTATCTCTTACATATACAAAATAACTAGAGATGTCCTTTATTTCTGCTTGTCCCACATGGTAGGAAAAGGAGGAATGCGATTTAGAGATTACCAACAATATTCAAAAAATTTATAAAAAGAATAATAATAATCAAATAACTATTCAACATTCACTAAAAACAAAAGGCCACAATTCGAAGCAGCCGGTTAAAAAAAAAACTAAGACCATGAATGGGGTTATAGATTCTAAAGTGGTCTTTTGGTTTTTGTAAATAACATTATTTTCTAACTAAAAAATTGCTCTCTACTTCTTTTCTAAAAGATTTTGAAATACATGTTAAAGTTAGAATATTATTCAAAAATAGTTAAATTTATACTTTAAGACTAATAAATTTAATCCTACTTAGTATTTTTCTAATTCATATTGTAATTTAAGTGTTAAATGTTTTTAATATCAATTATGTATTTGGAAAGTTAAGAAAGAATGATTATCCACATCAAAAATGACGTGTAGCCAAACTCAAAATTTTCATTATCCACATAAAAGTTCAAAATCAGTTATTGTATATTCAAAATGAAAAGTCAAAAGATACATAAATAAACAATTATGTGATCAAAACAAATTTGAAAGAAATCAATATTAAACAAAAGTTATGTATATTTTAAAGTGTCTGAGCTTAAACTGATTCTCCTTACATTTCTACCTACAAAATCATTCATCAAATTTAAATATAGATTTAAAATACAATTATATTAATATAAGAGACAAAACCGTTGTAAACTTGTAACTATTCGTATTTGTCTGGAAGTAGAATGTTAATGTAAGGCTCCACCACTATATACGATCGTAAGATTGAGAACTGTTGGTTGTACCAATTTTCTTCTAAAAATAAAGCAATTTCATGGAACTAACGATCAAAATTAGTGTCTCTACATCAAAATTGATGAGTTCATTTATGCAATTTCACAGCAAAGATGTCAATCTTGTTATGAAGCTTCATCTTCGTTGCTAAACCTATCAAATCTTCTAAAACACATGAGCAAGTCCGACCAAGTCATCGCCCAAGTCCTCCTACATTTAAAAACAAAACATCACTGTACTACTCGTTTGTTTGGTCACATATGGAGACTGTACAGAAATTAATAGGAAGTAGAGTATGAGTATACTTGTGTTAGTTTATAAATTTAAAGGTGTGATCTCTTCAGATCCAAATACCCTATAAATAGCAAGATGCTTTATCTGTAGTGTACCATTCCAAGTAACTCTTTACTCTGCGTTTACTTGATCAGAATCGATTAAATTCGATTCTAGTTCACCTGTACGACATCGGAAAAGGGTATTTTTCTTTTCTATTTTTCTATTGTATTTTTTCCTTTTAGAAAAGCTATATTGTCCTTTCCTATAAAAAGTTTTGTCAGTGGAAAAAAAGAGTGCATGCATTGAAATTTACTTTTTTGTATATAGTTTACATTTTCTTCGTTTTGTTCACTGGTAAATTTTTCCCTCGTTATTATCATATCATCACCGTGCCAAATATATGTATATTACTAAGAATATACATGTAAAGATGTTATACGTAATATGTATAGACCTAAATTTGCATTTTGTTCTTCACCTTTTAACTCTAAATAATTTTGATTACTAATTGGCAACGAAATGTAGGAAAAAGGAGAAACATGGGAGCAGGAGCGTCGACCCCAGATAAATATATTTTCAGCAGTAATGGCCCCTCCTATCTTACCTCTATTGATTGGTAAGCACAGATACGTCCGGGACTTTTCATACATTTTAAACACATCTTTTTATTTTTATATTTTTAACTATATATATTTATAAAATCTTGTTACATGTATAATATATATATATATATATATATATATATATATGTTTGAGCCAATCTAATGATCCGGAAAATAGTCCCGTCCTCGTGTTTAAAAACATTGTTGGTACGTGGTAACATTTTTTTTTTTTTAATTTAGTATACTTCCTCTAAATAGATATTGTTTTGCTTTTCTTAACCTAGGTATCAATATTGATTCCCAAGTTTTACTATCCGTATACTTTTAGTAAAACTTGGGTATCAATTACAAAGTTACAAAAGAAAAAAGAAAAAAAAATGATCGACACCTAGTTCTAATTGGTTTGTTTTTAATAGGAGCGATTCGCACTATCGAACCTCAGTGACAGCAAGTTTGATAAAAGGAGTGTCCATACTGGAAAAGGATAGGCAAAAGAAACAGGAATCACAAGCCGAGTCCTGGTGGGAATTCTTCCATTTCTCTTTACATGAAACCTTGATCGACTTAATCCGATAGCTCTATCTTTGGCGCCGTTTTCAAGTACAACCTCTTCGATGATTACATGAATATCCCTCATTCGATACCTCCACGTTATGTCATTGTGTTCGCGGCACAATCTTGAGGTTTAAAAGTATGAAGAGGGATTTGAAACTTGACTTCGATGCATCCTCAACAACCTCCATAAAGACACTAGATTTCAGCACGCCATAAAAGCAATCGAAAAACATGTGGACATACACGAAATGAAGCTCTCTGGCTCGCTGGATACTCTTTGGGAGCCGCTATAGCGCTTGTTGGCCGGGAAGATCATGATGATGAAAGGAATCTCCCTCGAGACATACATATTCAACCCGCCCATCTCGTCTGTGCCTCTAGAGAAGCTAACTGATGGAAAGATCCGTAAATTTTTGTTTCAATCACCGAGAATGTCATCACATACTTCACCTCCAACCACCCCCAGGTAAATAAACCTAATCTTTATAAGAAAATGAAATGCTTGCTCTACGTACTAAAGATTATTGGTTCAGTTAGTCGTCGGACAGTTGTTGAGAACATTTTTTATTAGGCCCAAAAAGTTTTGCGTCTTCAACTGGAATTCATGTTAGCCATTCTAGAATTAGTGTCCCAAATTTCGTTGTAATATAGATAATATTGTTTGACTTTACTAATGGTAGAACTAAACTTATACTGATTTCCATAAGCAAATATGAAATAATATATTCTATTAGGAGATCTCGAGATTATGAAATCGCCATGAATATATTCTGTTAATATTATTAGGAAAGTAGACGTTTGTGTATATCTCTTATTGTTAATTAAATATGTAGTTTTTAATTATCATATATATATATATAAATAATTTTTATTAAACAAGTTATCTTCTATAAATAAGCTGATTGACTAATGAATAAATCCAAGAGTAACTATTATATACTTCTAAGGTTTCTCCAAATTTATCAATTTTACATTAAACTTCATTTTTACTTAATATGTTTATTTTAACTGTTACAGATTAACGAAGACGATCCAAACATAGCATCGTGGGTACCTCATATATATGTTAACCCAGGAGATTGGATCTGTGCAGAATACATTGGTTACTTCAAACATAAAAAATTCATGAATGCGATCAAAGCAGGCAAAATCGAGAATCACGGTGTAACGTCAGCAGGCTTAAAACGTGTTCACTTTCTTATATCGGCCGATGTGACAATAAACAAGAACAAAATGACTATTTGGAAAGCTCATAAGCTTAACCAATGGTGGGAACCAGACCCGGAACGTAGAGCAAATTGGCAGAGCGACACCGTTAGGCCCATAATAGATGATACAGATAGGCATGACATTATATCGTCATATCTAATAAATGATACTTAGTTTGGATATCTATTTAACCTGAGCCACAAGGCAGATGGATGTTTTTTTGTCTGCATTATATATATATATATATATATTTTTTTTTTTTTATTTTTTTTTTATTTTATGGTCTTTAAGAAAATAATTTCTTAAATTATTAGAACTTTTTTTTAATTTATTTATCATTTTATTATAATAATGGATTTAATATTAATAATACTTTGTTTGAATGTTTTTATTGTTGAAAATATTTTTTTGTAAGGTCTTAACTACATAACTAAAACACATTAGTATTTTAATTTGGGGGTTAGTTTGAATGTTTTTTAGTATATATATATATATATATATATATATATATAGAGAGAGAGAGAGAGAGAGAGGATGTATGAGAAATGGGTTTTGAAATTACTATTTACTAGATTGAATCATATTTTATATTTATATACAGTATATTAAATGATAGTAAGATTTATAATAATCTAAAATATATATTTTTAAACTTAATAAGATCAAAAATAAAATTATTATTTTATTGAATTTATGTGTAAAATATGTATGAAGAAAATAATTAGATCTAATTACATGTACTATTATAACCAATGATATTATTAAGAAAAATTAAAAATAACCCGTGACTCTTAAAATAAACTCCAAAAAATCAAAATTATCATAGAAGTAATTATAATTTCTCATATTGTATCATTTTTATTAGGATAGACTAATACGATGAAATTCTAATCTATTACGATAACTTATAATATCAATTTTATAAATATGCCGTTTCAAGTGAAGTCAAAAAATTTTTGACATTTCAGCTTCTAAACAATTTTTTTTGATAAAACCTAAACAATTATTTTGTATAGTCAAAAACAATTTGCTATTGTTTATTGTTGAACATTATTTATCCAAGATGAGACAGAAAGACTGATATATTAAATTAGGTAGCTGTTTAAATCCAATAGTAGATTATTAGATGGTTGTTTTCTTAAAAGAAACTAAATCTCCTCTTGATATTTTGATATTAAATTGTATACTGGTTCGAGAAAGCCAGCCATATATGAACTTAGCCTCCTGGACACCTAAATTGTATGTGAACCAATCAGATCCAATCTGCTCAGATCGAGAGTTCAGCTTCTTCATACTCAATTACGGGTACTTTGTTCGGAAGAGAAGGAGAAAGTTCGTCGTCATATTCTTCTTCACCACAACATCTTCATTTTCTTCCGTCCGCCTTTCTAGTGGTAAACAAGACCGTATCACCGGGATTTCAGACAGATCATGGGATTCAGCAATGGTGGAATCCTACGCTTCTGTATAATTCTGATTGGTGATACTAAAGTAATGCATGACTTGGGTTTCATTGTTTCAGTCATTTTCTTGTCATCTGAATAATTTGTTTTAAATATTATATGTTCAAATGTACAGACTACAAATACAATATATAAAGCAACATATTTCCAGTGTTTCAAAACATGCTATAGGTAAGGTCAACGGCGGAGCTACATTGGACATTGTTGTTTTACTAATACATATGTGTTTCTCGCTAGTTTAGTAAGAATAAGAAACCAAAATAACTACATATAACTGAAATCCATCCTAAGCACAAAAAGAATTTGATTGAGAGATGAGAAGAGAACCATTACACAATTTGGTGTTTAAGGCGTTTTAAAAAAACTTGGGCACCTAATATATATCATCAGATTATTGTCAAGTAGATTACACAAGCAAGCATGCGAAGACGAAATCAGATCTATAGTTGTAAACGTTGATTATTTTTCATACACAACTCAGAAGCCATAAATGTCATCGAAAGTAAGAATGCATTTTTCAAGGCAGGAATCATGAAGAAATGGTATGAAATATATACTTTGGTTAGCTAGAAGGAAAACATGATGAAAGTTGCAAAATTGTCTTCATGTATAAATTGAATTAATCATTTCATCCTAAGCACAAAAAAGAATTGAATTGAGAGATGAGTACAGATAGAGTACCATCATATTCTTAATTTTTCAACTATATGTTGCTATGGGTTGCAATTTTCCTTTGTCAACAAGATGAATGGAAACCTCCTTCATTTTTTTGTTCCACATTGGTAGGAAAATGAGGAATGAGAGTTAGAGACTAAAAATAATCAAATAACTATTCAACATTTCACTAAAAACAAAATCTACATTTCACTAATAACTGGCAAATACTTGTAATATAAAGGACAAATTATTTGTCCAATAAAAATGCTATTCGACTTTTATTTGAAGTCTTCCCAAATGATATTTACGAAGGCTCTAGCAAGCATTCACGAATGATATTGTTTAAAAAAATGAAAAGAAACTATTATATTTTTAGATAATAAAAATAATGATATTAATTTTCAGGTATTTTTCGGAAATATTTAAATATGTTAAGCGATAAGAGGAGGAAGAAGAAGAAGAATAGAAGTATGACGAAAGTGTCAAGGAGCTTATGGCCTCACCAAAAGAGATTTTTAGCTATTTTGGTCCCCCTCCTATTTCCTCTTTTGACGGGTAAATTTCGTTTCATTTAAAATAGTCCCTTTCAAAATTAATATTGGTTCATTATGAAAAGTTAGTCGAATGTTGGAATCACATTTAGTTAAAACGAAGGGAAAACAAGTTATTCAACTAATGTAAAAACGAAACTACAAAACGTAATTGCTTCCAGAAACAAACAACAAAATAACATGATCAAACAAAAACTATAGTAGTAGAGATCAGACTCGCACTCTTAAAAACACAAGTGCTATATAAAAAATGTTCTAAAAACTTTAAAATTTTCTTAATAACACCTTAAAGGCTTAAAGCTTTCATGGCCTTTAAAATATCTTAAATTTGACTTTGATTTTCTTTTTTTTTTGTCATCAAGGATATAAATTTTAAACCTTAAATTCGGTTTTTGTAGATACCAATTTAAAAATACTTTACAAGCAATCAATACGAGACACACAAGAACAAGGACTTTACAGTCAATAGGTGGATCCCACTCTCATCCAATGGTTTTAGCTCCAGCCGTTCCCTATTAACGACATTTCTATTTTCTAGCTACTACTACGTACGTGAGGTCTTTGTTTTGATTTTTCTTTTGACGTCTACATACTTTTGCATGTGCGTCTAGATTTTAAATGATAAATAAACCTAACTGAAAATTCATCCTAATCACCAAAAAAGAATTGTATCAAGAGATGAGCATAGAACCATTAAAATCTAGAAATGTTAAAGACTTTGAAATCACAAATTCTCAACTCTCAACATTTCAAGCAAAAACATACCTTCCAATAGCAAGAACATTTCCAAATGTGAAGAGAAGTGCAAATTTGATTGGGATAGTAAATACAATCATAGACTGCACAAGAAGAAGATGAAATATGAATTACTTCTTCTAGATGATCTAATGATTAACAATATCAGAAACAGAACTCTAAGTAATCAAAATTCCAACTTCCAATATCAGAAATTGGAAGACTACAAAGCATTGACAACTTACCAGAAACATCAGAAGCAAACCAGTGGCCAAAGACGCGGCGAATCCATACATTCTCTACAAATCGAATAAGATTAAGTAACTTAAACAGAGAACCCACAAAAAAAAAAAAGTTAATTGATATCGGGAGAAACCTAGGTTGGTGTGAGAGAACAAAGACCTTCCGATTCGATCCATCTTCTAAGAAGCTATCCTTTGTATCATCACCATCTCCGCCACCAGAGAAGAGTTCGTTCAGCTTCTGCATCTCGATTAATGTTTATTCCAATGATCGGAGAAATTATTAACCTGATGGCGTCGATCTAAAAGAGTTCAATGTAGAATTCAGTTATTATTTGTTAATTAGCACAAATGTCAAATGACATACATTTGTGTAACTTTGATACTACATGTCACTAGTTGGAGCCTAAAATTTTATTTGAATCTGTTTTCTGTTTATTATTCTATTCTTTCGTACTCCATTTATTCGTTTTGGACTAGTTAATAAATTTTAAAATATATTTAAATATGTAGAGATGCTCAATTTTTTTTTTGAATTAATTGTCTAGATACGAATCAAAAACTCTAAATTTTCAAGTATTGTATTCGTGCATGCACCAACTTGGCTACTTGCATCTGCATTATATTTTTATATACGAGTGGACATAAAGAAAATAAATATTTTTCAAATCAAAATAAAATTAAAATTGGGTTATTAAGTTATAAATATTTACAATATTTTGTACCAAAAAAAAATCATAACCTAAATTTCTTATAACAATTATCTCTTACATATACAAAATAACTAGAGATGTCCTTTATTTCTGCTTGTCCCACATGGTAGGAAAAGGAGGAATGCGATTTAGAGATTACCAACAATATTCAAAAAATTTATAAAAAGAATAATAATAATCAAATAACTATTCAACATTCACTAAAAACAAAAGGCCACAATTCGAAGCAGCCGGTTAAAAAAAAAAACTAAGACCATGAATGGGGTTATAGATTCTAAAGTGGTCTTTTGGTTTTTGTAAATAACATTATTTTCTAACTAAAAAAATTGCTCTCTACTTCTTTTCTAAAAGATTTTGAAATACATGTTAAAGTTAGAATATTATTCAAAAATAGTTAAATTTATACTTTAAGACTAATAAATTTAATCCTACTTAGTATTTTTTCTAATTCATATTGTAATTTAAGTGTTAAATGTTTTTAATATCAATTATGTATTTGGAAAGTTAAGAAAGAATGATTATCCACATCAAAAATGACGTGTAGCCAAACTCAAAATTTTCATTATCCACATAAAAGTTCAAAATCAGTTATTGTATATTCAAAATGAAAAGTCAAAAGATACATAAATAAACAATTATGTGATCAAAACAAATTTGAAAGAAATCAATATTAAACAAAAGTTATGTATATTTTAAAGTGTCTGAGCTTAAACTGATTCTCCTTACATTTCTACCTACAAAATCATTCATCAAATTTAAATATAGATTTAAAATACAATTATATTAATATAAGAGACAAAACCGTTGTAAACTTGTAACTATTCGTATTTGTCTGGAAGTAGAATGTTAATGTAAGGCTCCACCACTATATACGATCGTAAGATTGAGAACTGTTGGTTGTACCAATTTTCTTCTAAAAAATAAAGCAATTTCATGGAACTAACGATCAAAATTAGTGTCTCTACATCAAAATTGATGAGTTCATTTATGCAATTTCACAGCAAAGATGTCAATCTTGTTATGAAGCTTCATCTTCGTTGCTAAACCTATCAAATCTTCTAAAACACATGAGCAAGTCCGACCAAGTCATCGCCCAAGTCCTCCTACATTTAAAAACAAAACATCACTGTACTACTCGTTTGTTTGGTCACATATGGAGACTGTACAGAAATTAATAGGAAGTAGAGTATGAGTATACTTGTGTTAGTTTATAAATTTAAAGGTGTGATCTCTTCAGATCCAAATACCCTATAAATAGCAAGATGCTTTATCTGTAGTGTACCATTCCAAGTAACTCTTTACTCTGCGTTTACTTGATCAGAATCGATTAAATTCGATTCTAGTTCACCTGTACGACATCGGAAAAGGGTATTTTTCTTTTCTATTTTTCTATTGTATTTTTTCCTTTTAGAAAAGCAAGATTGACCTTTACTATAAAAGTTTTGTCAGTGGAAAAAAAGAGTGCATGCATTGAAATTTACTTTTTTGTATATAGTTTACATTTTCTTCGTTTTGTTCACTGGTAAATTTTTCCCTCGTTATTATCATATCATCACCGTGCCAAATATATGTATATTACTAAGAATATACATGTAAAGATGTTATACGTAATATGTATAGACCTAAATTTGCATTTTGTTCTTCACCTTTTAACTCTAAATAATTTTGATTACTAATTGGCAACGAAATGTAGGAAAAAGGAGAAACATGGGAGCAGGAGCGTCGACCCCAGATAAATATATTTTCAGCAGTAATGGCCCCTCCTATCTTACCTCTATTGATTGGTAAGCACAGATACGTCCGGGACTTTTCATACATTTTAAACACATCTTTTTATTTTTATATTTTTAACTATATATATTTATAAAATCTTGTTACATGTATAATATATATATATATATATATATATATATATGTTTGAGCCAATCTAATGATCCGGAAAATAGTCCCGTCCTCGTGTTTAAAAACATTGTTGGTACGTGGTAACATTTTTTTTTTTTTAATTTAGTATACTTCCTCTAAATAGATATTGTTTTGCTTTTCTTAACCTAGGTATCAATATTGATTCCCAAGTTTTACTATCCGTATACTTTTAGTAAAACTTGGGTATCAATTACAAAGTTACAAAAGAAAAAAGAAAAAAAAATGATCGACACCTAGTTCTAATTGGTTTGTTTTTAATAGGAGCGATTCGCACTATCGAACCTCAGTGACAGCAAGTTTGATAAAAGGAGTGTCCATACTGGAAAAGGATAGGCAAAAGAAACAGGAATCACAAGCCGAGTCCTGGTGGGAATTCTTCCATTTCTCTTTACATGAAACCTTGATCGACGAATCCGATAGCTCTATCTTTGGCGCCGTTTTCAAGTACAACCTCTTCGATGATTACATGAATATCCCTCATTCGATACCTCCACGTTATGTCATTGTGTTCCGCGGCACAATCTTGAGGTTTAAAAGTATGAAGAGGGATTTGAAACTTGACTTCCGATGCATCCTCAACAACCTCCATAAAGACACTAGATTTCAGCACGCCATAAAAGCAATCGAAAAACATGTGGACATACACGGAAATGAAGCTCTCTGGCTCGCTGGATACTCTTTGGGAGCCGCTATAGCGCTGTTGGCCGGGAAGATCATGATGATGAAAGGAATCTCCCTCGAGACATACATATTCAACCCGCCCATCTCGTCTGTGCCTCTAGAGAAGCTAACTGATGGAAAGATCCGTAAATTTTTGTTTCGAATCACCGAGAATGTCATCACATACTTCACCTCCAACCACCCCCAGGTAAATAAACCTAATCTTTATAAGAAAATGAAATGCTTGCTCTACGTACTAAAGATTATTGGTTCAGTTAATGTCGGACAGTTGTTGAGAACATTTTTTTATTAGGCCCAAAAAGTTTGCGCGTCTTCAACTGGAATTCATGTTAGCCATTCTAGAATTAGTGTCCCAAATTTCGTTGTAATATAGATAATATTGTTTGACTTTACTAATGGTAGAACTAAACTTATACTGATTTCCATAAGCAAATATGAAATAATATATTCTATTAGGAGATCTCGAGATTATGAAATCGCCATGAATATATTCTGTTAATATTATTAGGAAAGTAGACGTTTGTGTATATCTCTTATTGTTAATTAAATATGTAGTTTTTTAATTATCATATATATATATATAAATAATTTTTATTAAACAAGTTATCTTCTATAAATAAGCTGATTGACTAATGAATAAATCCAAGAGTAACTATTATATACTTCTAAGGGTTCTCCAAATTTATCAATTTTACATTAAACTTCATTTTTACTTAATATGTTTATTTTTAACTGTTACAGATTAACGAAGACGATCCAAACATAGCATCGTGGGTACCTCATATATATGTTAACCCAGGAGATTGGATCTGTGCAGAATACATTGGTTACTTCAAACATAAAAAATTCATGAATGCGATCAAAGCAGGCAAAATCGAGAATCACGGTGTAACGTCAGCAGGCTTAAAACGTGTTCACTTTCTTATATCGGCCGATGTGACAATAAACAAGAACAAAATGACTATTTGGAAAGCTCATAAGCTTAACCAATGGTGGGAACCAGACCCGGAACGTAGAGCAAATTGGCAGAGCGACACCGTTAGGCCCATAATAGATGATACAGATAGGCATGACATTATATCGTCATATCTAATAAATGATACTTAGTTTGGATATCTATTTAACCTGAGCCACAAGGCAGATGGATGTTTTTTTGTCTGCATTATATATATATATATATATATATTTTTTTTTTTTTTTTTTTTTTTTTATTTTATGGTCTTTAAGAAAATAATTTCTTAAATTATTAGAACTTTTTTTTAATTTATTTATCATTTTATTATAATAATGGATTTAATATTAATAATACTTTGTTTGTATGTTTTTCTTGTTGAAAATATTTTTTTTGTAAGGTCTTAACTACATAACTAAAACACATTAGTATTTTAATTTGGGGGTTAGTTTGAATGTTTTTTTAGTATATATATATATATATATAGAGAGAGAGAGAGAGAGAGAGGATGTATGAGAAATGGGTTTTGAAATTACTATTTACTAGATTGAATCATATTTTATATTTATATACAGAATATTAAATGATAGTAAGATTTATAATAATCTAAAATATATATTTTTAAACTTAATAAGATCAAAAATAAAATTATTATTTTATTGACTTTATGTGTAAAATATGTATGAAGAAAATAATTAGATCTAATTACATGTACTATTATAACCAATGATATTATTAAGAAAAATTAAAAATAACCCGTGACTCTTAAAATAAACTCCAAAAAATCAAAATTATCATAGAAGTAATTATAATTTCTCATATTGTATCATTTTTATTAGGATAGACTAATACGATGAAATTCTAATCTATTACGATAACTTATAATATCAATTTTATAAATATGCCGTTTCAAGTGAAGTCAAAAATTTTTTTTGACATTTCAGCTTCTAAACAATTTTTTTTTGATAAAACCTAAACAATTATTTTGTATAGTCAAAAACAATTTGCTATTGTTTATTGTTGAACATTATTTATCCAAGATGAGACAGAAAGACTGATATATTAAATTAGGTAGCTGTTTAAATCCAATAGTAGATTATTAGATGGTTGTTTTCTTAAAAGAAACTAAATCTCCTCTTGATATTTTGATATTAAATTGTATACTGGTTCGAGAAAGCCAGCCATATATGAACTTAGCCTCCTGGACACCTAAATTGTATGTGAACCAATCAGATCCAATCTGCTCAGATCGAGAGTTCAGCTTCTTCATACTCAATTACGGGTACGTTGTTCGGAAGAGAAGGAGAAAGTTCGTCGTCATATTCTTCTTCACCACAACATCTTCATTTTCTTCCGTCCGCCTTTCTAGTGGTAAACAAGACCGTATCACCGGGATTTCAGACAGATCATGGGATTCAGCAATGGTGGAATCCTACGCTTCTGTATAATTCTGATTGGTGATACTAAAGTAATGCATGACTTGGGTTTCATTGTTTCAGTCATTTTCTTGTCATCTGAATAATTTGTTTTAAATATTATATGTTCAAATGTACAGACTACAAATACAATATATAAAGCAACATATTTCCAGTGTTTCAAAACATGCTATAGGTAAGGTCAACGGCGGAGCTACATTGGACATTGTTGTTTTACTAATACATATGTGTTTCTCGCTAGTTTAGTAAGAATAAGAAATCAAAATAATTACATATAACTGAAATCTATCCTAAGCACAAAAAGAATTGGATTGAGAGATGAGAAGAGAACCATTCAAATCTATGAATGTCAAGAATTGAAGCATCAAAGAAGCCTTTCATGTTTTCTCACTTTCTCATCAAGCATAAGGAATTCCTTCCTCGTGTAGCCCAGCACTGGAACTCAACAAATATTGACGGTACATCAATGTTTGTGCTATCTAAGAAGTTGAAATCCTTGAAGTTGGTTTTGAAGGAGCTAAGTAGAGAGAATTTCTCGGACCTGGAAAACAGGGTCAAAGAAGGTCATTTATCTCTGGTTGACTGTCAAGAGAAATTACTTAGGGATCCTTCTCCTCAGTTGGCTTCTTTTGAGAAAGAGGCTCATAGGAAATGGTCTGTTCTCGCAGAGCCTGAAGAAAAGGAAAATCATCACCGTCGGGTTTGTCAACGGAACCTCTTCACCTTCTCCCATCAGCAGATATGACTGTAAACATGAACAAACCGACTAAGACTTCGACAGCTCATGGGCTTCATCAATGGTGGGAGCGAGACTCGGCCCTAAGGGCAAACTGGCAAAGCTGCTGCATTAGGCCTTGCCCTCAAGGTAAACTGGGAAAGCTACAACAATTGACGCTATAAATAAATAATTTAAATAAGGGTCACATCACATAAATAAGTACTTGGTTTAGTTAAATGTCCTTTCTTCCATTTCGTGTTTGTCTCTTTTTCCCATTTTTTATACCTTTTTTTTTGCTTCTTTTGTTTCCTTTGTTTGAAATTTTCTTTCATGTAATTGTTGATAATCATAATTTTCTTACAACTACTTTTACGTTTACACAACAAAGATTATATTACTGAAATATAATGTTAGAATCGTATGATCAAAGTTATATTTCAGTTAATGATAAATTTTGCAGATCGCGAATTTCACATCCTCGGCGATTGATTTAAGCCATACAAAATCTTTCTCAAGCTTGCACACATGATTTAAATTGGCCTTTTCTTGCAAAACCCAACGGTTGCAACATTTAAATGTCTTTATCAAAAAAGGAAAAACATTTAAATGTATAGTCTACTCTTAGGTTACCGCGGAAAAGAAGAGTTTCACGCATCTAACTAGTGTGTATTGGTCAATTTTGAGCAAAGGTGACATTAACGGCCCAAGAATAGTAGCCGATTATTATATATAAAACAAACAAAAAAAGAAAAGTAGCCGAATGTACGACTAAAATTTTTCATCGTAGGCCCCTCCAGTTTTTCCATGGTAAATGATCCATGGAGTTTTAAATCAACGCGTCAAGATTTGGTTTACAAAATCAGAAGCATGTTGCAGCATGTAAAAAAAAAAAAAAAAAAAAATCAGAAGCATGAGAAATTCGAATACTCGATGTTTATTCAATTGTAATAAGGCTTTTTAGAAAATATTAGTAAATTTAAAATTAAATTAGCAAAGAAAAAATGGAGTTGAAGATTTATTTAATGAACTTTATGATAAATGAAAATTTTTGGAGGTGTGTTTTTTATGAAAAAGTTCAACACTATTAAAATTTAAAATGCATTATTTAAAAAAAAAAGAGGGATTTTCTCTAATAAATAAATATAAAATAATAAAATAAAGAAAGAGAGGCTGAGAGACTATTTCTCTATTAAGAACCCTTAGAGCATCCTTATCGGACATTTTTTTGGGGGTCTTTCCGTGTGGAGCCCGCCAAATTGTGTCTTTCCAGTGTCTTTAGTGTCTTTGGGAAGATACTGGATCTTCCTAAAAATGTCACGTGTCACAATGTTATTGGTCACGATAATAAAATATCAATTTTTATAAAAAAAATTAAAAAATTAAAAAAAAAAGAAGACCCCATGTATAAGGGTCTCCGATAAGGATGCTCTTATGAGAAACTATAAGCTTATCTGTCCTCTGTTGGTTGGTTTATTTTTTTTTAAATTATTTAAACTTTAATTACACAATTAAATTATATTAAAAATATTAGTATTATATGTTTGAAAGACTTAGAAGAGTATCTCCTAGGGGTGGGCACAGATCGGATATCCAAAAATTTTAAAAGATCCGGATCTGCCTTTTTATTATCCGAATCCAGATCCATTCATCACGGATATCCGAAATTCAGGTATCCAAAAAAAAGCAGATATTCGCGGATATCCGGATCCGATCCGAAATATAATTATTAATTACATATGTAATTAAAAAAATTAAAATAAATAATTTAATAACAAAAAAGTCTATAAATACTTAACTTATCAGTATTAAAAATATCATGAAATGATCAAACGAAAGTATCATAGAAAAGAAAATTAAATAAATCTTTAAAATTGATGTTAAAACAGCATAGCAAATAAATAAAAACAAGTCTTCGTCTACTCTCTTGACTTTTCTTGTTCTTGAAAAAGAAATATAATTTTTTAGTAAATTGAAAATAAACATCTAACACACAATAACACAAAGTCACTAAAAAATATGTATAGTTTATTTAGGAAAACTATAAAAATAGTTATATAATGTTATAAGACGAATCGGATCGGATATCCGTGTAAGAACAAACTTATTATCCGGATCCGAAAATATTATTATCCGGATCCGGATCCGTCTATGCCGGATATCCGAAATTTCGGGACGGATCGGATCGGATCTCGGATCCCGAATATTTTGCCCACCCCTAGTATCTCCCCACTAGGTGGTGCTCTTACATAGATAGGATTTACCTAGTTTGACTTCGCTATCTACTTAACTAAATTCATTAATGTATACAAGATCAAGTGATGGTTTTGAACTAGTTGACATATCCTTTTTACGAAATATATCTTTTATTGACAATGTGTGAATAAAGTAATTGTTGATACATCTTTGCACGTTTCAATGTTAAAGAGATGGTCCTATGAATGTCTTCAGATCCATAGATTTTCAACACCCATAAAGTGATGGGCCATCTCATCTGTACAAAAACTCTATAATTAATTAGATTCTTTCATCAGATTCGTTTTCAGATTCAATTCATTCTGATAGATCTTTTGAGACTACAAAAAGGGTATGTTTTTATCTCTTTCCTTAATTGATTTTCTGTTTTCTAATTCTTTTCTAGCATTACTATAACAAAATTTGCCAATTTTGTTGGTGTTTTTTCTTTTCCTTTTTTTCTGCATTCATCAAAGAAAATGATTGATGATGATAAATTCCAGAACAATTGATGTTTCTCTACAATCTGTTTTAGATGATAAGGTAGAGAAAATATGGAGGAAGAAGAAGACGAAGTTATGGTGAAAGAGGGGATAATGGCTTCTCAAAGAGAAATCTTCAGCATTTCTGGTCCCATCCATTTAACTTCCATTGATTGGTATTTAATTTTCTATTTCATCTCTTTCATTTTAAACCACAAATTAACAATCATCTTCCAAATCCATTTCACAACAAATTCATCATCACTATATTAGCTATATTTTTGCTAATTCAACCGTTTAGGCATAGTCAACTTCTAAAATTCTCTATTCGTTAATTTCCACAAACAAGTTGTATTAAAAACTTTTTTTTTTTTTGTGAAATTTATGTATTAAAATCTTACATTCAGACAAAAATAAAACTAAATGTCAACGTATGTCTCTGATAGGAATAATTCATACCATAGAACCTCGGTGGCATCATCTTTGGTACAAGCAGTGTACACATTAGAACGAGACAGACAACAAAACCGGATTGGTCTAAAGTCACAAGCCAATCATTGGTGGGAGTTTTTTTACTTCACTTTAGCCGAAACCCTAATAGACGAATCAGACGGGTCTATATACGGCGCCGTTTTCGAGTACAAACTCTTCTCTTACAATTACCATAATATCCCTCATTTGAAAATACCTCCTCGTCACGTGATCGCGTTCCGTGGCACGATCATGAGAAGCTCGTGAAGAGTGAGAAGCTTAAACATGGAGTTCGATTCGCCGGAAGTCTTGTCAAAGCCGGAGTAGCTATCGCCGTCAAGGGTCGCCACCAGAGTAAGGTACTCATTTTATTCAATAATATTTGCTATTTAAATATTTTCAAAAAGATTTTATTTAGACGTATTCCGAAAGTTGAATGGAAGTTAGTTTATGTCTTAAAAAGAAAACAAAGATTTTATTTTGTCATTTTAGCTTAGACTTTGAAACAATACTCTAATTCTACACTCATATTAACTTTTTTTTTTTTGGCAACATATCCATATTAATTTAGTTTATTGATTAGTAAGACAGAAAGATATCCCATCATAGTTTGTTTTAATGATGTTTTGGTTAAAAATTCTCAATAAATAAAAACTATTGATTTTTTTGTTTGTTTGTTGTATTTTCTACCTAAACTGGTTAACATATTATTTGATATCTAACTATAAATTCAAAAAATAATAAAATATACTACATAGTACAAATGATCACAAAATATTAATTTTTTAAAATTTGGTTTCATTTTAAAAAAACTCAAAAAAAAATGAGACAAAAAAAACTTCTAAAACATCATATCAGAATAAACTGTATATACAGCATTAATAAAAGGTCGAAAGAATAGAAAATTTAGAGTGCCAAAATCCAAAAATTGACATAATTATAATGAAAGGAAAGGAGTATATAATTAAGTTTGTACTTTGAGGTTACCGGTTCGAATCTTACAAGAAAATTGGACGTAAATTATTTACAGGGTCAAGAAGACGATTCCTTTATGAAGTTAGCATCATGGATACCATATTTGTACGTGAATCCGGCAGACCCAATATGCTCAGAATACATTGGTTATTTCAAGCACAGAAACAAAATGTTTGAGATTGGAGCCGGCAAAATCGAGAGGATTGCTACAAGGCACTCACTTAGGAATCTATTGACCGGAGGAGGAAGTTCGTCGTCGGACTCTTCATCAGAGCCTCTTCATCTTTTACCATCGGCGTATATGACTATAAACGCTAGCAAATCGCCTGATTTTAAAAGAGCTCATGGGATTCATCAATGGTGGGATCCTATGTTTTATGGTGAATATGTTTTACACCAGTTTAATCACTGACTTCTTCTACCTTTGCTTGCTTCAAATGCTTTGAATATTTTCATTTCTGTTTGTTGTTGTAACTTGTAAGCTGTAAAAGATCAAAATTTGTGCAGGATTTATGAGTTTGTATGTTTCGTAACGTAACACACAAGCATGACTATTCTATATAATAACCCAAACATCATATGATTCATATTCATACGAAACCACTGTTTCCAAAAGCTAAGGCTTGAGTTCAAAGACAGTGACAATCACAAACATAGATTGGAGCGAAGGAGAGATAAAGATAATATTTTTCAGTTCCAAGCATACTGGTCGAGCCGGTTGTCCATAATGGCAGAGACGGTGCTGATAAACTCATCTTCGGTTGTGTCTGGGGACACTATGGCTTCAGCATCGTGTAAGATTTCTTCGATCACAGATTCTTTCTTGAGGGTTTCTCTGCACATGATGCTTCCGATGGTGAAAGGTGTGAGACCCTTTGCAGAACCTTTCTTGAGAAGCATGGTCGAGATGCGGAGGACACGGGCGCATGGAGGTGGAATCTCCCAACCATGTAATCTCAGAAGTTCGATGTCTTGCTCGGGATCCAAGGACTTGATGTATTCCAATGTCTCTGAAGAGTATTGCTCTTTAGCTTGAGGCCAGTATAGCCATTCGAATGTGCAATCTTCGAACTGCACAAAAACAAATAAGGTGCTTTTTTAGTCGAAATATTCTGCAGATTGTTTAGTTTTGAAATTTGGAAACCAAAGTGTGAATGTCGAATATCCCTGTTTTTGTATATAGTATTGTTGTTTACCTTATTGGGAAAGCAATAGCCATGGTCGATTGGAGTAAGCACCATCTGTCCATTGATTCCGTCTCGGCTAACCAAAATGTTGCCAGGATGGCGATCTGCATTAGCCAGCCTTATGTCTAGAACCGATATCTTGTGAACCTGATCAACAGGGAATACTCGGTATCCCATATCTTCACAACTTCCAACATTACTCACAAACATCTGCAGTGAACCGATCTTTGAGTTCTCAGGAGAGAAACTGTAACCATTGGGATGGTTGAAATCTTTGTGTAAGCATTTGACCATTGTTGTTGGCGGAACTCCAGCAAAACCGGTTTGGTCATGAGGAAAAGTACGTGGTCCAGTCATGGGATAGTCCAAAATGTAGGCTGCTACTTCTCTAATAGCTCCTTCACCGACCTGTGTGCCTTTCTTTAGTCCCTCGCCGTCAACTGAAACAGGCAGTCCGTGCGGATTGTTCACAGCCATTGGTTCCTCATCAATGGGCTTGAAGACAGAGATGTATTTGTGCCCAGATGGATCTTGCATGAAATAAGCACCTCCTGATCCATCAGATGATTTAATCGGGCCATTTCCCTTTTTCAAGCCTTCTAAAGTGGAGCTGATAAGCTCTTTGAGCAATGAAGGGAGTTTAATTTCAGGATTAACAACAACAGGCTCCACTAAAAAATCATCAGTCTTTGCTTGTGGTAATATGTATCCTCCTCGTTTACCACTCACTAAATTGTGCTTGTGATTTACATCTTCGATAAACACCTCAAAAGCCTTCCCCACTGGTTTTGCTCTGACTTTAGCAGATTTCCTAATTAGCAAGTGAATTACATTCTCCCCATTTTTACAGAGATCAGTGATGAGTCTCTGGTCATCTAGCTCTTCACCATCTAATGTGAGTTCATGATCTCCGAGCTCTTTTTCCTTTGCAGCTATTTGCTGCTTAACATAACCAACATTTCTACTCCTCTCAACAACAAGCTCGAACTCCTTCCCGCCAACAGTTCTTACAGAAATGGCTTGGAGATCTGAAAGCCTAATAACCAAATGCAACTGTTTCCCATCGGCAAGACCATTCTCTCGAATTTGGGAATCATTTCGAGACAACTCTTTACCATCATACACCAGTCTTTGCTTCTTAACAAAAAAACCCTTGATACTCTGAATCCTTAGCTTCACGGATGCTATTGAATCTGACTCCATAACCCGCATTGGGATCAGAGATCCAGCAATAGTCAGGAAAATCAGGATTGGGTCGTCTAAGTTCAAACCAAACCGTCCAATAATACCTGGAAGGTTCACAAGTTCCTCCAGGGCTGGACTCAACACTACACTAGCAACTGACATTCCAACTGTACACTTCTATCCTAAATCCTGGGAAATGAAGAGAGCTCAACAGGAATAAAGGGTGAAATCCCAGGAATCAAACCCTTATCTTCTTCTGTGAGCTTTAAAAAGATCAAGTTCCTGCCACGGATTCAGGAACTCTGGAACTAAAGGGCTTTCTAACTCACATCTTGCCAAGCAATATTTCCCAGGAATTCATATTGAAGTTAAAAACAATCCCAAACCACCGGATTAAGCTTTCGTTAGAATTACTGTAGCTGAAATTGATCTCCTAGTCCCATCAACTGTAAAGAACCTGAATAAAAACAAAGATCATAATTATCAGTCATAGAACAGCAATAAAATGATTGACATTTCGTTAGATAGTACTCAATCAATCACAATGTCTAATTAACCACAGATCACTAAAGATGTAAAGACATTTGGACCAAACACAAAAGATTTAAGGAAAAAAGAACTGAGAAACGCCAACATTTTTGTATGGATGATGAACAAGCAATCAAGCATCTAGTTTTATCTCAAGCAGACTATAGAAGAACCTTTAAACCTTTGGTTCGCATCTATATAATTAGAATTCTTCATAGCTAAAATTAGCTTAAAAAGCATAACAAAACAACGGCCACAAATTAGTTTTAGGTCAACGTCTTCTTCGGACTTTATCAAAAGACAAACCAGGCTGGCCTAAGTTTTTAAAACAAAACTTTTATCTGATTACTAATCCTATTTTAGGTTTCATAAATGAAACAGAAAATTCGATTTTTAACACTAATTCTCACACTTTTTTACATATGTGAGAAGAAGTAAATTAGTAATCACAAAACGCAAAAAAAAATAGTTCAACTCATATCAACAAACTCCATTGTTTATCTCGGATCATCTGCAAAAATATACACAAATCACAAAAAAAAACTTTTAAGAAAAAAATTTACACACATTTACCAATCATCGAATTGATACAATTCATTGTTCATGATCGGAAGAAACACCAGCAATAAAATCGAAAACAAGAAATTAATCGATTCTTCAGAGAGATTGAAAAACCTAAAAAAAAAAAAATTAAAAATGGCATATACCTGAGAATCAAAATCCGTGAAGCGATGAATCAATCTTCTCGGTAAAATAGGAACTGGTGTTTGTTGCTACTTACTCGCCAAGTTTTCGAGATTCCGAAAATCCTCTCCAAACTTTTTCCCGAGAAAATTTTAGCGTTTCCCAGAAAAGAGAAAAGAGGAGAGAGACGAACAGTGACAAGTCTTCTTTGAACAGCGACGAAATTTGTGGGGATCTATTTATAGAATTTGACCTCGGTGACTTTTGATATGAGATTTCTAACGCCGTGAACTGTTCCCCACGGCAGAGACTGTTTCCGTAACGGACGCAATTGCTTACCGTTTCAGACGACTCTAGATCAGAGACTCATTTGGGCTCTTGGCTTTGGTCTAATACTTTTATTTTTCCAACATTTAACAAAATATAGATAATTCATAAAGCTTAATTACATTTTACAAAATTTAAAAGAAAAAGCATCATCATGTAAATTATTTGAACTGGAAATTATAGGTTGGGGACAATTAGGTGATCTCCTACCCAAAAACAAAGGCGATTAGGTGATATATTGCAGTTTTCAACCAATTTTAGCGGTTTAACTCGAATCCGAATTTTGAATTAATTTGGATTCGGCTAAAAGGATGGTTCCCAGTCGGACTGGTTAGACCGGCCGACTCGTTCTAGACTGTTTTCAAAATCAAACATTGGCTTTTAATGTACATACTCCTTGATAACCAAAATAACCGGATATATTCTACACGAAATAAGCCGGTTATTACAAACCTTTGACTGAAAATTGAGCATCCTCCAAACACAAATCCAACAGAAATCTTAAGTCCTAACCCATATAACCAGATTGTTCAAAGAACCGAATACTTAAACCAACAGAATGTTTGAAGGTAAAATGTGGTTAGATAAACAGAAATATATTAACGAATTAAACCATGTATGATAGTAAAATAACATTTATAACCAATTCAATAGGCATGCGAAATATTTCATTTCTTCTTGTGAAGAGGAAAAAAAAAATGTGAAAGAAAAAAAACAACAAAGTTTGTGAAAGTACCTTCATAAGTTCCTCTCTATAAACTCCCATATCCTCTGTTCCATATAAACTCGATCCTTCTCCTTCCGTGGCATATGCCGTTCATCGGGAAATATCAACAACTCATACCGCTTTCCCGCTTTCACAAGCGCATTCACAAGCCTAGCCGTGTGTCTGAAATGCACATTTTCATCGATCATTCCGTGTACTAACATCAGCTTCTGCTTATCCGTCAAGTTCCCAACATGGTGCATTACCGAGCTCTTCAGGTAACGTTCCTCTTCCGTGGGAAGGTCCATGTACTTTTCGGTGTAGAAGGTGTCATAGCCATCCCAAGATGTAACAGGAGCACCAGAGACAGCGCAGTTAAAGATCTCAGGGTACCGAGTCAAGAGCGTAGCTGAGAGGTACCCACCGTAACTCCAACCATACACCCCAATGTGCTCCGGTTTAGCTAGGCCTTGCTCGATTAACCATTTGGCCCCAGTTACTTGATCCTCTGCATCGACATTTCCACAGTTATGTTTGATCCAAGACTCAAATTTTAGCCCACGCCGTGCAGTTCCTCTATTATCAAGCTGCAAAATCAGTGAAGATATATCAATTCTAAAGCCTCATCATAAGAGAACCTTATTCAACATTTTCCTGAGAATAAAGGCAAGAGGATAAAGAAATTGTTGAACCTTCCAAACTAAGACGCCTCTGCTTCTCAGGTACTGTGTCCTCATGTCGACTGTATTAATCCAAGAATCATGAACCAACTGAACGCTGGGACCTCCGTAAACATTGATCATTGTTTTATATGGAGGAGGACCAAATTTCGAACTGTCGGGTTTATAAACCGCACCGTACAGTGTAGTCATTCCATCATTCGCTTGTATTTGAACAAACTCGGGAGGCTCAATTTTAAGGCTTTTCAGTTTCGGTATAGGAGATGTCTGCTCATAGAGAATCTTGAGTACAGTTCCATCACTCAAAGAGCAAAGAGAAACCCGTGGAGGCGAATCGACTGAATCATGAATGTCAACGAAGTTCTTCATCTGGTGATCGAGAACAACAATATGTTTTCCTTTCCCATGTGTAAGCCTCAGTGGTTGACACTGAGATGCTTCCCCAGCTTCCAGTTTTGTGCAGTAAAGATTAATCTCAAGCGGTCCATCAAGAGTTGCAGTAAAATACACCAGACACATCGGCTCATTTACGCCTGCGATTTGCTCAACCATCCATTCACCGCTAGTAATAGCTCCAAGGCATGTCCCATCAGACTCATAAAGATACAAATGTCTGAAACCAGTCCTCTCACTGGCCCAAATGAATCCTCCTGAACGACTCGACGAAGGGACTTTCTCCAAAGAAGTAAAACAGTCATGTAAAGTCACCCATGTATCTGATTCTTCCGTCAACAGTATGTTTCCTTGACCAGTCTTTATGTCAGAACTGATGATTTTTAGTTTACTCTGCGACCTATTCAGAACCTGCACCGTAAGAACATTCCCAGGCAACCAATTGACTCTACCAAGATACTCGTCCTCTTCATTATTTCTTCCTCCACACACAAGATTCATCCAAGTCGTCTTCCCGCCACCAGTTGAAGAAACTACCCCAAGACGGACAGTGGAATTGAGAGCTCCTGCGAAAGGATAAGCATGATCTTCTTGCGCATCTGAACCAACCGAGCTTTTTCCCTGATGCATTATTCTGAACAAAGGAATCTGTGAGGAGTCGACTTCTGTATAGGCGATAAACTTGCTATCTAATGACCACCAGTACCCATTCCTCCGATCCATCTCCTCCTGAAATAGTATAAAGTTTCATATCTAACATACAATTTGTAAACAAACAAAACGGGGAAGTTTCCAGGGAAAATTTTCTCACCTGAGCTATGTACTCAGCAAGACCATGAGTCTGCAGAAACAAAAGAAATCACAGTTATTCTCCTGAGAGAATGTTAATAAGACCACAAGAACAGTGATGTAGAAAAGCTTTACTTACCAGAGTACTTCCATTGGCACCATTTGTTAACTGTTGTATTTGGGTTTTTAACAAATTCAGGACATGTAACTCGGAGTCTTTTATGTATGCAAGAAATAAGCCATTAGGAGATAGACGAGGGTCAATGATTGGAGAAGTGGGTGAACTTGGTACTATGAGCTCCGGAGTTGGTGATGAAGCAAGGTCCTTCATATACACCTAACCATGGTCACAACACAAAATAACCCAAGCAGAGTTAGATTATCTCAAGATTCTACAAAAAGAATGTTACACATCACTAATGCAGCTGATAAGATTCAGAATCTGGATTACGAATAACACGAACAAATTCTCTTTAATATCTCTGAATCAACGATTACAATCAAGAATCAATGACCAAATCTTAAGAGATCTTCTAACTCTCCCAAAGCCAAAGGCTCAAACCTAACCACTTGACCAAAACCCTTAATATCTTCTCCCTCCCACCTATCTGTACTATTCCTTCCATCACATTCTAGTGCCTATCAACAGCTTGCAAAATCCATCTATTTTCAGTTCAAATTCATGCTCCAAAAAGTGACAATTCTAACAACATTGTCCAAAGTTCTCAGGATCCTAACGAAGAACATAGTATTGATTATAGAAGCAAGGGAATAACAGAACAAACCCCGGCAGGTAAAGGCACCACAATGAATCTCATCTTTGAGTTTGTCTTGACCCATTCATAGCGAGTAACTCCTAATCCACGCTCCCGCAACCTCTCCCTTCTCAGCTTCTCTTCTGGTGAAATGTTGTTCTCATCAACTCCACCATCAGGAGGACTAAAAACCAAACTAGATTCTCCATTCCTCACATCAAACGCATACACCCTTCTATTCAAATTCTCTTCAGGGCTAAACAAGTAAGTGATCAAAGAATCATCAGGACTAAAGCTAAGTGCAGTTGGGGCTACATAACCAGGTAAAGGCGTCTGAACAATATCTTCAACTGCGAAAAGAACATCCTTTTCAAGCATATCCGCCATGAAAAGAGATTCTTTTGATTCTCAAAGGTACTTGACTGCAAAAATAACCCAAGAACAAGTATCTTCATTACTACAAAGAATCAAGCTTTCTTAATCACAAAACAAAATAGACAAATGTATAGCAAACCCTTTGAATTACACTACATTTTGATACATACACAAAAACAAAAAAGAGTCAACTTCATATCTATGATTATTATATAGTCTGCAAATCAATCAAAATTCATATAGAATTTGACACAAATGCTTACAATCTATGGCTGTTCCGAGAGACTAACCAATCAAACACATGAGCATTAAGGGAGAAAATAATCTTTGAACGAAACTGAAGGATTTTTGGTAATTGACCCAAAAAAAGAATGTGAAAAGTAAAAGAGGAAGAAGAAGGAGATTAGAGATGAAGTTGGTGGGCTTACCCAATCGGAGTTAATGGAGGTGACCAGAGAGAGATGAGAGATTTCGATAGGAAACTGATTTAGCTATGTCGGAGATAGATGAGAGATTTCTCTTTCGGTGAAATGACTCAAGTCATCAAGCTTTTTTTTTTTTTTTTTTTCTCAACTAGTATATATATGTATTTTTTAACATCTGATTCTTATTAAACGGTATATATTTAAAGCGTTATTAAATTAGGTTAAAAAGTGTTATTAAATTAAAATTTAATATCTGGATCCAGGAAAAAAACTAATTATAAATTCATCTATTTCAAATCATATGATTTAAAAAAGTTTAGTTTGATATTAAATTGAAAATCAATGATGATCAAATTTATGTGTTATGTGTGTGTAAATTTTGAATTTTATTAAAAGTAAATTTGTTTTTCTCAAAGGATTTTTTACAAAACATGCAAGTAAAACAGAAAAAAGTTTCTCCAAGAATTTTGTTCCACATAAAAGTGAAGCATTAAAAGTTAAAACTAGTAAACTATGTAAATATATGTACAAGACAACAAGACAAGTACAAGATCCTTATCAAGAATCGATTTATTGCAGACATCTTCAAAGCCTATCTTATATCTCTATCGTCCTCTCTAAGATTTTGTACAAAAACATTCCATTATATATATAAAATGTAAAACAAAAAGCAGAGACGAAGGCGACAACTTGGGGCTTTCATCTTTCTTTGCACGAACTATTTAGACAGATTGATTTTGTAACTCCAATTCTTCGTCTTCAGAAGACGAAACGAAACTTGGAAACGTCCCCTTTATGTCCCTACAATATATACCAAGAATCTTATGGGTCATTCAATTTGATTCAATGCATCAATCAAAACTGGTCAACTTGGCTCAAGTTGGTCACGGCCTAGAACATATGAGACTCTTAACCATTATATTTCCTTGGAGTTAATTTGTGTACATATGATTAATGAGTTTAGGCTCGGGCAACTACTTTACTTTTTTTCTTTTACGTATTGCTATATCGAAAAATATAAATACTCACTTTAGATATGGCAAAGTCATATTCTTGATGAGCGACGGATTCAAGGATACAAAATCTTTCCATTCATCTAGATCGATTTTTCCGTCGTTTTTGCGGTCTGCTTGAATAAAAGCCTGCAAATAAACCACAATTTCTTTATAAATTATTTATCATCAAGATTATAATCTTCAATATAGATTAGATATATAGAAAATAAACAGATAAGAAACAGTGTGAAGTGATGGGTTTACCTTATCCACCATTATTTCAATCATATCTTCGGAAAGAACAAGTTCAGATTCGTGAAGAAGAGCAATTACCATCTCTTTCAACTACATACGTAAGAACAATTACACACAAAGTTATTGGGGATAAAACTTTAAAGTTAAAATCTTGTGTAAATGGACTTACTTCTTCTCGCTCGATGAATCCAGTTTGTCGTAAATCGTACAATTTGAAAGCAACTGCAAATTCATTGTCAGATAACTTAAAAAGAAAAGAAAAAAAGATATTAAGCACTTAAACAATTTGGCAAAGGTTTAGAAAAAATGACATTTGATTTTCTCATGAACCGGAGCGTTTGGATGGAAGACGCCTAAGGACCGAACAAATTCCCCAAACTCGATCACTCCATTTCGCTTCACATCAAATACATCAAATATCTGCATATATAAAACATATTATAAGCCAGAAATGTATTTAGGTTTTCTATAAATGTAACTTCTTGTAGGTACTAAATAAACATACCCGATCAGCGAAAAGGTTCCTCCGGTTCCTATTTCTGAATAAAGCCAGCTGAAATTCTTCCTACAACATCACGTTTTTAAAACTCAAATCAATTTGCCTAATTGCAATTTATATATGATCATTTTAGAGCCAAAAAAAAAAAAAAAAAAAAGAAACCTTATGAATAAGACCGTCGTCAATAATTGAGCTGCTTAGCTTCTTGAACAGTTCATACAAAGCCTCCACTTCTGCTACCGTAACTATTGTCTCTCCCAACATTAAAAGTGAAATAAGATTAGAGTTTTGTCCGAACTCTAGAACATGTTCTTTTTTCTTCTGTAACATTTGAATATTTGAGATTAAGATATTAATAGGACAATAAAATTAAAATATAAAACTGACATGGCGTGACGGACGCAAGAAGCTGGGGATCCTCATATCCCGGCGGTCGCATTGCATTCTTCTTCTTCTTCTTCTTCGACACAGTGCAGCCCATACAAACAAAACCTTCTCTCAACTCTTGTTAATTAGTCTTTGCTTTCACTCTACAAACAAACATAAAGTATCTTGGTTTACATATATTCATTTCTTCCTAACAATATGTTGATTTTATAATACCCTTCGATCTATTTCCTACTTTCGTTTTCGTTGGTTCTACCAAAGGCACTAGAACAAACCAATCAAAATCGAGTGCAATTAATAATATGCCAATTATTGACTTTTCTTGTGTTTTTAACTTTTTTTTTGGTCAAACTCAGACACGAGATTACCAAAATGAAATTCAGGATTTACATATAAGTACACGAAATTTTAATAGAGACGTACATATTAAATTAAATGTTAGCCATGACTATTGATATACCGTGTATGTGTATGTATATTTCGAATTTAATCAAGTTTGACAAACAATATTAAAAGTTTGTAAAAGACTTTTTGCACATTTCTTTTAGTAATATACAATAGCAGTAGACGGCTATACGAATTATTATTTCATTGGTTTATACAATAATAAATGCATAAGGTATAGTTGGCCAAGTTACCCATTAAAATAAAGATAATTGTAGCTTTCTCGACAGCTACATTAAGCCCTGCCCCAAACATCAACTCATTAACCGAAATAGCCAAAATGAGAACAAAACAGCCTTTTGTCCTATTTAATCAATAATTTAGTAACGATTCTAATAAACAAATGAAACGCAAAAGTCATACAATTCATAGAAGGTGTAAGCAACGACAATGACCTGTCTAGGTGTTAATTACAGATAAAAAAGCTTTGTTTTCCTCCTAATTATCTAATTCCTAAATACAGAGATAACTTATCAAAGTCTTCTTTGATATATGCAAAGATATAGATATTACATAAATACAAATATTAAATCAAATATATGTATGAATCACTCTAGTAAATTAAATAGCTAGCCACAAAGATGTTTTTTTTTCAAATTTAAGAGACTAAAAGCGTGTAGAGGTCTCTCGAAGTAGTATACTCAATTGATACAACCATGTAGTAAATTTGTTTGTTCGTATATATTTAAGGGAAGAGAAGACTATAATGGATTTTGGACAAGTAGGATAGAGAAGAGTTCCAATCTGAACGGGACTCCATTTATGCAATAATACAAAGTGTTGCTTTACTGAAAATCACGAGACTGAGACAATTTTTTGTTGCTTTATTCCTTAATTGTAGGAAATTATATGTGTTTTCAAATCTAATCAATAACAAAAAAGGTTGCTTAATCAAACCGGCCATGCAGGTATTGAGTTTTAATATAAATTATATAAAATTATTTTGTCTATAAGTATTTAAACAGTGAATGAAAACAACTTGCAGGTATTGACTTTTAATATATACATATATATATATATAAGTTTGTTCTTTTGCACGGTATTCACTCGAGATAATATCAAGTACGGGTCACTTGACTAAGAAATCTAATTTGCCATCTCCTTTGACCTTTGTTAAGGGCAAGAGCCAGAGCCATCTCATTTGACCTTAAAACACCAAAAATGTCTAATTCTCAAAGCTAAAAAAAAAAACAAAGTTCCATATTTGCAACACAGAACTTAAAAGGTTATAGTGGCATAAAATCTCACAACTACTTTATACACCCACCAACCCCAACTCGATCTCCTAGTTAAAGCTCGATTCCAAATCAAACCGAACTGGATCAAACCGGATATGATTCAATTTGTAATCTTCTTCTAATCATCTCAAATAATTTGATTTCGATAGAACCGAACTGAAACCAAAGGAAAACCAAATTCCATAGGATTATAAATGGAAACCAAATCCCATTGGTTTATATGTTTTAACAGTAAACCGAACTATACTAAATCTTATAACTAGATTGATAGATTCCTTGAGAACCGGACATATTTTGACTCTTTCGTGAATAAAAAACCCAAGACGGGATAAACTTCAACCTCTGAATATATTTTTAAGTGTGTACTCGAATTACGAAATTGGATGTGAGAAAAAAAAAAGAAAAAAAATTCTCAGCAATTTAAGAAAATTTCTGGTTGAATATTATTTTCTCGGAAAACAAAACTTACCAAGAATGTGTGAATGAATGAATCTGTGTTTCTTCTCGTCTCTTCAGTCTTCACTTCTCTCGATCTGTATGGGATAATGAAAATGGGCAAAACAAGAGAGTAATTAAATAGAAGAAAAATGGTGACGGGCTTCCCAAAAAGGGTTTTGGTTTGTGTCCATCCATGCGCTGATGGATCGCGATGTTATGTCGGTTTTTCAAAATGTATTTTCTATAAACTAATGTTGTAGGACGACTATATAAAGAATTGTTTCCTCAACCCCTTCTGTTTATGACATAATTGTATAAAGTATATTGTTTTCAAGTCCCACCGCACTATTTAATTTCCTTTTGACACCTGTGGTTGATGACACATACTCATATTTTTACAATAATCATTTTATTTTCAATAAAAGAAAAACTACAGACTTTGTTTATGTAAACAAATATATTAAGAAATTAGCAATTATGATGAAGCATGACTATAGCAAGTCCAAATGGACCAAATGTCTCACACTCATCCACAATCTACACCACTTTGATAGGGGTTGCAATTTTTTCAGGTCATACCCATCCATCAAGATAGCTTTGGTGAAAATTCCAATTCCTACACTTGCATCAATAGGACATGACAACATTGGAACTACAATGTGTGCCTAGCCTTTCTAACTCTCCTCATTATCAATTTTTCTTTGCTTTCTTATATATATAATTTATTGGTATCCCTTTAATGAAAGTTTTCTTTTGCACTTTTTCAACCAAACAAAATTTATGTTGTTAAATCAAATCCCACTTCATTTACGTCTCTTCCCCATTTTTCCTTTTTGTCGGTTGGGTTGATCGTAATAGTAAATACCAAGCAGTAGAAAAGTTGTTTTGCTTTGGTTAATTGTTGTATTCTTTTTTTTTTTTTTTTTCTGTTCATTGTAAGTTGTTATTATGTTACTTGATTTTTTTTTCCTTTGATCGAAGCTCTTGTCACATCCAAACTGCTTTTAGCTAGTATCATGTTCACTAAAATTAAATACCAACTTTGTATTCACTAAAAGAGACATGATTACATCTCACGCAACAAACTAGCTAGCAAACTAGCAGCTGACTTTACCTAATCATGCGTCTACATGTTTCATAGTTGATGCATCATGTCATCATTCATTCATACAACTGTGCCGAGTAAACCCATCGATTTAACTGCGTCGGTCTCCTGTTCTCATCATGCATGCAACATACATCTCATATCATCCTATCTTATCATGCTCAATGTGTTGTCATGGTTCTTATTGTGTATCAACATAGCCACACTCAATCTAATCCAGATATTATCCATTTTGCAGCAGTTGGAACTCTAGAGAGTGAACCAAGCAATCCAAATCATAATGACACAACAATTCAGAACCAAAAACACACAAAACCAAACCGGTTGCCCTATCTCGGGATACTAACTGGTAAGGTAAACCAATGTTTGAAACGTTGTTGGGTGATAAAAGAGGACACAAAGTCTGGCTTAGCTCTAAAGAAGGTTTGCTGCATTGTAATATTTTTCATTCGTTTTCTTCAGTTTTTTGTCTAACTTTTGCAGCGAACACTTCTCCTCTTCTATCTTCTTCGCCGTTATTTTCACTCTATGTCTTGTTGCTTCCAATTTTCTCAGCTTCTCTGCTTCATTTTCCTTTAATGTTATCGGAAAATGAATTTGCGGATTGCTGATAACCAAAAGCCAATAAACCAAAGATCATATCATCAGCAGTCACATACAGATGCAAGGATCAAAACTCAAACGCTAACTTTAGACAATACGAGGAAACGAATAATAATAAGTGATCAAGAAAAAGTCAAGTACCTGCGTCCAGAATATATAAATCCGTTTTCTTTTGCGATAAAACCATCTAAAGAGACTGCGCCACCACCAATGATGTGTGGAAGAGCTGCTTCAACCTGTTTTTGGGTCTCATATACTTGCAACTTCCCAAAGAGATCATAGAACAGCGTTTCTCTAAGCCCGTGTCCCAAGTATGTTTGTATATGCAGCTCCGGTAGAGCCATATCAATCATGTTCACAGCGTAGCCTTTGAAACCCGGTATGGGATCTCCATTGGGCAGCTTTGGGTCATCCATGGCTAATTTCTTTTGAGGGTCGTCCTCCAAAATTCCATCCCTCCAAGGTCTGCGTGTTTGGAAAAAGATGACCAGAAAACTTTAATAATTCTGTCAGAAACAATATTAAGGTTTAGCTATCCAAAAGTTACCTGATTGCATCAAGACAGAGAACATGAAACCGATTTGAAATAGATCTTCCAAGTTTATTTGCTTTGGACTGAAACCAGAGGTAGTCAGCACTACTTGGTCCAAAATTTGATGATTTGCATACCAAAGCCAGCATTGTGTCTTCTCCCAAATATTCAGCCAAGACCCTGTCATTGCAAGATACACAAGTTCTGGCCAAGTATTTACAAAGATCAGTAAAACTATGGCTATAAACTGAAGTTACCTGCTAAGGGAAGAGGAGGCAACTGAACCGAGAAGCGATACAAGGCCAAACATTCCTTTCTTAGACAGAAACAGAGACTTCGGAGGCGGAGCATTTCTGTACAAACAACAGAAAGCCGATGCTGCAGTGTCATGATGCTTCTCTTCGATCTGTTTCATTATCGATTCTTTGGTGGATAGGCATTCTGTGAATGCCGTACCGAGAGGTTCCAGAGAAGCTGAGATGGAGGCAACATGAACATGTAAGAATTGCAGGTTTATGCTACCATTCGCCATTCTTTTGGCTAATAAAATTGTTGAAAAATTTTTCTAATAAACATTTTGTGAAACTCTTAAGTTAAGCTTAGAGTGGTTTCAGAATTAAAGACGTAGGCAATGTTATAGACACCAAATACAGGGCATAGTGTTTCAACAACAAATATGCAAAAAAGTTGAATCAATGCAGCTTCAAACCCCATTACATTTATCAAACAAATGAGTGTCAAATAAACAATATCTAATCTGAACCAAGATAAAAATTACCTTTCAAGGTACTCAACTCTTGCTCAGCTTGTTCTTGTTCAGCTTCAAGACATTTTAGGCGCTCATCTACTTCCACTCTGTGTGCGCTGTATCCAATGAGTTTTTCTTTTAAATTCTACAGGAAAAAGGGAGCATTTTCAAATATACAGCTGAGATGAGAATTCGGAATAACACAGTTCGATCATTTTAGATATTTGTTTTTGCTTTTACAAAGGTGTAAATGAAATATGATCAATACTTGTGGCTCACATGGTGGTGGCCATACCTCAGTGAACTGTTCCATATCCATCAGGCCAATTTGGCTACTGAGAGCCGATGACGATGCCCTAAGGTTCAAAACTTTAAACTGTGAATGAGGAGTTTGTTGAGTTGGAGGTACCAACGGATTTGTAGTTGAAGCCATCTTTGATTGAGGTGTTAGAGTCATCCTTGAATAAGGTGTAGAAAACCCAATCTCATCTCTTTCAAATGTTTGAGCAGGTGATAGCTGAATCTGTAATTCAAGAGACGAATGAATATTAAGAGAAAATGTTATCAATAACCTGCATTTTCTACTCATGGTCAAAACATATAGTCAGATAAACCCAATCCACAAATTACAACCTTTAAGTTCATATGAAGCTCGGGATATCGAGAATGGAAAACCTTGAAAGAAAAGACACCCTCATTATCAGGTAGGGATAGAGAAGGAACTTTGCAGCACCCGTCGTTAAAGGTATATTTGATTGCACTCTCAACGCTGCTTGAATCAGATTCAATGCTCATCATATGGAAACACCCGGATTTTTCGTCATGATGGATACTGGTATCCATAGAACCATCTGAATCCGTCACTTTGAAAATGAGGTTCGTAAGAGTTGAACCAGCAGCACAGATCTTTGGCAGCTGATTGAAACAGACAATTTCAGAATGAGAAAGGATTAAAATCATGAAAAGGTGTAGAGAGAGAACATGACAGACAACTCCAGAACAGGAGAAAAAAACTAAGTTTGCATATATATACCTCATTTAAGAGCCTGAGCTCTCGTGTCTCAGTCAGAGACATTTTCTTGAAGATCTCTTCATTACCAGACATTACCAAGATTGATACTACGGAGAAAAAAAAAAAATTAGAAAATAAGAAGATTTTTCTGTTGCATCATACAAAAAATGGCACCAGATGTTACTAGATTTCCCATAGCCTGCTGTGACTTTGAGAATTCCAGACAGATCAACGCAGCCAGAACTATTGACCTATGACATGGTCAAAGAAATTAGAAGAGTAAACGAAACAAGAACCCAAACAACTTATGAATATTTTTTAATCAATTGCATCACCCACCAGATAGTGTTAAGAGTTGCAAGAAAATACAGCACACAGCCTTATAAAATGGTACCGTAGAATTTTATGCATAACATTAGATAGAAATTCTCTTTTAGTGAAACGAATTGTAAGAAAATAGGCTTCTCATACCTTTCTGTTCAGGCCTATCGAGTCTTGGATACAATAGCCATCAATATGCATATGAACCTTGGTACCTTCTGCAACATGGTTATTATATCCATCGAACATCTGCATGAAAATTATTGTACTCAGCTTGATTTGATGGAAATATCCATTTCTGAACAATTAAATGCATAGACTTATATTATATATACCTCCAAGATATAATTTTCAACAGTAGAACCTGGAAGCAAATTTCCCAACGCCTGTGGATTATTCTCGCCAACATGCTTCAGAGGCCCAGGATTAACTGAAATATGAAAAGCTCGTGAAGGAAAATATCATTACACACTAAAGAACTCTTCTATATCAGGTTTACTTGGTATCTCAAAACAGTTTCAATTGTTGTCAATTTTTTCAGTTCCAGAAAAATGCAAAAATTACAGAAAGGTCGGTTAGTTTGAGTACCATAACTAATTGATACACTCCTGCTCTTAGTTCTTTGTACGTGTAAGTACATCTTGATAAGTCCTTTGTGTATCTTATTACAAGCTTTCGTAGTACAGACATGATGACTGTTACAATACAAAATCAAAGCATTGAGCTTACCTTTACAAGCAACTGAGACGGAAAATGGTTCATCCTTTGAGCATATCTCCAAGATTGCTTCATAATCTGGTCTGATCTGATCTAAACCACCAGTCTCAACGAGCATATTCTGCATTAGTTTCAGAAAATTATGAAAAATATAGAAAACGTTAGCCATGAAAGGTCTTCTTCAGCTGCCACCAGGGGCCTAATTTGATATCAAAAATATTATAGTCATAATATTAGTTCTTGATGAAGTTAAATACCTCAACTTTGAGAATTCCATGATCTATCAGGTTGGCCTCAATCATGTCAATCTTTGTTAGAAGTCCATGGCTGGCTTTCAGTTCAACTTCCAGACTTGGAACAGAACTGAATGGTATCTGATTCTCATACTCATCATAGCAAGCGATAGCGCATGGCGGAAGTGAAGAACCAACCCTGTAGAAACACCCTTATATTGATCAAAATTTGAGATCTTAAGTGAAGAAACAAGAGAGAGGTTAGAAGCAAGTTGCCATTCTGAAGCATATATGAACCTTACCGAACATTACACTGCCGCATGGACTCTAGATTAGAAGCAAGTTTCCAACTTCCAACCTTCGAAGATGGTCTAACAATGACTTTTCTGTTAGTAGTAATCAAGTTTCCCTGAGAGGAAAGTGTTCAAACAATTGGTTATATGATTACTCGGAAAACATAACTTGCAGATATAGATTACAACGGTACTTACAATAGAGAAACAAAAGTTGTAAATGCCAGCTTTCTTGAACATGTTCGGGAACTTGGACTCAAGTGGAAAGATGTAAAGACCATGAAGCCCCCCACGGGATGTGGGAAAACAGTTATGTGAATACAAAGGTTCGGCATTCTTATCCCTTGATTTCATATTTGTGCCTTCAAATTTCACTTCCATGAGCATGTCTCCATCCATCTTCACAATATGTTTCTGGTCCAACTTTTTCAACACTTTTGAAGATGAGAAGCTAGCAGGTCGCACAACTGCAACAATCTGATTCGGGGGAGTTTCTCCAGCATGCACTGAATCACCAACGGATGATTCCTGTAGGATATTCATATACAAAACGTTATCTTCTGATAGTTAGTGATTGACAGAAAAGTTCTTTAATTTATGAAAATAGTTTGGGAACATCAGTGCAAAAAGTATTTAAGATATCTTTGGACGGACGTATTTGCACATGAAAAAAGAAGAGAAAAGTAAGTTTACACTAAAGAACAGTCCTGTCCTGACTCATAACATCAAACACTATTACTAAATCTGACTCCTTTTTAGTAAGAAACGAAACATCCATACCCCGTTAAAGTTCAATGCTCTGCAATCTTTCTCATACAGCAAATCAATTCTCGATGGATCCTTTTCCCGTAGCTTATCAAGTTTTTTATTCCATTCATTCGCATCTAGAAGTTGACACTGTACAAAAACATCTCTCAGAGTAAAGTTAAAAGGGTACGCAATAGAAAAGGAATATAATTAATAGTTTGGCAGTTGACCTTTCCCGAGTCAATAATACTGATTGGGAAAGATGAAGAACTTCGCATTTCCAATATTGAAACCCCGTTACTGATAGAAAGCATGCATCCCTCATCTTCAGAGTAATTGATTTGCCTAGATCAAAAATTCAGATTCAGAATACAAGAAGTAGAAATAGTGTACTCATCTAAAATTCAAAACTAGTTAAATGAAAACAATTACCTGCATATAATCCGGGCATCACCTGCTCAGAAGACATATAAAGACAGCTTAATCCAACACTGTTATAATTTGCAGTTTAAATGATAGATGAGATGATACTTACCGCCTGCTTCGTCGTCAAATCCTTCGATGAGAAAATAGTCAATAGTTGCGTAAACATCGTTCTTGTGAACCCCTGCACATGCGCCTTTCAAAATCTTGATCTGCTGTCCACGTTTCCACGACATTTCTTTTCTCTTCATCACAGTGTGCACCCTCACAACTACAACTCAAAAGCATTGTGGTTACACATAAGCATTTTATACAAGGAAAATAAATGAAAATATGGAAATATTTTCATATACGATATTGTGAAGTGTTTACAGCATATATAAAAGTAAAAATTTTGGTTATTCATTGTAAATATTTGAAAGTGGTTAGCAAAACATGCATTGTGAGGCATGAATAGTTCTTTGCAGCTACATACCTTTACAATTAGGTGAAATGCAAAGAGCTTTGTTATCCAAGGAATCAAAAATAACAATTGCATCATCTTCGCCTAACGCATTTTCTTCATCATAAGTCTTATGCATCTCAAGAACCCAGTTCTGATAATCTTGCTCCACTTGCCCAAACACCAAAGTTTTTCCTTCTCTATGAAGCACAATATTGACATCTGTATAATCGAGAATTAGTTACTAGAAAAAGAATAAAACATGACTCCAAATGGGTTTTAGACTGACCGTTATCCTTCTCCTTCGATTTACTACCGAAGTTTTTCAGAGCCAAAGAGAAGAGGTTTTGACTTGCAAGATCGGTCTGCCAAAAGTATGTTAAATAAAAAAAAAGAAGATGTACTAATAACATTAGCTAATCAAGGATAGTGTTAGCTCACTTTTGAGGGCGTTGGGCTGAAACCAGCATCCAAATCTGCAACCACCAAGAGTGCTTATGAAACATACTCTCATACAACAGTTTAACACATATACATATACAAGTGACAATGTGTGAGGGTTTCATACCGACAAAGCATATCACTCTTCGACAACATTTCTGCAAAGTAGTGGCTCTGGCTCCTTTTTCCATAAACGGAATTGATGCCTACACACAATAATTGGTAACACAAACACGGTCAAAACATTGTTTGACAACAAAAATATGAAAACTACCAGGAAGACCAGTTAATGGTGACCAAAGAAGACTAACCCAAGGGACTTCTGGGAGCAGACGACCAAGTCTTCTTACAGAAAGACGACCAAAATTTTGGAAGCTTTCAGAAACTTTGCATCCTTCCTCCTCTAAGCTTTCGAAAATAGTATCAATGCTCTCTTTACCCTGCAGCATACATAGTTCAGAGCTTAAAGTGAAGAGGTCAAGTTCGTTTCTTTGGGAAGGATTGTCATACCCGTATGATTGGAAAATAAGCAAACTTGAGGCGAGCGTTTGCCTGTTGGAAAGACCCTGGATGAACTAAAAAAAACATTAAGTCAGATTCCAAACGATGAGATCAAAATTTTGGATTTCGGTCTTCTGTTATAAGAACATTTCAGTGCTCCACAGCAAACATATATTGTACCCTAGTGTAAATTACATTAGCTTTCATTGCTGCTACAGAAAAAATTGACATGAGTTCATTAATAATTCCGATGAACAAATATTACTCATCTGTTTGCTAGCCATACACACACATATGACTGCAGTAATTTTACAAGGGCTTACACTTTCTCCATTTCAAACTAAAAGTATACTCATTGGAAGACACCTAATCATATGCTCAGAGAGACACCAAATGCTGGAGCAAAAGCAGCCAGACCGGTTCTTGACCCTGTTGAAGGGTTGGTACCTTTTTCTTGTTCCCCTTGGACAAATCGAATCTGAAACCAAAATTCTTGACCCTTGGAGTTTAGGTTGGTAGTGGCAACCTCGCCACCTGCTATCTCAGCTAAATCATCTCCATTGACCTGGAAAATGTAAGAAAAGACCAAGGATAGAAGCAAGGATTATAACAAAGAGCACACAAAATAATTTCTATTTTAATGATAATAACATACCTGAAACTCTACAGGCCTTTTAGTCCTCCCCGTTTTGGAGAATTCATCACACTACAGGTTGACAAAAGAAAAAATGAAAACTCCGACCAAGAAACACCAAAATATAGGGATTATCATATTGTATTAATATTAGCAAAAGAAAACCTGGATGTAAGGAAAATAAATATCCTTAAGTCTGCACTGAAGTTGATATTTTTCTGGGATCTTACATTCCGTAGCAAATATCTCAACCTGAAAATAAAATAGAATAGCAGTTTCAGATAAGCAGATACACATCATAACTCGCTATTTCATGAGTATAGAGGAATATAGATGGTCACAAAGGAGAAAGTGCACAGACGGTTATACGATTCTAGAACAGCACCAAAAACTTTAGTTAATGCACAATCTTATCATTAGAACAAAATTTCAGTTTTGCAGAATCTCTAGCTCATGCATTGTTCGGAAATTACCATGATTAAAAAGATACTGTTAATCATGAAACATAATGGTTCGATTAAAAGGTATCACTGAAGGAGAAGAATAAACAAACTTGCAGAATAAATTTTGTTAAACGTGATAAAATTCAAGAAATCAAACTGGCTCAGAATCTAGGCGGCCATTCGTCCGAAAGAAAGTTAGTAACATGAAATATGGTCTGTACCTTTGTGAAGCTTCCATGAGGAGATAACTTCATTTCCTCCTCTGAAGGATACCTCATTCCACCATCGGTCTTAAAGTAATTCAAATCCATTATTTAAGAACATAAACAAACAAGCAATAAAGTAGCTAATTAACAGATGAATTTATTATTACCTTCCAAGTTTTCCCTGAGATAGAATGATTTCCAATCAAATCTTCTTGATTGAGTTGCAAAATCCATACTTTAGTGGACTGTTTCGTCTTTGAAGACAGCACAGTACGCCTAATCAGAGAAGAGAGTTAAATACACCAAGGAAAAGCAGACAATTATTGGTTGATTTCAACATTGATGGTTAACCATAAAATGAATTCTTCACCTTCCCAAATGCATACAAGCATAAGCAGCTCCATATCCAAACATCCCAAAGAATGGCTACATAACAAAAGAGTGAATCTTCCTCAGATCAGTAAAGTACTCGATTTTGACATAGATAGAATAATGTATTAGACTTGTCAAGTTCTTCACTGTTCAATTCAAAGATGGCTTGTTATGCAGAAAGACACATGATAATAAACTACAAGCAGAAACTGTTCTGAGATTCTTTAGGCATAGTTAAGTACCTTAAGGTATGGTGGATTGCCTCCAATAGCTTCAGATTTGTGAGACCTATGCATTGAAGCGCCTATTTTTCCCCTGCATAGTTAAAAAAAAATGTAGACCGATCAAGTATATACCAAAAGATCAAATTTGCAGTATCAACTTGAATAAAGAACATTTGACTGCAAAAGAGTGTGAAGTTATTTGTTTAATAAGTTTCTCACTAATATTATTATTTTGTACCAGTATCTTCCATGTTTTGAGAGCGTTTGAACAAAATTGCAGAAAAAGCCTCACCATTTATCAATAGAATTAGCCTCGCTACTATCCATTCCAGGACCAGAATCAAAGATTGAAATCCGATCTCCGAGAATATCCACACTGCAAAAAGAATCACATGAAATCAAAAGATAAAACTTAATTTTGATTATCTGACCTTTGATAACAAGAGAAAACCTAATTAGTCTTCGATCTCTGGGAGAACAGGACCACACAGCTTGCAAAGAATTATCCTGTAATATAAACAACATGAAAATTGGAAAAGGCTAACACAGTCAAAAGCAATTCCATCGTCTGATCCTAAAGATATTGGTCCACACAGAACTTTAGAAAGAAACCAAGCAAAGACGAGGCATCAATGAAATAACTAAACCAGTAAACTACTTTTATTCAATTCACCAAAAAACTACACAATTTGATTAACTAGAGAATCTCAAATGGCTGGTCTAAATTCAGCTAAACTCAAATGAAACAACCAAAACCGTTGCCGAATCTAAAATGCCTAACTCATTCTGCCCAACTTTATTTTAACTCTACAGACTATTACGAACCTCCTACTAATTTCAATGATCCTGCACCAGACTAACACAATAATGCCAGCCTGAACTTGAGCTGGCCCAACAAGCTCAAATGAGGTAACTTCTAGTGAATCACTATGCTCGTCTATGTAGCAGCCACTACAAACAAATTTAAACATGCAACCCCTGCCCATGAAATAGCTTTCACCTCTGGCTTATTCCTATCCATTCTCAAAACATTGTATCTCTGGGCTCATTTTCTGCAAGAAGTAATGCTTTTGGAAACCCAACTTTTTGTTTGCCCATTCAACTTAGAAATACAACTTATCAGCTCTAAAATTCAGATCTCCCTTCTTCTTTTTTTATCCTCTTCCTAAAGACTAAGTGCCACAACATTAACTCAAGCAAGCAACAGCGTGATGTCTACTAATTCAGCATGTTTATTCTTCCTGTTCCCGGGCTTTACCCTCTGCTTTTACATCTTGAAGAACAGGTTGCAGATATAAAGCATTTTCAGCTTGCTGTTCCCAAAATCAACTTCAACATGGAGCTGAAGTACCTGACACTCGTCTCCATCAAAAAAATCCATTAATATGTTCTAAAGCTTCTCACAAGACCGCTTTGACTTGGTACAAATTCTGTCTATTTTTAGTCTCTTCCTCTTTACTGGTTTGCCTCTCAGAGTCATTACGTCGAGCACCTGGAGGGTGTTGTTTATCTTGGCACATTTCTTCATCTTTTCTACATTCTCAGCACTACTATACCTTCTTATACGAGTTTCAAATCTGCTCCGATTAGCTCTGAGATCCTTGCAGATGTCAAGCATAGATTCTTCCAATTCATAGTCTTTGACAATCCTTCGCCAGTGATGGAGAAAGACAAAAGTCACAAACCCGGTTAACAAGAGAATCTCTTCTCCCGAACCAATTGCTAAACCAAATCAATAATTCCTGACTAGTAGCAAATTTCCTTTTAAACCGTAAGGTCTTAGCTAACGAACTTAACAGATTTTTGCTGAGCTGTAACACAGCTACAATCTACTGCAAACCCCCTTAACCTATTTACAATGATCCTGCACTACTAGACTTGCACAAGAAAAAGAACTTATATTAAAAATCCACAAGAACAATTTTATTCACAAAACACAGAATTTTTCAAATATTCTAATCTTTTCAGGTAATTTAAATGAAACTCTTACAATGAGATCTGCAAGAGCTGTCTCAAAGCTATAAGTTTGTGGTAGTTCTTTAAGTAAATCAGTATCAGGTGTTAAATCCCACATATTCTGCATAAAAACCAAGAACAGGACCATCACTAAACCAACTTAAGTATACAATTATACATACAAAACTATATAATAATACTAACCTCATACATAATGGAAGCTTCTCCAGACCCATCCTGATGCAGAGATTAAAATTGAAGCAAACAATAAACATCAGAAATGAACATTTAGCTAAATCAACACATAAATAACAATGGAAAGATTATAAACCAACTCACATCAAGACGTATTATATTGCACAAATCGGGGTTAAACTTCTCGAATTGAACGATTTCTTTAATCTTTTCACCATTAAACTCAAGATAAGATTTAGCAGCCAAATTCCAATCAACTCGCTTCCTCTTCTTACCGGACAATTCACAATTTTTCCGGTTTTTGTCATATTCCTCTTTCACCAGGTTAACAAGATTCTTCAATGACATTTTAGGTTCAGGGTTAGTAAGTGTGAGTGTCACAGTTGTGCTGTTTGGTAAAAGAACCTTGAGCCTGTAAAACTTATCTTCATTATCATCATCATCATCTAGAAACAATGATCTCTCCACCTTTCTCTTGTAACTCATCTGAAATTCAAAAGACATTATTCAGAAGATGAAGGCATGCATCGATTCGAGTTTTATACACTTCACTGTTAAGAATTGTTTGGTGACTTAGAAGGAAAGTAACCAAAAGCTATATATACATATACTAATACAAGTGCCTACGAACACCACACTTAGAAAACAAAAATTGTAAAAAGAAAGAAAGAAAGAAAAACAGAATCTATGTAGATTGATTTGCATGTTATATATTCAATATTTTAAGAGGCACAAAACGGAATACAAAAGTTCCCAAATAATAAAGGCTGAGTAAATTCAGTAGAGTAGCTAGACGAAGAAGAAGACAACATATCATTTATACACATTTACATTACCATTCATGGAAATATAAGAGAAGAAGATTTTCAAAAATAAAATAGTAAAAACAGAGACCAAGGTACCATACGGATTAGATTGAGAGACTTTTAAAAAACTTCAGATGAACAATTCTTAAAGTTTTGCAAGAGAAATTAATTTCAGGTACCTTAGATTTGCAGATTGAACTCTAGTCGAGTAACTCACTAAAGGCTAAGAAGAGACGAATCTGAGAGAACTGAAAAGAAGAAGAAAATGTGTCAAGGGAAGATGAAGAGACAGAGAGTGAAAGAGTTATATTTATGAAGAGCACCCAATTAAAATATATATTTATATTTAGTTTTTACAAACAAAATGTTTTTATTGGTTATTTTGGGGCTCGAGTACCCAAGGCAAGCAATAATAGATTAAATTCTCAAGAAACTTAAATGATAAAGTTGAAGTTTATGTTGAAAAAATAAAATAAAGAAGTTATTGGATTCATGATTTTTTAAAGTAAATAAAAGTCTTGTGTCATTCAAGCAAAATGAAAATAACTCATTTTGTCATTGTATTATATTTTGTGTCTTTGGTTTATTGATATTACACATTTTTCTTCACAAAATCTAATCATCATCAAAGTATCTACCTTATCAAAGGTATTCTCAGAGACTTTCTATTAAAAAAATCAATTAAGAAAACTAGGTCAAAGTTCCTCCATTAATCTCTTTCCTTCTCCACAAAGATCCTAAGCTTACGATCTGATTTTTCATGATCATTCTATTCAAGTTTCTAATCTTATTTGCAATAATCACTTCGACTTGGACATAAAATTTATAATCTAGTTTGGAATCTCTCATACGCAATGGTCTTGAAGATACTGATTTGTTATGGCATCTCTTCTTCTCTACGATGGTTGGAAAGATTTTCAGAACCATTTTAGGTTGCAGGAGGTATTTCAATGGCGGTACAGAGAGGGGAGAGATTAACCGAGAGAGAAAGAAGATGGGCATTTAACTATACAATATTCAGACGTGGGTTTGGGATAGATCATATGACAAAGTAAATACAATTATTTTCCGTATATGGATCTTTCTACTCACCATCACATGTTTAAAAGGACTTATATATGGGAAGAAGGAAAAAGGTTTGTCAGAGCAGATTGATATTAGCATTGAAACAGAGAAAGATTGTTTATACACTGAAAGAATCCGCATAGAGAAGCTGAAGCTAAGTCTCTCCAACTTGATGAAAATGATAACCATCCAATAGCCTACCTTTGAGAGAATCATTGTAGTATACAGGAGAGTTTAGATATTTTTTAATTAGAAAAAATTGAATTTAATAAGTTGACATTTAAATAAAACCCAAAATCAAAATTTGATTCAAAATTTGGAAAACCGGATTTTAATGTCAGCCCGGGTCACCGGTTTTACCGGTTTTTCCGGTTTTGCTCTAATCTAAGTTTTAACCCTACTCGGACCCGGCGTAAGCACCAATTCCCGGTTGGATCGGTTCGACCAGTCGGTCCGGTCCGGTTATGAAAACATTGCCCAAAACATTATTATTATTATATAACATGTAATTTGACATTGTTTTGAGTTAGTAAAGTTAAAAATGGTTAAATATTTATATGTTTTGATCAGGGGTGGATACAAAACGAATATACTTTGAATGATTCGTTTCACTTCGTCTGGATCAGTAATTTTTGAATTTTTCGGATCAAATCAAAGAGAATACCAAATCGAAGTGAATCTAACAAATATTCTAACAAGCCTAGTTTTGAGTAAGTAAATTTAAATATGGTTAGATATTTATATGTATTGACCTAAGCTGCATGGAATCAAAAATGGATATACAGAAGCGAAAGCGTATAAACGATTTTTTCAAAAATTTAGGAAGCGGATACGTATTGGAAGCGTATATATATATTATATATATATAAACCATATGTAGAATTATATTTAAAAAAATAAAATTGATTTATAACCTTTGAATTTTGCTGAGTGTAACAAATTATACATAAAAAGTATTGATATATATCTTTCTGTAAAAATAAAATTTTACGTCATCATAAGTTCATCAATCCAAAAAAATAAGAGCATCTATCAGAAATCTATCATCGTTTAAAATTATTCTAAAGAACAAATAGAAAAGTAGTGATACAACATATAACATAACAAACAAATAAGAATATAACAGGAATTACCTTGTTTGATCTTCTAATTCTAGGTCACGAGAAAGAAAGTATCAAATTATGAAGGGTAGAAGAGATGAAAACGACGATTCATGATCTTAGTTTCTATGTTTTCTAATTAGGATTTTCAATTAAAGTAACAAAATATATAAAAGTATTCAACATTTTTTATTTATTTCTTTGTTTATGATTCCAAAATTGGGTTTTTCTAAAATATTACGTTTCTAAATCGAAATCACCGCTTCCCTCACGCTTCTATATTCGAGATTTTTAGAATTGCGCTTCCGGCACACTTCCAGACACTTCCGGATGATTTTGATTCTGCTTCTGCTTTGAAATCAGAAACTAGAGCTTAAGTAACGCTTCTATATAACGTAGGTATTAACTAAGATATCTTTCTTTTTCTAAGAAATTATAATTCTTACCCACTTGTTAGGCATATACTTCTAACGATATTAACTAGAAGTTCTAATGGTTTTGATCCAACGAATAGTTTGAATAGCAGGTTGCAATATATAACTAAAATTTGAAAAATACATTTATGAAATATTTAAAATAATAAATGACTAGGTTTTACTCGCACTACAGTACAAAACAATAAATACTTTTATATTTTGAATTTATTGATATTTTATTTTTTATGAATTCAGTGATATTTAATTTTTAATTTTTTCAGTTTGTTAAAAATATCATCAAATAATTATAATATATGGTGTTTTGTGTAAATTTTAAGTTTTAAAATATACTAGATTTTAGTAACAATAATAACATTTTGGTGTAGATAATTATATAATCAATATCTTAAAGGTTAAAGGGTTTTGATAAAATAAATCATTTTAATTTCTTTCAGGTTAAGTTTATTGATTGTGCTATAGGTAAAAGAAAAAACTTCTTAATATGAAGATTTAATATGTGAAACGAGATTTTGCATAAAATACTCTGCAAATTTTTTTTTGAATATTCTCTTTTCAAGGTTTAAAAGAAATATTACTTAGGTTACTATTTAATTCTACATATCTATGGGGTTTAACATTGTTGTAAATGTAAACATGGTAGTATACAATACTCTCAACTGAATCCAAAGAGAACCCATTAATATAAAAGAAAAATCTCAAAGAACTTTATTCCAAGAATGGCATTGATTTAACTTGTAACTCTCTATACAAAGTCCGCTTTGCATATACCAAATGAAAAGAGATTTAGTCATTTAAACAAGAAAAATATACAATGCTGGTGTGACTGGTCAATATTCCACCCTTCACAACGTTAAAAGGAAGTAAACCGGTATTTTTCCGGTTTAGTTCCATCAAATGGTGAAGTCATACCAACTTGGTCTAAACTAAACCAACCGAGCTTGCCGATATAGTCTCCCATAATATCTCCGACAACGTATGAAATTCCAGAAGAGGCAACAACAATAGACGTATAATAAGCCGCAGATTTCAGATATGATTTAGGCGATTCACATGAATTGGGAGGTTTTCTGACATAGACCTTGATCATACCGAGCAAAATCACGCAAACCAGAGAAACCAAGAAAACCGATATAAGCTTGTAGTTCTTGATTTCGGTTTCGTAGAAGGAAAATGTGTAAACCAATGGAGGAATTAGGCCGAAGAAAATGTAAGATAAGACCGCTATTAAGATATGTATCCGGAAATTAGCACGTCTCCCTAATAATTCATTGTACCGATCTGTCTCTTTATCTGAATTGCTACTTAGATCTTGAAGCTGCATGAAAAAACCGAACCAATTTAAATCAAAGAAACCGCAGAAACAATTTTGTGCCACAAGAAAACGTTTTTAAAGGCGTTTAGACATTAATTACGTTTTGAGCGAGGACAATGAGCCCACCAGCCAAATTTGCGACCGCAAGAGCCAATATATTAACTGCCACAACAACAAAATAACCATTAGATAGTTGTTGTTATTGTTTGTAATAAGGACTAATCAGAAGATTTGCCGCTAAACTAATCTTGCATTTGTTTGCTAAAGAAAACGAAGACTGGAGACTTACAGGTGGAGGAACCAGAGGCAGAGGCAGAGGATACAACGCCGAGGCTGGTGATTGTTTCGGTGAGACCGCCGTAGATGGTGCTCTTCAACAGCTCAACGGTGAATCTTTCTCGGTCCGGTTGAATTTTAGGCGGTGATTGTGTGGTGTTAATACTATTCATCGCCTCTAAATTTACTTCTACTGTATATAATTGTAGATATTGTGATAAATATTAAGAACTCTAAGAATTGAACTAAATTTTAGTAAACATATTAAGTTGAATGTATAATGACCTGGTTTATTTTCACTGCTAACATCAGGTGGTTTTGACTGGTTCTGCTGAGTTGAATCTGCTCGTGGCACAACAAAGAAGAATCATATTATGGTTAATTTTTAACAGACTCTAAGAACCTTAAGTTGATATAAATTAAAATTTTCTTTTACTTCAATGAGTAGATTGAAGATGATAAAATACCATTAAAACACAAACATAATGTTTTCCAGTGAAAGTTTTGAGCTTACTCATTGGAACGTTTTCAGCCATTAGATCAAGCTGGTCCATCTCCGTGGCAGCATATGATGGAGGGATCATAGTTTCGACTTCGAGGTTATCTATAGGCCTTTCATCCCATTCTGACACAGCTTCATCACTCACAACATCTGCAACAATTCAAAGATAATTAGTCGTTCCAAAGTTCTTTGGATACGAAATAAATGTAGTTATCTCGAATATCCCAACAACATTAAAAATTCAATGTTTTTTTATCAAGAAATCGTTGTTGGTTTCTCGAAATGTGGAATCAATTTGTCTAGTCCAGTTTAGGTTAAAACTTTAATAGTAGTATTTTTGTTTCAATTGACAATAACGTACCTGGATCCTCAACCGGTTTTCCCCTGATATAATCAAGTCGGAAGAACCTTGCTCCTGAAATTAGAATCAAGAACCGAGATCAAATTTGACAACAAAGCAAACCAGGAAAGAATTGAACATAACCAGGTTTTTTTTCAAAAAGTGTGATTTACCTAACCGGATGAAGTACTTAAGACAAGCCAAACAAGTGAAGATATCACCCTCCTCTTTATCTTCTTGATCATCATCCTCAATATGAGTCTGAGGGCGGACATGAACCTTAACCGGTGGCTCCATCTCCTCGATGTCGCTTTGTGCGTCCGGTTCATCAACCGGTACATTGGGTTTTAGATTAGCAGACAAATCAACGTGCTTCCCACGTTTCCTTTTCTTGAGAATCACTTTTCTGGTGATACACGAGCTACAGCTTGGACAGTAAAGATCGTAGTTTTCTTGTGTCGCAAGCAATTTCTCTAGGTTTGACTTCTCTTCAAACTCTGATGATGAACTCTTTTCTTCTTTTTCTATCTCACCATCTTGTTGCCTTTCTTTCTCTTCTTCGTTTGGTAAGTTTGTGGAGTTAGACTCCAACCAATTAGAACCGGTTTCTCCGTTTGAACCGGTTTCTCCGTTTGAACTGGTCTCTCCGTTTGAACCGGTTTCTCCGTTTGAACCGATTTCTTCGGTTGAACCGATGTCTTCGGTTGAACCGGTTTCTCCGTTTGAACCGATTTCTTCGGTTGAACCGTTGTCTTCGGTTGAACCGATGTCTTCGGTTGAACCGGTTGCATTGTATGAACCGGTTTCGCTCACAGCAATCTCGAGTATTATTGGATCTGAATTGGAATATAACAATGATGTGCTTTCACGGACAGATTTGTTTCCTACGAGAGAAATTAAGACCAAGATAAACGAGAGATTGATCTTTCGGTTTTGCAGCTTTGTGTCCGGTTAATAATTGGGGGTAATTTGAAAATTTCTACAAGTAGTAGATGCAATTGGAATTTAAGAGATTTAAAGGTAGGTACCAAAAAAGTTAAAAAAAAAAAAAAAAAAAAACAAACAAACATGTACGAAAATGACAAGTTGACTATTTACCTTGAGATCCATCATTGTCCTCTTCATCCTCAATCTCAGTGATGTTGTCCGGCGGCGCCGTCGCTGCCGCCTTGGATCGGAATTCTCCGATGGGAACATTAGCCTTACCAAATCTATAAGTCTCAAGAAGATTCACCAATAAATCTGCATCTACAATTTCACTCTCTCCGTCCTTCAATCCGAACCAGCTTGCATTTACTGGTCGGTCCGATTTTTCCATATTAAGCCCGATGTAATGAAACCGACGCCAATGTTCTTTATATCTTAAGAATTACCAAAGATTTTGAGATATGAAGGAGATTTCAGATTTGTCATTTGTGACATTTTTTTTTTTTTATCAACACACATTTTTTTGACTAAACAATTTTGTGTATGCCCATGAGCCTTCTTATCTTATTTATCAATAAATAATACCCACGAGGGAAGCACGAGTCGTTAAATATTTGTTACTTATTTATAACGACTAACCTCAAAGTTCAAACTACTTCTTGACCAAAAGAAACCTTCGAATTACTTTTGGATATTGGTGATTAGGGAGTGTATCAGCGTTAACTAGCTCTTATTTTGCAACTCTTAACCATTTTACTTGGGTTCATTTTGTCTAATTATTTTATGGGTAACATAAGTCAGTTTCAAAAAACAATTTGTGACTTGTGTATGAGTAATGAGTCACACAAAATGAATCTCAAACAATAAAAAAAAATCTTACGATGTCTAGTCAACTTTAGATTACAACTCATTATGACAGATAAACGTTACAGTTAGTTTAAAATTACGAATCATATTCAAAACGTGTACAATTAATGACCATTAACTAACTATGAAGCGCATTAAACATTGTTTCTTAGGAGGCCTCTAATTTTCTTTTACAAAATAGGCCCATATTAAAAATTAAATAAAAAATTTTAGCCCAAAATGTTTTTTGTTCGAAAATAATCACAGAGTTGGAACTGTTTACTTAAAGCTGGAGCCCACTATTTCCACGTGGCACAATATGATACTTCAATTTCGGTTTCAAGTGTGATTAACGAGGTTTGTGATCTTTTTACTCGTTCTTAATTTTCGCGCTTTTCTGATAGATGATCCTTGGGAGAATAAAAACACTAAAATATTAGAGTTAAATTTTTCTATAATCGGCAAATGTTTATGTTTGTTGCAAATATATAAGCTAGGGGTTTTTTGTTGGTTCGTGTTTTTTTTTTTGGATGTTTAAGGAATAAAATTAAATTTGATTCTGTCTCCTAAAAGATCTAAATTTGAAAGAAAAAAAAAAACTTGGCAAAGAATAAAGGTTATAGTATAGTCTGTGGTTACTTTAAAGTTTTGGAAGCATGTCGGCGAAGGTCGAAGGATTCTTTCCGTAGTAGATAGGCCACAAGTGGTTTCAATCTTTCCCCAGCAACAAGCCGAAACCCAAATAAATCACACTTCTCAATTTCTCTAAATTCGATATAATCTCCTCACTTTTCAAATCGATCAATGGCTTCTCTTCAGATCAGCGGCTCGGTTAAATTCGAGCCGCTCGTTGGATTCAACCGGAAATGCAATTCCCATCCGATCCGGAGTTTCGGATTCCCTCATTTCCGCCGGAGATTCAGTATCGGACGGTCGTTGTTGCTCCGCTGTTCTTCTTCCGTCTCCGGCGACAAAATTGTTGGCTCTGGTGCGTCTGAAGGTGATGAAAAAGGTTTCAACACTGACGCAGAAAGAGATGGTTCTATCTCCGCTCTCGGATTTCAGCTCGTTCCTCCTGGTAGTGGTAACTTCCGATCAATTTCTTCATGCTGTTTCTTTGAATTTTTCCTCAACGGCTTTGTATTTATAAAAACAGTTATTTATTTCATAATTTAGGGATTATCGAATGTGTTTATAATACGAATTTCTATGTTTTAAATTTATCAATAGAGAACGATTCTCTTGAATTTTTGCTTTGTGGTCCTCTGATTCAAATTTTGGTATCTTTAATTTTCTGAAGATGAACACGAGTTTTTTTTTTTTTTTTTTTTTTCTACAGGAGATCAAGGAAGCTTGAGCACTAGCACTAAAGAAATTAAATATCAAGAAGAGAAGAAAGAGGCTCATGATGAAACAGAGATTGCTGATTTTGGTGTACCTGGAAATAGAGCTGTTGAAGAAGGAGCTGCAAAAG
>CM051385.1:8818901-8893901 GCA_028015245.1 Cardamine occulta
TCGGAGTTCTGAATGGGATAGCTCAAGCAATTTATAACCTTGTTTTCGTTACGTCCGAGGCTGCTCCTTACTCGAAAACAGGAGGGTTAGGAGATGTTTGTGGTTCTTTGCCTATAGCTTTGGCTGGTCGTGGCCACCGTGTAATGGTTGTTTCTCCTCGGTACCAGAATGGAACCCATGCAGATAAGAACTATGCTCAGGCTAAGGATTTGGGGATTCGTATCACAGTTCAATGCTTTGGAGGTTCTCAAGAAGTTTCCTTCTATCATGAATATAGAGATGGTGTTGATTGGGTAACTGCTAATCTCTTCTTGCATAAATCTCTGTGGAGTTTGACAACTACCATTGTTTTATAAGTTGTTTTTTTGTAACTGTTTTCAGGTTTTTGTTGATCACCAATCTTACCATAGACCTGGTAATCCATATGGAGATAGTAAAGGAGCCTTTGGTGATAATCAGGTACTACTGTTGATCAAAATACTGTCACATTGTCGAAAGAACGGATTCGGTTTCTAATTGTAACTTCTCTTTTATTGTGTGAATGTTGTGTTTTAAATTATGTGGTCTAACAAAAGTGTCTCGTCTCACTTTTTTTGTGATTACAGTTTCGGTTCACGTTACTTTGCCATGCAGCTTGTGAAGCCCCTCTCGTGCTACCTCTTGGTGGGTTCACTTACGGAGAGAAATCTCTTTTCCTTGTCAATGACTGGCATGCGGGACTTGTTCCCATGTAACTTTTCTTATTCTCTTTACCTTATACTTTAGGATTAACTTTGAACAGATTTGCAGAATCATGCTTTGATCTGTGGATTTTAGTTTAGTTTATTTTAAAACTTATATCATGGATCCCTGTTGATTCCAGACTTTTGGCTGCAAAGTATCGCCCATACGGAGTTTACAAGGATGCAAGAAGCACTCTCATTATACATAACCTTGCTCATCAGGTAAAAGCATACAGCATTTCTCCAGACCCCGAATTTCTCTTCTTGTAGTTTATATACAGTCCTTTGTTAATTTGTATTTCATAACTTGGTTCTTTTTCTAAAAGGGAGTGGAGCCAGCAGCTACTTACAGCAACTTGGGATTGCCTTCGGAATGGTATGGAGCGGTTGGGTGGGTGTTTCCAACATGGGCAAGAACTCATGCACTTGACACCGGTGAAGCGGTTAATGTTCTCAAGGGTGCTATTGTGACCTCTGACCGTATCATTACTGTGAGCCAGGTGATGAATCTTTTGTAAACATAATCTGTAATTGTTAGTGACCTCATTCACTAACAGTAAAAATTCCAAAATTTGTTATTTGGGTCTCTCGGTATTCTGATTGGGCACTTTTTCCTGCATTTTCAGGGCTATGCATGGGAAATAACTACTGTTGAAGGTGGATATGGTCTGCAAGACTTGCTTTCTAGTCGGAAAAGTGTTATAAATGGTACTGTTCCTATAAACCCTGTCTTTTTATCACTTAATATTTCTCCGAGCTGATATTCCCGAGGTTCGTATCAGGGATCACAAATGGAATCAATGTTGATGAATGGGATCCGTCCACGGATGAACACATTCCTTTCCATTACTCTGCTGATGATTTCTCCGAGAAGGTGATGTGAAGCTCTCTTGAGTAAAGGTGTCGAAATCGAGCAAATTCAATGGTTTGTTATGGTGAATTGGCTTTTTCTGTCTGCTTTGAGAATTGCAGGTCAAATGCAAGATGGCACTTCAAAAGGAATTGGGTCTTCCCATTAGACCTGAATGTCCTATGGTGTGTTTTCAAAAGCCAAACTTTTAGTTTTTTAGGAAATGATCTTCAAATTTGTATTATAATCAGGCTCATGTAGCGTGGCTTGTCTTAAAACTCTTACAGATTGGGTTCATAGGAAGACTTGATTACCAGAAGGGCATTGATCTGATCCAAACCGCTGGTCCTGATCTCATGGTGGATGACATTCAATTCGTAAGTGAGTCTTTTGAACGGTTAATTGGAACACACGCAGTTCTAGTGACTGCCGTGATACTCATTTGTCATCTCCTGTCTTAAGCACCTGTTTTCACACATATCTTAATTCCGAGTTAGAAATTTGCAAAAATAAATAATGGCATCTGTAGTGGTTTTCTGCATTCCGATACTCCTTCGTCAGTGAAAGACTTGTTTCTTTTGATGAGTACATTCATCAATATGTTTACTGTGGTTTGGTTCTTGCAGGTCATGCTTGGTTCGGGTGACCCAAAATATGAAAGCTGGATGAGAAGTATGGAGGAAACATACAGAGACAAATTCCGTGGTTGGGTTGGGTTCAATGTTCCCATCTCTCATCGCATCACGGCAGGGTAATAAAAAGAAAAATGATCTCTCTAGCTTAGACTTTAGTCAAATTTCAAAAGACATGACTAAATCCTGTTAGTGCATCTTTGCTTCATCATGGGAGATTAAAACTATGGGTTATCACATGATTCATATGAAGGTGCTGTTGTGGAAAACATTGTAATTGCCACAAACATCTCATTTGGATTTTTGTTTTTTTTTGTTTTTAAACCAATAAACAGCTGTGACATTCTTCTGATGCCGTCAAGATTCGAGCCCTGCGGTTTAAATCAGTTATACGCGATGAGATACGGAACCATTCCGGTCGTTCATGCCACAGGAGGACTCAGAGTGAGTTTCTTTAAATCTTCAAGAAGCCAGATAAATACAAAATCAGAGAATGGTTTGAAACTTAAAAAGGGTTATTATTTACAATTAGATTGGTATTGTTTTCAGGATACGGTTGAGAATTTCAATCCCTATGCAGATGGTGGAGCTGGTGCTGGTACAGGGTAATAAATTTGTTCTGTTTTGTGAAAAAGCTTGTGACAGATGAAATTAGTTTATATGATTTGTGATCTTATGAATCATTCTATTGTGGGTTTAATGTTTCAGATGGGTTTTCTCTCCTTTGAGTAAAGATAGCATGGTGTCGGTAAGTTTACCGAACTCTTCCCCCATTTCGCTTTAGGATATGTGGTTTTTTTTTTTATGTTTGGGGATTTTTTTGGGTGAAAATAACCCTTTTGTGTTGGCATACTTCAGGCTTTGAGGTTGGCTGCAGCAACGTACAGAGAGTATAAAGAGTCATGGGAAGGATTGATGAGAAGAGGAATGACAGGAAACTATTCTTGGGAAAACGCTGCCGTTCAGTATGAGCAAGTTTTCCAGTGGGTTTTCATGGACCCTCCTTACATCAACTAGACCCAACACAAACCGAACTAAATCGAGTTGGATCGGATCAGACCAGACCAGACCAGACCTGACCTGACCTGACCAAGCAGAGGAAGAAAAGGGCTCTTGTGGAAACCTTGTCGTCCGGTTATCGAAAATCTATGGTTTTCAACGTATCCACAATAAAACGTGTATCGATGTTATTATCTTACAACTCTTATGATTTTTGTTTTGGGGAGGTATAGAATTTTAGTTATGAGGCTATGATTTTTTACTTTGTCGGTTATGGGATCTGCTATTCCAAAGTATCTGAATTTGACATCTAATATTGGGGTCGTTAGTCCAGAAACTAGAGAAACCCGACCACCGATGATGAATGATAAATTGAAAATGATGATTTCATAACATATTGGTCTTAAAAACAAATAATTTGATCAAAGCTTAATGATAGATGGGAATGAGTAGGGGAGCAGTAAGATACAAATGAAAGAAACGTAAAATATAATTAAGTGAAGTCCATTAGACGTGCTTACCTTATTCATTCAAACCAAATTATTACAACACATCAATTTATATATATTCCCCAAAAATTCCATAAAAATGGAGTACAAAACTATGATATTGACCTCTACTGAAAGAATTCATTAATGTTATACGTTTTAACATCTGTGAATTGGATAACTTATCTGTTATGGACAGGAGGATAGCAGGTAATCGATAATTATTCTCTGTTTATATATTCTTAATAATGTTTCGTAACTTTCGTTGAAATAAAAACATTATTGTTCGAGCACGCACGATCTTAATTCTCTATTATTATCAAGCTATCAGCTATGAAGAATACTATACTTGTAGTTCGCATTCAAAGAAGCTTTCATAAAGTTAACCAACCAGTTTACACTGAAAAGTGTGTATGACAATATGATTATTTTGTTTACTCTGTTTTATATTTTCACAAAAAAAGGTAATGAAGATATTTCTGGTAAAATATTAAACTTGAGATTGAAAACATTACCAAACGTCTAATAATTCATTGATGGCAAAAACAGTACTCATATAAATTAGTTAATCATCTTAACTGTCAGAAAAGTATTTAACTCCCTTTTGAATAATTCAAGACAAGATATTTTTTTCCTTTGATTTTGTCACTAAAATTCATTTATGTTTATGGTTGAAAATGTTGAATTTTATAGTTATTTATTTAATTTTAAAAAGTGGTATAGTTGATGAAGAAAAAAAGAGCGAGCGTCGCTCCGGAAATGATGGGACAAAAGTGAGTAAGTCAGTGGAATTGAGGTCTCTCATACCAAACACAAACCCCTTTTTCCCTTTAAATCTCCCTCTAATTACTCTCTTCTTCCTCACTTTCCTCTTTCAATCAATCTTACATGTAAACGTGAGTAAAAAGAGTCTTTTTGGGTGTTTAATCCCATTTTTTTAATCTATTTTCGAGCAAAATAGCGGAAGGAATCAAAAGCTAGGGACTTTGGAGTTAGTAATTTCAGGTTAATTTCTTGTATTCTTCTGCCATTCTCATTATTTGTTTGTTCTCATTCGTTTTGTCTGCAAATTCAGTTAAATAAGTTGAAAGGTTGCGACTTTAGACGACTTGATTCTCTTAAAAACCATTTTAAGGATATTATCGGTAAATTTGAATTGGGTTTTGTGAGCTTTGCTTATATGGTAGAACAAGTTTGAAGCTTTTCAATGTTCTTGATTAAGGGTTTTAGGGTGAATGATAATCGAAGCTAGTGTGGTATGAGGTTTGATTTTGGATGAAAGTTCCTTTTTTAGGGTTTTAGATTGTTAAACTTGAGCTGATCTTTGTGTGTCGGTTCATATACTGTGGATAAAAGTTGCAGTTCTTGAATAGTAAATGAGACAAGGCACTCGAAAGCTAATATTGATCTGGGTTGATTGAAAATTCTAATTCTTGAATTTTTATTTGTTAACAATTTGACTCCTTTCTTATGGACTTAAAAAAAGCGTGTTGTTTAAGATTCAGACAAAATCTGTTTATTTCAGATTAAATTTAGGGTTGCTTTAGAGCTGTGGGTTCTACTTCTTGTCTGTTTGTTATTCTTTATTAGTTTAGTTAGCGTGTTGTTGTAACCTTAAACATCCACAGAATCATAAAATCTTTGGTTTAAATTCCTTAAGAAAGCTGAAAATGTTGGAGATTGTGAGATCGTGATCCAAAAACACGCAAGACCTTCTTGAGGGAATGATAATTCTCGTTGGACTAATTGGATACTGCTTTGATATGGATCTAAAACATAATATTTAGGTGCTTTAGTTTCATTTTTTTGCTAGCAGCTTGAACAAATGAAATTTAAAATTACAGATGATAATACCAACAAGTATTTTAGGGTGTTACTGATCAAAGATAAATGTATATTCTTGAAGATTCGTGCTCTTGTTTGTTTTATTTATTTATTTCCATGATAGTAACATGTTTGCTATGTGGCAATCTCTCCTGTTCTCAGCTATAATCTCACTACCTGCACTTGGTCTCTCATATTTATTGCCAGACCCATTTGTTTGTTTTCATTGTTCTAAAATTACTTGCTTGGATCTTCTCTTTATCTTCTGTTTGTGTAAGTTTGAATCAGTTTTCCTTTTTCTGTTCATATGTTATTAAAATGTGGCTTCTTGCAAGTACCATTACTGAAGATTGAGTTTTTTTTTTCTCCCTCTTTCTTATTTGATCATTTTCATTTCCACAGTGAAAGAGAGAACAGAACTTGAGGTTCAATTGTTAATCTTTGAATCAAAATGAGTGCAGCGGCTACAATGTCCATGCCCCGAGAAGCTTCTAATTACGATGAGATCTCTATGCAACAAAGCATGCTCTTCTCTGATAGTCTTAAGGTATATTCACAATCGAATAATCTTAGTGGATCTTGTGATCATTGTTATAGTCTTCAAATTTTGTTCTTTCCATGTTCTATGAATTAGTCTGTTTATCAGCAAGAAAAGAAGGTTGAGTAATACATCTTTGTTTACAGGATCTGAAGAATCTGAGAACACAGTTGTATTCAGCAGCTGAGTATTTTGAACTATCTTACACAAACGATGAACAAAAACAAATGTGAATGAGTTTATTCCTTTCGCAACTCGGTCATATTATTTTTCAATGCTCTTGGCTTACATCTTCTGATTTATTGTCATACTCCTTTTTTCCATTTTTATGATTTTTTTGTGCTTATGCAGAGTGGTGGAGACACTGAAAGATTACGCGATAAAAGCTCTGGTGAATACAGTTGACCATTTGGGCTCTGTTACATATAAAGTCAATGACTTTGTAGACGAAAAAGTCGATGAAGTTGCAGGAACCGAACTACGAGTATCTTGCATTGAACAGGTATCAGTGATTCCTTATAAACTCGTTTTTAAAATGGTGTTTTCAAGAAATCAACTAAATGGACCGTGATCAATTGCTTGTTTGGGTTACTGAATTTTCTTATATATGTATAGAGGCTACGGATGTGCCAAGAGTATATGGATCATGAAGGTCGTTCGCAGCAATCACTTGTGATTGACACTCCAAAGTTCCACAAACGATACATCTTGCCTTGTAAGTTTCTCTTTCTCTCGATCTTTCTGCAAAGTTTCACTCTCGCATTTGTCGGTCTCAAAAACAAAAATCTCTATCAGCGGGTGAAATCAAGAGGGGTGGAAACCTCGCGAAGCTCAAGAGTGTTGAAGGTAGTTTTGATGGAGAAGAAGACTGGAACCAATTTAAAAATGGTAATAAGTTACCATTTCATCTACATATCCAAGTTAAAATTTCTTCTAAACCTGATTCTTGATTTGATCTGTTTCTTGTTTCCTTAAGCTGTTCGTGCTACAATTCGGGAAACACCTCCTCCACCCGTTAGGTAAGTCCCATATTCATAGTGAGTTCGCTTGTTAACTGATGGAAAGTTTTTAAACTCTGATGTTTCGGTTTATTGCTTTGCAGGAAACCAGTACTTCAGTCTCCTTCTCCACGGAAACCTCAACGTTCAGCAACCTTTTCGTTCTCGTCTATCACCACGGCTCCAAAGAAAGAACAAGGTAAAAAAAAAAAGCTTTTGCTTGAAACGTTGTTTTGGACTCAATGGGAATAGAAAACTTAATTGTGTGTGGTTTGGTAAACCAGATAAGCGAGCCATATCACCGCATCGGTTTCCTCCGCTGCTGAGATCTGGTTCAGTTGCTATCCGACCATCATCAATGAGCCGGCCAACGACCCCGAGCAAGAGTAGAGCTATAACTCCAACTCCTAAACGGGTAAGCTTGGGTTACATTTCAAGCATTCACTTTTAGGCTCTATCTTTACCTGTTTTGATTCTTGATATTTTCTGGCTCAGTATCCGTCAGAACCGAGAAGATCGGCTTCGGTTCGAGTTGCATTTGAGAAAGAAGCACATATAGAAACAGAGCAGCAACATCAACCGAGCAAGAGCAAACGGTTGCTTAAGGCGTTGCTTAGCCGACGCAAAACCAAGAAGGATGATACGCTCTACACTTACTTGGATGAATATTAAACCGAAGCTGGTTTTGTATCTAAACTTTTCAACCGGGAATTAGATTCCAATTTTAATAGCAATTTTCTGGCACATAATTGTCAATATATATGTTTCTGTTACGAAATTCGTCCATGGTTTTGTGATTTTATGTATATCGTTCGACTGTCTAAACTTGAATGCAGTATTTCTAACTTACCCAAGGGGGGTTTATTCATTTCTGATTTAATTTATGTTGAAAGCTTTTAAAATCATACATTATTTAGCTTTGATTTAATTTATGTTTGTAATCAATGTTGATTAGAACATTTTAATAATTAACGTATATGTTATTTGCTTATGTTACCTCGTAGTTGATGCGGTCTCAACTAGCCCTGACAGAATACGAAGTTATGTAACATAAGATTATTAAGGTATAATAAGTGAATATTAGCTAGAATATTGTTAGTTTGTTTGTACCTCAAGAAAACATTGGGAGAAAGAGCAACAAGGATACTATAGGATCATCAGCTTCATCTTTTACTCAGATTCTTTAACTTGATATATAATATGATAATTTATAGAAATCTGCACAAAATAAAATATTTGGAGTCAAATTGTAAATTTTAGAAATAAAATATATTATGTTGACCAAAAAAAAAGAAAAAAGAAATAAAAAAAATATTAGTAATAAAATAAAAATAGAATATACTTAAAAATATTCTTTTTGGAGTAAAATATAGAATAATACATTAATGGAGAAAAACCCTATACTATTTTAGAGTAAAAATATATGAATACATTGGAGATGATCTTATAAAATTTTATAAATGGTATATAAATCCTTATAAGGCGTTATAAATTGGCTTATAAAACTTATCTATATACAGCCAAAATATTTTTATAAGCTCTACTGAGAATAATTTTAATAAAACATTATAAAAATCTTAGGGGATGTATAATGATCACCAAATCACCAAACATTTTTTAAAAATAAAAAAACAAAACAAATCAACCAAAAAAAATCTCAAAGTTCACTCAAATCTTTCCAAATCTATTCATTCCACCAAATCTTCTAAAATTCTTAATCTAATACATTCCCTTAAAGCTGAAATATTATTTATATGCATTTATTGACAAGATACTTTTTTCAACCCAAATATTCCATCCTTTCTAAATATTATGATATATTATAATAATAATAAAAATTACAAAATAAATATTATATATTTTTACTCAAATTTGTATGATATTTTAAAACAAATAAAATAACTACTACATAATTATAATTATACTCATGCAAACAGAAAACTTAGGTATTTAATGGACACAAGTTCGATTTCTGTGGGAAATAAAACTGAAGACAACAAATTTCAAGACATATATCTCTCCTTTGAAACTGAAAACTTTTCAAATGGGATCGAACTAGGAGTGCAATGTTCATTACATCCTTAAATATATTATTAAAAATGTGAAACAATCATCGAACATCTATAGATGAAGGTAGTGCAAGCGACAAAAGAAAAAGAAAAAAAAAAACATAAACCAAATACAGAGACATGGAAGACAAAACTGACTCATGCCTCTCAATAGATGACACCAAATTACGAGCCGTGTCCAAGACCGATGCTCATCTCAATGGTTCAGACCTCAGTTTCAGATACATGTACAGCCCTTTCCGGTGGTGGTGGAGGCGGTGATTTCTTGTAATAGGCAGCACCAAGTGATCGGTGAGAAGACGGAAGAGAAGAAGCTTCACGATGATTAAAATAAGATGATGGTGCTTTATCCTCATGAGTGTTTTGAGCCTGCACCATCATAAGCATAGCTAAGAGAATACAACATAACAAGAGATGATTCCGTGTAACCATTTTTTTGTTTTCCCGGTGATTAATAGAGTTCAATGGTGAAGTTCTATTTTGTAATGTCTATATATATATAGTAGTAGTTCGTATATAGAGGGTTCCCACTAACTATTAATTAGATTATTTTGTCAATAATAGTGATCAAACCTGTTTTCTTGTTTAATTTATTAATTAGGAGAGCTTTTTTTATATAGCGATCGTCAGCTGCACGAATTATGGTTATTGGATACTGTGTAGTATAGTAATTTTAGCAAACTATTCCTTGTTGTCTCACTTGAACATTTTTTTTTTCTAATTTCTAATATATAAAGACAAACGCTAATTGGCGAAAAAAAAAGAAAGACAAAGGGTAATTTAATGTCCGGTTAGGTTACGGTTGATTTTGTACAAGTATAGAATCGAACCGAACCGAACCGAGGAAAGTGTACCGGAGAGGCTCCATATAAAATAGATTCCGGTTCTATCTATTCTACTGAAGAAAGCTGTGTATCCATGGCTTCCTTCACCTGTTCTTCTGCATCTTCGATTTTATCTGTAAATCCTTCTTTTTTTTGTTTCTCTCATATCTAACAAACATAGCATCCTTTGAGTTCGATGTGATTGCTCATATTCAATTTTTGTATATTCAGATTGCTGATACGAGAAGCGGGAACTTGCGCTGCTCATTTCAGTCTCAGGTTTGTATGGTTGATTTTTATTTGCATATCTAGACGAATTTCGAGTTTCCGGAACAATTTGAGTGAATTTAGTTGATATTCCAGGTTTCTTGTGGGATTCAAAGAGATGATAATGGACGCCGTGTTTGGCGTAGGAGAAAATTGGTAAAGAACAAAACTTGAGATTTCAAATTTCACTTCCATGTTGTGTGAATCAAAATCAGGGCTTAGCTTTTGCTTAGGAGATATTACTAAAAGTTTGCAACTTTAGGACCAGAGAAGAAAGAAGAGCATTCTTCTCTTGATTCCAAATTAGCTTTAACACACAGAGTATCTTCTTCTTTTATGAATGCCTGAGTTCAAAATTTGCTCATTTCAAAAACAAGGCTTTTACTACAACTAGTTAGTTTGTATTCAAGTTACCATTGTCTGGTCTGCTACATACAAGGATATGGAGATTGTCTTATTTGAGTTCTTGGGATTTCTAGGTGGTAAAAGTTAGTATTGAGTCTTGGTAATTATAGTATCAGGTTCTCTAGTTTAATTGTATCAGGTTCATGAGGTTTTGAGAATTCATAATTACCCAATCCAGAGCAATGCCATTGTCTTTGTTTGTATTTATCTCCTAAGTTTCTCAAACACTTTCTTTTGCATTGACCAAATAAATCAAATTTTTTTTTAAGAGTTTATACAAGTGTGTAGGTATGCAATCTGTGTTAAGCTGCCATCAATTGCTTATAAACTCTCTATGTCTTTTGTCATGTTTTGTCTGCAGACGAAGAAAGACGATATGTTGCGTTACAAATTGCAAAGAGTTCCATTTGTGGAAGAACAAGTGAGGAAGATTAGGGAAGTTGGGAAGGTAATGACAATGGACATAGAGCAGCTGCTTTTGAGGGAAGACAATAGGTTTGAATTTGTGAACAGTGTAGCAGCTGAAGCAACAGAGTATGTGGAAAAAAACAGAGATGAATATGGAGGTACCAAAAAAGCCATCTTTCATGTTCTGAGCAACCGTGTCAACGATCTTGGATTTGATCGACCTGAGGCTTATGTTGAATCTGATCCTTATAAACCAGGTCCTGGCTATTTAAAGGAGTATTACACTTGAGATTTTGTAACAAGAGTTTCAATGTAGTTCACAAAGCTTTATTGTTCGTTTGTAGTTTATTTTGGTTTTAACAATGTCTTTTAATCCAAATCATATAAAATTCAATACAAAATAAGGTTGTAAGAACTAAGAAGATCTCTCTATCAATGCAATTCATTTTGTCTTTTATAAAATGGTTTTTATTTAAAATATCTTCTTCTTTTTTAATGTAATCCATACGATTCATGTAAATTTAGATATAAAAATATATGTTATTACATGATATCTATAAAGTAATAACTTATCTTTTTATATCTAAAATTTAATGATGATCATCAAATAAAACATATAATCATCACAAAATAGACCATGTAAAATTTTCAAACATTATTAAAACATTAGTATTCTAAAAATTAACTTGCAAAACAAGAATTGAAACCCTGTAAAGGACCATTTAACATTACATGAGTTTGAATGAAAATTCGTAATACATGATTTTGAATCAATAATTCGTAATACATTTTTTTCCTAATGGTCGAGTAACTTTGCATGTTGTGGTTTTGGTGGTGGGTCGGATGGGATGGGCGGCCTTGGATGCGGCATCGCATAGTCCATCTCCAGATCGATCCTTCCTCCATTCGCCATCACCTTATTAACCTTTTTAAATCAATAACTTTACATTACTATTGTATATATTTTTAGTTCTGATCATGCATGCATATTTGTAATCAGTATGTAACATTTTTATTATCTTGGTTGTTGATGATACCTTATTGTAGACGTTGTCGACATGCAAAGTCTCCACCAGCTCTAACAAAATATATACAAACATTTTTATCATCATTATTATCGAGAAGTAAACTTTTATAAATTTTATTTAACTAAAGAGATATCAACATTATCGAGACTTTTCATTATTACCCATTTTATTGTTCAAAGTTATCGTTTAAAAATATAACGAAAACACATGGAGTATAATAGAGAAAAAAGACAATTGAGTAAGAAATCTATACATATTTATAAATTATGTGTGTTTCTGTCAACTCTGTGAAAATTTTTTTTAACATACATTTGTTACCCTCTGATTTTATAAATGGAACAAGAAAACTTTAGATTGATCATTTATCTGCAAAACCTATAACCATAAATATGTTAGTTAATTGCCCGAATGTGGTTTTTATAATAGCATATATTTTGTTTGTGGTTTGCAACAAATATCAATTTACAAAAGAATCCCATTAAAATTTATGTAACATATGATTGTTAACGTATAAGTGAATATTAGAGCTACTTAATTTTTGAAATAATGCATTAGTTGTTAACGTACCTGAAGAAAACATTGGGAGAAAGAGCAACAAGGATACTAGGATCACCAGCTTCATCTTTTACTCAGATTCTTTAACTTCTTTGATTTTGACTAGAGATATATGCTCTATATATAAGTATACTGTGCTATAATAATCATAATTATACAAGTAACAGATTCAACTTTGAATAAATTTGCTATTCAATTCTGTATTTAAGACACGATTGAATCGATGATAAATTTTCCAATTTAATTATATAGTCAAAGCAGATAGTACGCATGTCAATATTACCATATGCTTCTTTCCTCTCATGATTCCATATTTCCATTTAATTAGTGTTTCACACGACGTTTTTGTTTGGCAACTTTTTCAATCAACATTTTAACATTGAACTTTTTGGTCAAAAGTCAACAAATTTGACAGAGCATAAATTCTACGCACTTATTGTTGAAATAATATTATCTGCATCTACTATACCTTAATCTATGATGTTTATTAGAGGTGTTAAACACACTGGTCTGTGCCCGTTTGGGTCTATCTGTGACGGATAAAATTTACTGGACTGCAATGGACCGCTCTACTAGATCTGCAGGCTTAGTTTTCATATTTTTAAAATTATTAAAAATTATTTTATTTTTAACTTTAAATATTAATTTTCTTGTAAATATTTAAAATTTTATATGTTAAATATCTTTATTTCATCACATATTTTACATATTATATTATCGTAACTATATAAAAATTATTTATTTTAGTTAAATATTTATGACCCACATGCATAATCCACCAAAATCCCGCATTCCTTTTGAGTTTGTCCGCGAGACTCACCTTTTAACGGATATAATATTTTTGTATCCATACCCGTCCTATGATGGATCGGGTTGGGCTATGCCTGCAGGCATAAGCCTGTTTTGACACCTTATGTTTATGAAATAACAACCACTCTGCACTAACTATTTTTTTTTTCAAACAACTACTTGCACTGATTTTGGAATAGAAAACAAGCTTTTATGACTCGATTTTGATATTTCACTTCAACATTTACAAACTAATAACTCTAGAAACAAATCGAAATGATAGTTAAATTTTGTTAAGAGTCATTATCCAATACTTGGTATTGTTCAGAACCTTGAATATTACAGCAAATTACATTGTACGAGTTTCAGTTGAGTAAATAAGCCACCAATCTCGTTGGAAACAAAACAAAATACTTGTAGATTTTTCATACGATGGTACTTTTAAGCCTGATATTCACAATTTCCATAGCCTGCAGAAATTAAGTAAAAATAAAATAAATTAGCATAAGAAATCAGTTATTTAATCTCCTCCTAACTGTTATTTAAATTTATAAAACATACTGGGATCCATCGGAGTAATCTCTCCAGTCTTGTCGAAATCGCAATCGAACTCATGTTTCCCCATAGTTTGATAAAACAAGTTCATGGCGTACGCCGAATGGGCTTCAACTGTATTCGGGAAAAAACAAAGCCCACCTTCTGTAATGGGCCCACATTCGAAGCCCAGTCCGCATACGTAGTCGATGTTCCTTTGTAAAGCCACCGTCTCAGCACCGGACTTTGTAACGCACCATCGCTTCGCCGATGATCCTCGAACCGGCGAACTCGGATTGTTCTCCGGATTCAATGTTTTACCCTGTAAAGTTCGTAAAGATATGATACAGCATACAGTTTATAAAACAACGAGATGTGACGGCGATTGATTACCGTTGGCCGGAGGATTCCGATGTCATAAATCGGCGTCAAATCAGATCGGAATAGGCCGAAATTACGCTCGCTCGTCGGTCCTGATTTGAGATTTTCATTGAAGAGCGCGAAAATGTAAGTCTCGAAAGTCCGATTAGGCATTAACGGCGTTCCGGTACCGGAATTTACACGCTCCACCACATTCTTGTTAAACTCAGCTGCCGTAGCGACGTCAACGCTTATCTGATCTATGTCTCCTTCCGACGGCCATCCGATCTCTCCTACGACGATCGCGATGTCGGGAAATCCTAGCTTATCCATGGCGGAATAAACCGAATCAAGCTGAGCATCGAACATATTGGTGTAGAGAAGCTTCGAATGTTGATCGAATAATCCTGGATTAGATCTAAACAGAGCGAAATCGAGAGTTTCGATTGAGTAGCCGAAGAACGGATAAGGATTCACAACGAACGGTGAAGAAGTTGTTCGGAGAAAGCTGAGAAGAGGTTTGAGTACATGAGTGTCGTATCCTTGCCGGAACATAGCGGAAGACGGAGGAGTGGAATTAGAGAGGATTCCTAAAGAATGCGGCGTTGAGATTTGGATTCGACGGTGTAGAGAAGCGGAGACGAGAGCGGTGTGAAGAGATTGCATCGCCGGGACTAGAGTTCTGATGAGGAGGTGATTACCGGTGGAGATGACTTCGTTTCCGACGAGGATGCGGATGATGTTGGTTGATGGGAAGTGAGGTTGGATGTGATCGGAGATCCATTTTTGAGCGGAGGAGAGATTTGTGAGATGTGGGATTTGGTCGTTTGGGACGGTGACGGTAACGGCAACACCAGTGTGAGCGAAGGCTTGGAGGATTTGAGGATTGGCGTCGAAGAGACGGATGCGGTTAATGACGGTGGAATGGAGGAGGAACTCCGCTACTTGACGCGGCGGAGGGAGGTTGTTAGCGAGTGTGCCGTAGTTTACACCAATGCTTGCATCAGCTCCTGATCCTGACCAAATGAAAATATTTGTAACTCTGTGATTCAAATATTAACATATATATACTACCTTAAAAAAAAAATAGATTGGATAAAACAAGATGTATTAGATTTTCAGAATCGATTCTATATAACAAAAGCTAGCTTGTATCTATTCCCTTTGAATTTTTACTTTTGTCTCCACTCTAAAGCCTTAGAGGAATTAGTGAGATAAAGATGAATGGAATGAAAATGATAGATGAATAACTTTGTGAGAAAATTCCCCTTAGTCAACACTTTTGATTTTGAAAGTCTAATGACATCCTCTCCCTCGACTAACTATAATCTATCTGGTTACAAAAATTTACCAGAGAGTAAAAAAAATGATACAAGTTTTGTTTGGCAGCAAATATAAAATTTTAAAATGATAGATGAAAAATACCCGTCGAAAAGATGATAAGAACTCCAACCATAGTAAACATACTAATAGAAGAAACAAAGGAGGAAAATAGTAGCATATAATTCATGGTTAAGTTTAAGAATCAAAAATCAAAATGGAGAAAGAAGGATAATGTTAGTATTTATGCAGGTATATATGTTTGCGCTCACCAAAATATGCTTTGCTTTGTCTTTAGGAGATAGCCAGAGGTAGTCACTGGCAGCAAATTTACATATTTTTCTTATAAATGGTTCCAAAAGTGAAATATAATCCGCGGTGATATCTACTATAAGTCTGTCTATACATGGTTCCCTTTTTGTTTCATGTAAATTGTAATCTACCTAGAGAGGAATATAATAATTTCTTTGAATGGAAGAAAAGAACTATGTAAGGTTCTTGCTCACACTGGAAATAAAAACTATAATAGTGAAAATTATTAATTAAATTGGATTTTCCTTTAAAAATTTGGAAAAATACTCCACTCTACAAGTAAAAGTGTTAAACAGATATGAAATCTAACGATCACAGTATAACTTTTGTTTATAAATGTATGCATTGGACTAACCATGATACCAGACTCTTCTGTTCTGTACCAAAAAAAAATACTGTAATGGAGAGAAAAACATGATATTTAGTATTTACACGAAAAAAACAGGGCCTCAGATACATTCCTCTATATATTATTACTTACAAAAGAAAAACAAAACAAAACAAAGTATAGTTATAATAATTTTTACAAAAAAAATCCGAGTTACCCTTCTTTTCCTCGTTGCCCTACTCGTGAAGCGATTCCGAACCTTCAGCTCCCGCTAAGTCTGAACCTTCTGAGATCCAGCTACGACCAACCGGATCCAAAAGCGGGCTGAGGTGGTAGGCCCAAATTTAGGCCCGTATACAACTCCAAAAACAATGGCTTCTAACTTCACCACTTGTCGGTATTCACCATAGTACACGTGGATGCCGAACTTATTCGGCGACGTTTTCCAGAAGGAGCGTTTTGTAGCCGTAGGATTTCAAACGGGAACCGGCAAACCATAGTTGTGAAACAATCTGATCCGCCCATCCCACCCGCCGGTGACTATAACTAATCCCCAGAGATGAGACGACTCCGACGTTCTCCGGCACGATGATCGTAGGAATCTATAGTGCGATCTACGGATTGCCTTCACCGGAGAAAACGAGCTAGCTAGCTTCTCCTCCGGCCATGTTGCAGATCCCTTGGGAGAATCAAGAACGTACTCGCGCCCCAATGAGAAGAGTGACGGCGACAGCTCAGATCCGCCAGAGTTTACAGGTGCGAATCCACTCCACGGGAGAGCGACTGAGACATCTGCAGAGAATTTCTCAAAGGATCGGATCTTAAGTCGTTTAGTGTAGGAGAAGAAACCAGTAGACGGTTCGGGATCGTTTCCAGCACAGTTCCAGATGTAGACGGATGAGTCATCACACGCCGATATAATATGCTTCCCGTCTGCTGTAAAAGATGCCGATATCTGATTTCCGGCATTTCGAGAACCTACAAGATAAATCACATTTCAGAATTTGCAACTTTAATGACTAATGAATGTCTCTAGAAGCATTACCTTTGTATTTATGGACAACGTTGCGACCACTTATGATCCTTACTTGTGAATCTGCGGATGCCACCATGACTCTGCTTGGGTCAGTTGAATCAAACTGCAGAAGAAACTAGTTGAGAATCGTATTCAATCTCGAGCGACAATTCAAATGTTTTGAGAAGATAAATGCACCTGAAAGCCGATTATTCGTTTATTTGACGACTTCTTTTTGTTATGCAGACATATATGGCCATCGAGTTGAAGGCAGTGGCCTGAAAAGGGATGTAAGAGTTCACATTTCTATACAAATCTCATGTGTGAGTAAATCTATGAGCATTACCTGATACATTGTAGAAGCAACAATCGCTCGTCAAAGTTCCAACAATTACTGCCTGAAATAGATTAAAGTATTCTTGTTTTAGGAAAAAAAAAACTCTTGAGTCGAGTCAATGAGAAAAGGATTTTTGGTTCCGAGTAAGACCTGTCCATCAGGTCGATAACAAACTGCGGTTACAATGCCTCTAGCATCAGCCCAATCTACAACTTGGCATTGAGAAGCTGACCAAATACGAACTTTTCCATCTATTGAACCGCTGATGAAGTGATCATCATTAACTGGGTTGAACTGAACAGATGTAACTGTAAACATGCAAAAAATATATTAGAATGGCATTCTCATTGAAAGATCGACTAGGAAGGAAAAACAATACACAACAACGCCATTGTACAGACGGAGAAGAACATTACCATAGTTACTGTGAGAGAAGATTCCAAGACAGCCCTCACGGCCAATCTGCCAAAGCCGAACACTATTGTCTACTGAAGCTGACAATAGACGCTGCCACCAATATCACAGAATGAGCAACTCGGTCTAGTTTTCTGTTCAAGATTACACATACAGGGACTGAATCTACGTTCTTGTGTGTTTGGAATCTCAAAACATAACGAACCAGGCATAAAAAAAAAAAAGGTGCCTAGGTAGTTCAAAAAAGCAACTCTATGATTCATGAATCAAGTCTAAGACGAGAAGTGAGACAATTCCATGAGGAGGCCAACCTAGAGTTCGGCTCAAAGCGTTACTGTAAAAATAAAGGGAATTCTAAAAAAGCAAACTCACATTGTTCTTGGACCATGAGATATCAAGGATGTCACCAGTGTGACCGAGAAACTCATGAAGTGGTTTATCAAGAACCCGGAAAATCTTTGGGGGAATAATAACACAAGCGGACTCTGTTGTCTTCCTTGGACTCATCAGTGAACCAGAAATGCCCTCTTTTTCTACAGCCACAGGTCTCAACTCAGAGAGTTTGCTCACTTCAAAGTATATACAAGAGGGATCCATCTTGGGAACGTCATGTTCTTCACATCTTTCTTCTTCAACAATGCTCCAAACCCGTAAAACCCCGTCTTCACCAGCACTTGCCAGATACCTCCCATCGGGACTAAATTTCATAGCGAGAATCGCTCCCTCATGAGCTTGTATCTCTTGACCTCTAAAAAGAGCAGAAAGCTCCTTAGACTCTTTCTTATACTCTTTAACCTTAACTCTCTCAATCCTACTCCCTAAAACCCCATCTTCACAAGCAGTATCATCTCTCAATCCTGATCTTTGCTTATTGCACACTTTGCTCAACCGACTCAACCATTTCTCCTTAACCCTCTTCATAATTCCACCTACATCCCGTTGCTCTGAACCCACCTCAGCGGATATCAACGGCTCTGTCGATAAATTAGATTCATTCGCTTCACCATTTTCCTTCACAATCATATCCGATGATCCAGAACAAAAGCTAGAGCTAATGTCATCATCATCATCATCATCATCAAAACCCAAATTCCTCAAAACCATTCCACTATCTACTTCCTCTTTACACTCCTTGACAATTCTATCTACATTATTCTCTCTTGGACTAAACACAGAAGAATCACAACGACAAGAGCTAAACTCATCATCAGATTTCAAACTCCATAAAACCTCTGCTTCGCTAATCGAGCTTGAGAAACGATCCACATTACCTGATTTCGTTTGGCTCACACTACTTAACCCCATCCAGTTGAAGAACTTCTCTCGACGCTCCTTAGCGGTTCCTGGGCTTTTGATCCATACATCGTACTGAAAATCTCCAGAAATCGACGAAGGAGATACATCGCACTCGATTTTACCAGGACTTGAACTTGAACAAGATGCGATTTCTTCGGGAGCATCGAAAAATCGAGATTCTTCATCTTCAAATAGGGATTCCATTTCTTATTCTTCTTCTTAATTCTTAAAGCTTCCTGCAGAGAAAGCAACCGAGAAAATAAATTTAAATTTTCTGAGGAAAAAAATGAAGAAGAAGAAGAAGAGAAATTAGTAAAATCAGAACATTGATAAATGTAAAACATATGCAGTTTTTTTTTTTTTTTTTTTTTAATGTTAACATATGCAGAGTTTTTAAAATATATATACCTAGAATCAATCGAACAACATAGATCCCGATCAAATGTTAAAAAAATCGAGAAATAAAAAATGAAATCTGGATCGAAAATCGATTTTCTAATTGAAGCTTTATCAAATGATGAAATAAGAACAATCGAATCATTAAAAACCAGAACTTAAAAACCTACTAATCCAACAACACATGCAGATTTTGTTAAGAAAACTTGAAATCGATGAATAAGGGTTTTTTAAATTTTATTGGCTAATTTTCTTACATGTGTGGATTTATGATGTTGGAGAACTCACGAAACAAAGACAGCGAAGAACAAGAAGAACCCATAAGACATCTACAAGTTCTTTTCACTCTTTTTCAGATTTTGGAATAAAAGAGCTGTTTTAATTTATTCTTATTCCTTTTTCTTTTTGTCTGACAAAAAAAAATATAGAAGAATGAAGAAGGTAGATTGAAGAAGGAATTTGAGAGGATCTGTGGCACAGACGAAGAAGAAAGAAAATTATTATTATAGTTTGGAAGATTGTCCGAACCTGATTTGGGAGGACATTAATTTCTCATATTAATATGTCCGGTCACATTAATAATATTATCGCCTTTTTCTAATTTTATCCTCACTAGTACTACCGTCATTTTTATTCCTTATAATATTTTAATTCTACTCTACCTTTTTGTTTTTTTGTTCAACCAAATCATCCATCTGTTATTATTTCCCCAAGACAAGCATATAGATAGACGAAAATGTGGAATAATATAAGAGACTACTATATTAGGGTATTACTAATCTAAGTCAAACAAGAAAGAAACAACAATATATCACACGGGAGACTGTTGAATTGAATACTATAATGAATTTGTTTACTTTTTATTTCTAAGAAAAATCAACCAAACTAACACCTTCAAAAAATTATTGAATAGAAAAATCAGCATTAGTATGATTATGTAAAGTAGATTATTTAGATATCATCATAATTAGACTGTTAAATACATTACATATATATATATATATAGAGAGAGAGAGAGATATTAGTAAATGTTTAACATTATAATTAGTTTTAAGTATTTACTAACACTAACTAATATTTTTTTCTTATTGAATTACTATTGATTTAGACTTAATGAAAAATGTTTAGTGTGCGAAATGGTATATATGCATATATATAATATTGATTTTTTAATTGTTATTAAAACTCTAGAAAATCTATCTTAAAAAATAGAGTGAGTATATATGATTTATGAGATTTAAACTTGTTTTGAAAATCGGTATTTAGTAACGACGAAATGACTTATTTTATAATTTCAGATCTTAAGAAATGACATAAGCTATTTAAACATAAGCATTTTACCAAAAAAAAAAATTAAAATTGTTTTACTTTAATGATTAGTTGTGTACGGTCAGCACAACATCTAAAATTTTATAAGAAAAGTGCATAGGAAAAGTAAGCATGGTGGGTTAGGTGCTTCATGGTTGCATATATGATTTATGTATAATGCGTTTTTTCTAAGCTTATATAATTTATCACGAAAAAAAGAGTAAGGAAGTCTTCTTCCAAGCTTATATAGTATCCTAAGAAAAATCTGAAAAAGGCCCGAATCTAATCAAACTATGTTAAATTTTAACTATTAAAACAACCTATATATAGTTTACTCACTATAAGAGAGTTTATGTATATTTTTATGGGTTTAGTTTGCTCTATATAAAAATGCGTTACATACTAATCTTTATTTGCAAAAACGAGGATAAAAAGTTGTAAATAAGTTGGGTAAATTATCGTACGTGTATTTTTTAATCATTGATCTGATACGTGTTTTTAACAAATAGCATATTTATGATATTTACAAAATATCACATTATTTATATAAACTGTCTAGTGTCTACAAAAATGTACAGAATAACAGCATTAGTAAGGGGGACTTCTACGGACAAACGTAAGGTATCCATCAGATGGTGAGGTTTGGAGAGGCTGGATTTGAGAGCATCATATAACATTTTGTGGTCGTAGAGTAGAGCCTTGAGAGATGTGCATGTGCTTAAAATTTTGTTTTTAAGTGTCAAGAAAACCGAGGAGTCTTTGTGGGCTTGTAGCCATGATCGATCAAGTCTGTTATTAGACAATTCTGAATCGAGTAATTTTTGATAATAAGTGTTTAAGTGTCGGTGAGTGGCAACGTGTTCCCAAAGTAGATTGAATGTAGATATGGTGGTCGACTATTCAACCTGTAGAAACAAAATTCAAGTGCTTTTTAGATTTAGAAAACGATAAAGTTTTGATACCGTATATAGACAACGAATTATTGTATTATACAAGTGAATAGTGGATTCTGATGTACTAAATCAATTAAGGATATACCATATGATATATGGAGGAGGTGATGAGGGGAATCAAATCTCCTTTCTCTTACGAATACTCTTAATAAACCTTGTTTTTTTGTTTTTTTTGGTGTCGGCAGTTAAATTTGTTCAAAACCATTAATATATAATAATAGCGAGTGATGTGGAATCTCTCTTATAATGTTATAATGTTAAGACTATAAACAAAAACTTGAGTTAGCCAGATAATGTTCATAGGGAACCACTTTTCATAAAGTACCGGGATTTTACTATGATCATATCCATCTCATTTTAGTTACTTTCTTTTCTTAAAAGTATAGCGTTTAGCTAACTTTGTGTTATTTAAATAATTTTATATTATGGTATGTACATTAATAGTTAACGATCCTCTGAATTCATATTTTCCCAGTGAATTTCTAATATTTGCTTTTACTATAAATGTGATGATTTTACTATCAATGATAAAATTTCAGAAAAAAACGTTTGATTCTACCATATTTTATTATGTATTGTTGTATACTGTTATTAATTTATGTTTGCGTGTGCGTCTCTCAATTTTACGTACACATTAGGTAAAGAGACAAATATGGACATTTTGAGCGAAACATAACCAATTATAATTGACGCAGGGTGAGCTCACAAAATTTGTCTATTTTTACTATATTAGTAAAACTAGTTGTTGTCAACATGGAGCCCGACACAACTCCAGAATTTTTATTTTTTATTTTCGAACAAGTTTCTTTACTTTTTTCCCCGGTAATTAAGATAATCAAAAAACAAGATTATTACCGGATAGTTATAGAGACTAAATTTTCATCATTTAGTAAAAACATACTAAAAAGTTTCACTAAATACGAAGTTGCTTTAATAACCCTTAGAAGTCAGCTGTTATCCGCTTTGTATCCGCTGCTCGACTCGTACTTGACTTAAAAATTCAAGTATCTGCTATAGTCAAGTAAAGTAATAAATGTGATAATTCTATTACTTGTAAGTAAGGGTCAAATATCAAGTATCATAAAAAAATTGATACTTACCTCGTACTTGTTTTGTACCTCGTTACTTGCCACGTGTTTTGTTACTTAACTTGTTCTTTCACTTCCTTTGATCTCAAATAACTCAATTCTAACCCAATTATGAGTCTCATTATAGCTCAATTACTTTAAAACCTAATAACTAAACCCCAATCCAAATATTTTTTTCATTATAGGCTAATAACCCAAAGTACTTTAGTTTAAGTAGCAAGTAATAAAGCAAGTCAAATTATTTGACAAATAACAAAGCGGGTCAAGATACTTGCAAGTAATGAGATTTTGGACAAGTAGTTGATATAGCAAGTACTTGTTTCGGACAAGTTAAGTATTAAGTCGAACATTCAATTACTTAAACGGGGCAAAGCGAGTCACAAGTACTTGAAAATTAGCAAGTACTTGGTTTGTATCCAGTCTTAGTTACATTATATTTTTAAAGAAATAAAAAATTAAAAGAAATTTATATATATGATCACAGTAATGTTCTAATGCTTTATGAAAAGTGGTTCCCTATGAAAATTATCTGGCTAACTCGAGTTTTTGTTTCGAGTCTTAAAAGTCAAACCTCCTGTCAATTGTGTCAAATTATAATAAATTATTCTAAGTAAGTTTCCTACCAATTAGGCCGAAATCCATTAAACAATTTGTACATTTCAAACAAAATTTACAATGCTTTTTGAAATATGATTACAAAACCGAGTTGGCGATTTAATTCAAAGATCAATTAATAGAAGTCTCTTTGATCAAACGATATAACGAATATTTTAAAGTAGAGACAATAGAAAACGTCGGTAACCATATGGGACCAACTCCCCCCACCCGTGGCAACATAATTGTCATCATTTAACCTTAATCAACGACAATTACACACAAAAAGGAGAGGGAGAGTGAATTAAAAGCAAACAGAAATAAATAAATAAAAGGAAAAAGGTAAACTATTGATGAATGAGTATAAGAACAATCGTACATGAACCACTAAATTAAAAGCATATTGATGATAATTCAGCATTTAATCTTTGTGGCATGAACTTAAGTCGATATTAAACGAAAAAAATACAATTCTCACAACAAGAAAACAAGAAAAAATCTGTTAGAAATCCATCGAACATTTCTGACGAATTATATATATACATATGTTGAATATCTGTCCAAAATTTCCAACGATTTCCCGTAATTGTAATGGTTTGATAATTTGCCAAAAATTTTATATTGGATTTTCGACAGTTTTTATTTTATTTTAATTTTTTCCGTCAGATCTCTAATTCTAAATTTGTTGTAACATAAATAATTACAATGATAAAGTTAAAAAAAATCAGACAACAATATGTTATGTCGTTTTAACTACCAAACAAAAACAAAAACATATATGTAAAGCACTACAATAAATATATTAATGTGGATAAATCGGTTAAGTCGTTAGTCCAATAATATAAACATGAATTTCATTTTTACTGAGTTTAACGACGTGTAAGGTTAAAGTTTTTTGTATAAGTATTTTGGATCAGCAAGTCGTCGAAAAAAGTGGTGTCGTATGTAGCAAAGCTTTTATTTTCTATAAAGAACGAAATGATTATGATTCCAATTAGAAACCCTAACGTAGGGACAAAGAGGGGAGACACTGATTAGCTATTATAAACCTAACTCAAAGACAACCCGACATTAATTATTTAATAATCAAATTCACACGAATAGACATTGTTTTCAATGTGATAATGATACTTGGCTTTTTGTTAAGGGAACAAGAGGAAATAATGATGTCGGTAATAGTTGGTTATTCTGATAACCTAATTAAGTCCTAACGACACATTCTATTTACTTGCTTTACTTTACAATTTGAAACGAAATGTTGGCTTTTTGTCTTCGCTTCTTTGGTTATACAGTTGTACTATTCGAGATAAAGAGCAAAATTTTCAACTTTTTCTTATAATTATTACTATTAACATAATTTAATTTGTCTTTAACGAACAAAAAAACATAATTTAATTTGTTTGTTGCAAACAAAAGGAAGATGTAAGGAAAACACTACAAATGAAGAAATAGTTTAGAAACCAAAATTAAGATATATTTTAAAAGAATTTTTTTGCAACTGATATCCTAATAAGTAGGTGATCAATTATAACGAAATTTAGTCTATCATATTTACTAAATTAATAAAATTAATAATACAAGATATGCTTTGTAAATTGGTTTCATGGAATATGGTAGTTTTGATTAAATCAAAAAGAAAAAAAAAAACATTGTTACAACACTTCAAATAGATAACTAGTTACTCATGACATCACGTCGATTAGAGAAAGAGTGGCGTAAATCACGTGAGAGCAATATCCAATATTAAAACTTGGCTAAAAATGCCTTTGGATATTATTAGTTACTTATTTGATCATAAGCCTTCAATTATTTACCCTTTTCTTTCTCCTTTCTATGGGCCCCATACAATTAGAAATATGAAAATTGCGTTGAGAATCGAAAAAAAGAAAAGAACAGATACTATTCCAAAATAAAGGAATTAATTGCTTTAGAATCCGTAATGGTTGGTTTTATGGGAAAAGAAATTAGTAATGATTTATTTTGTGTAAACTAGGATTTGTAAAATTTGTGATGGCGTCCTAGTTTAGTATTTACGAGTGGTAAATATTAAGGAGACAACAAATGGTGGGGGTGAAAAGTAGCTTTTGCAAATAATAATAATTTCTATCTCGGGGACCTAGCATGCAAATATTGTTTCGCCTTTAATTGTTACTGTTAATGTACCATACTATTAAAAGATCAAAATTCTACCCTTTCTTCTACGTACAAACATGAAACAACAGCATTCCCTATTACTACGATCTATAGAGAACGCAGATTATAAGTTTATATAATTCTAGTAAGTTGTACAATCGGCTGCTCGATAACTGTTATTTTTCTTGAGATTCGAAAGTATATAGTATAAGGTTTACCCGAACTTTGTAGGCTCATAAAGATTTAGTTTGGTCCTCTATTAACTTATTTTAGAGCGAATATTTAAGGGATCCATGATATTAAGAGGCTTGCCACTTGCCAACTTGATTGAGATAAAGGCCTCCTAATTATATGTATAGTTTTTGCATATCATTTTATATATATATAATAGGTTAACATTGGATTCCATGCTGACACAATCCTAAACGATATTGTCATATGCTTTGGTTGTATTGGCATTGTGCTTGTGTCTCTGACGAGGTTGTCCTTGCATTAGCCGTGCTTGATCTTCGTGTTTGTAACTTTCTATGTTTGATACGTCAAATCCATACTTAACTAACCTCTTTTTTTTTATTACAATATGTACGTTGCAACTATTTAAAGCCTGGGTAACTTATGTTCAATAACAGTCAATAACTATTGTATCTTATATAAGTTTTTTTTTATAATAAAATTTCAAAGTAAAAATTGTTCTCTAAAGAAATGCCAAGATATTGATCAAATTGGCTATAGTCTATCAAAACTGAATGTAAAAATGTAAGAGTTGGGTCCTACAGTGATCTGGAGAAATCAGAAAGGACTTGGGTTTTGATGCTAAGTCTCAAAGTCTCTTGCAGGTACTGTCAGACTTAAAATTAGTCTTAGGTGTTTGGACCATTCTACTATTCTCCTTATCATCATTCATTTCCTACTCTCTTTTCTTCTCCTTTATTTTTCTTCCTTTATTACCATTTTATTTTTTAATTACAACAAGGCTTTACCTTTTGGTCCAACTTGAAGTAAGGCTTGTTTCATGATCTAAAAGCCCAGTTTGAAGCATGGGAAAAAGACAAACACTAGATACAATTTTGGTATTCTTGCGGAACAAGCAACTTTGAATAGGTTAATCAACTACTTTGATTTTATTTTTAATTATGTATTTTCTCAAGGTTATACAAAATGTTCAGTTGGATACTCATGTTCATATCCATTGTAATCATAATACAATCTCTCTCCTTTACATATATTTCTATTAGCTACGAGAAGAACTCTAGCTTCTCCGTTGATGTTGAACCTCACACATTTCAAGTTCTGCTTCTTCCTCCCTTCTCTGCAATTCACAGAGATATCAACAAACACAAATTGAGTACAAGCAAGACTAGAATGTTTTCAGTTCAGATATCATATTTTTTGGTTGGTTCTGGTTTAGATTTGAGATGTGGCTTGACTATCAGGTCGGTTCTAAAATCCATATGGTATAAACCGGTTCAGTCTAATCAAATCCAGAAGCAGGAACAGAACTAGGAGATCATGTGTTGCAGCAAAAGAGAGTGGAGAAGGAAGTAGAAGAGAAGAGAAACTTACGGAGAGTGATTGTTGATGCCACTAATGAACCGGGCGATGTTACTGCGTTTGTCAGGGCAAATAACAAGGCATTGCAAAGGATCAGAGGCATGAAGTAGAGTCATCATGCTGTCTCCATCATAATCATCTTCTCTGTTGCTCAGATAATCAACATCTCCAACGTACTCTGTGATTATGGTTAAGTCTTTTATAAACCTGTCAGCCTCTACTGCGAACCTGTTCAGGTTTTAAAACATCTGACTTTCATATAATTCTCAAACTTTAAATGCATTTCTTCTCCTGTCATACTCTCTTTTAGGGTTTAAAATGTAAAAAGAGAAAGCTAATAAGAAAGTTAAGTACCCTTCATTAGGATCAAAGACGACCATAAGAGGCGGGCATTCACCGCGGTCCATCATATTCTTGCACAAGGCTAAAGTCTCTACGCCTTCTTTAGATAGAACCTGTATGAAATTGAATACAAAATCATTTCTTTCAGCTGGTACTAATCACCAAACAAATCAAATAGTGTTCTTTACACAGGATGTGATTGAAGAACAAGAGCAATTCATATGAGACTTAAAAATGTATAGACCTGCATGCCTTCTTTCTCAAGAACAGCTTCGTTTGCAGATCTTGGAGCCTTGCCAGATACATAAGTGAGCTTATTGCTGAACTTGGTGTTCGAGGCTCTCAACGCAGTAGCGAGAGACGCCATTTGCTCGAGTCTTCTCTGAGGATCATTGGTAGGAATGTATGGAAGAAGCTTTCTCTTCTTCTTTGACATCACTAAGCTGGTCCTTTTCCTTTTCTTCCCAATACTATCTGCAAACTTTTTACTCTTTAGATAAAGATATCCCAACACAACAGATACATTTTTTTTTCTTTTTGGGATTTTGACTTTTCCAGTCAGAAAAATCACAAAAGATATAATTTACCTGAAGAAGTTGAGATGTGAGATGAATCCAGGGACCGCTTAATCCGGAAAAAATCTATGATCTTAGTCTGAACTAGAGGGAAAGCTGCAGATTAACAAAGTTAAAGTTAGCTATTTTAAGGATTGAAATTTCAGATATAAATAAACTAAACATAACGATTTGGCCCAAGACAGTTTCATTCAACAAAAGTAAAGCTAGAACCTGATCTAGTAGTCTTAAATTAGATTCGTTCACACAAAATATACTGAAATCTGATTCAAATTTGCAATATTGACCCAGATTACGAAATCCAGAATTATAAAATCTAGAGGTCAACAAAGGAGGAATTGAGAATAGAGAAATGTGCTTACATTTTGGGATCTGGTCTTTGGAGCAAGAAGGGCAGAACCAGGAGCCTTTAGGAATTGAAACGAGGATCGGTCTTAGACAGAAAAGATGAAACCCTTTATCGCATTTATCGCAAAGTAGGAGCTTCGCTGGTTGTTTCCCGGAGCTGCATTCTTCGCAGACTGTGTCCCTATCCGAATCTGAATCAGCATCCGCCATGTATGCTGGAGCTTCGGATCTAGGGCTTGACGCTTGGGTTCTTTTTCGCCGCACAGCCACCATCTTCGCACTTTTGGATTACGAGAGAGTGAGAGTGAGATTATAAATGTGAGATTTAGCCGAGAGTTCGCGCTCTGAATTCACCGAATTTTCCCGGGGAATTTTAATTTGGCGGCACTGTTACGGCTTCCGATTTACAGACCGGTTTAATTTGGTTTTCTCCAATCGATTTTGAGCAATGATTTTAATCGCATAAGAAAACCCACAAACCTGAATCGAACCTAACCAACATAATTAAACCAAAACCGAACCAATACTTATAAACTTTTTGGTTTTATTGTTTTAATATCTAAAAAATCAAATCTGTTTTTGAAAAGATAAGGCTTATTATATGAGAACAAGGATTCAGTCAAGGAAGAGAAATGAAAATAATATACTAATAGTTAGAGAAGAGTAGAGACTAGAAAAGATAACGATTTTATTAGTTTTGATAAGATAAAATTTTTGTGGTTCTTAACTGCTTTAAATACAATAACTCAAACGATATAATTTTGGAGGATATAAAAATAAAAATTTGAGAAGAGGCGAGAAAAGATAACGATTTCATTGGTTTTGATAAGATAAACCTCTTATGGTTCTCAACTGTTATAAATACAATAACTCAAACGGTATAGTTTTAGATGATATAAAGATAAGATTATGTGAAAAGGCAAGAGAAAATAACGATTTTATTAGTTTTGATAAGATAAAACTCTAATGGTTCCTCTTCTCTCATGGTTGAGGTTGATCTTCCTCTCCTTGGTGTTTTTTTTAGTCTTACAATGGGGTTTTGTGCATGTCCTTTTGCTTGTGTGGGATTTGTACACTGGGTCTTCTTCATCCTTGGTTGATGAGTTCCTTCTAGACTTTCTCTTAGTCTTCAAAACCGGTGTTTTGAACAAGGGTTCCGGGTGTATATTTGCTATAGATTCTCAATTGCTTGTCTCCCTTTGAATCGATTTCGGTTGGTCTTTGGCTTTGCTTTTAGGGCCTAGAATTATCTTGTTGTTCTAGTTTATTTTGGCTAAGTATCATCTTTGCTTCTTGTTGGCTCCCTTAATTGGGCTTTAGCTTATGGTGATATCTATATTTTCAACGTCTTTGTAATTCTCAAATGTATCTTTCAAAGTTTTCAATAAAAATTCAGATGACAAAAAAAAAAAGAAACTAACTTATAAACTAAAACAAAACGAGTGTTTTAGAAAAAAAAAATACTAAAACAAACCCAGAACGAAAATTAAACCAAAGTAAACCAAAATTGTATCAAACCGTAAACAGAATTACCCGCTCTAAAATCAGGACGAACCAAAACCGACATGTGACTCGGTCTCCTTAATGTGTATACAATTATCTGCAACATAAGCGGTTTGGGAGAAAGGCGCCCAAGGATATCAAGAGCTTGACAGCTATATGCAAGGAAATGCTGGACATATCTCTCTCTAAGGTTTGTCAATGATTCCTGAAAGTACTTGACTTTTGGTGAAATTGAGTTATCTTTTGTTAAATCTCTCAGGAGAAATCAGAGCAGCTTTATCTTTCCGGGATATATGTTATATTACGTTTTAGACCGTCTTCATGTTGCTGAATACGTAAATAATCTAAGCAAGATGGATATATTGCTCTTTAATAGCTTATGCTATGAGCTGATTAGAATTTGAGTTATATTATTTTACTTCACATAGTACTTAAGGAAAATTATGTCCTTGGTTCTTTTGACGTTTAGATACACCTTTCTTGTGGTGATTCAGGCTTGAATGCTTTTCTAAGGTTAGTCGTAGGTAGAGAAACGTACTGTTATTAAGGATTTTCTTAACAAGTTTTTATTCTTTAGGAACTTCAATGTAGTGATTGGTCACATCGTCCTCTTACAGAAGAACAGAAACTATACGCTGCCACAGATGCTCACTGCTTGCTCCAATTATTCGATGTATTCAAGACACATCTTGTTGAAGGAATCACAGTGATAGAACCTAGAGAGAGTAATGTTGGCTTAAAAGAAATCCTTACTGGATCAGATTATACCAGTACGATTGTCACGGTCAAACTTTGCAAGGCTACAGATGTTATCAGAGCAACGTCAGTAAATGGTCAAAACATTGCCAATGGAGTGGTTTCTAGAAAAACAACACTAAACACAATGCTGATGGATGAGAATTTGTTGAAGATTGTCAGGAAGTATGGAGAAAGGATCCTGTTGAAGGAGTCTGATCTTCTACCAAAGAAACTCAAGAAGAAAACAAGAAGACGTGTCTCCTCAAGCACTATGAACACAAATAAGCAGTTTGTCTGTTCTGCGGACTGGCAAGGTCCTCCGCCATGGGATTCATCTCTAGGCGGTGATGGCTACCCTAAATTTCTCTTGGATGTGATGGTAATTGGATCAGTTTCTGTCGATCTTGTGTATATTGGATTAATGATCTTAGATTTTTATTTTCACAACATGAGAGGGGAAACAGTTTTCTTGACTTGGCATTTCTGTTTACTGACTTGAAACAGATTTTGGTTTAATGTGTTACCAAAAACTTCTCTGCTTTTAGGTTTGTTGATTTAGTGTAAATTTTTTACATATGTCAAGGGTGGGTTTATGTAACTGAAGAAATCAATAATTTGACTTCACCTAGTTAGTATTTTTGTTTATTCAATGTAAACATTTTCAGTAAAATCCATGTGGTATCTATCATATCAGATGCTTACGTTGAAGGTTTGGCAAAACATTTACGTTGTGTGGGGATCGATGCTGCAGTTCCACACTCAAAGAAGCCAGATTCAAGGTATTTTATTCCAAAGCTGCGGTTATAATATTTCCTTAACATGGGGTTGATCACAATATATGTTTAGTTTCCCTAATTGTGCTGTTCATTTGCTGACACAAATATCAGGGAGTTGCTTGATCTAGCATTGAAAGAGAACAGAGTTCTATTGACAAGAGATACAAAATTGTTTAGACATCAGGATTTGGCGAAGCATCAAATATATCGAGTCAAGAGCCTTCTAAAAAATGAGCAGCTACTTGAGGTACATTAGAAAATTAATTCTCAACGTATGAGCTGTTTTATGCAAGATCTATGATGGGGTATAATTTTTTTTACTGGATTTATTAATCATATAATTTTAGTTTAAAGCATAGGATCTCTTAAGACACCTGAATAATTCAATTAATGAGTTTATTTTCAACTAAACATTCTGGTTGGAGCATTTCAAACCTTAGCCTAGGTGATGGAATTCTCTGAGTTACTGAAACTAAAAAGGTGCACAGGTGATAGAGACTTTCCAGCTAAAGATCAGCGGAGATCAGCTGATGTCAAGATGTACGAAATGCAATGGGAAATTTATTGAGAAACCTCTAACCATTGAAGAAGCTATTGAAGCAGCAAAGGGTTTCCAAAGAATACCCAACTGCTTATTTAACAAAAATTTGGAATTTTGGCAGTGCATGAACTGCCATCAGCTATACTGGGAGGTAAGCATCTACCGTCGCATATTTTGCCGTTGTGCATTCTGTTTTTCCCGAATCTGAATATACTGTGCGTCAACATCATCTGGTCCATCTATTTTACTTGATACGGAATAAATTGTGTGTTTTGGTGATTGAAAACTGTCGGATTCAGTCTAATCATTTTAAGTTGCTCGAGACTATTTATCAAATGAGTAATCCAATTATGACTGTATGAAGATGCGTAATTGGTCACTGGTGAACTGAATCTTGATTTCCTTAAATTTTCATGTGTTCATGTCTAGAGCAGAAATCTTCTCCACAAGATCCAGAATTTTCTGAGCTTCGATCTGTTCTGTTTCTTAATAGTCAGTGTTGGGAGATGCTTAATGTTTGGTCTGTGGTTGCAGGGAACTCTGTATCATAACGCAGTCCAGAAGTTCATGGAAGTATGCAAGTTGAGTGAATGATTCATTTTTCTTCCTTTTTGGTGAAGTGTGTAAGGTCACTCTCTCGTGATCTCACTTAAATGTTTTGGTCATGTCTCTGAGGAAACAAGATGTGTTTGTAACTTGTGTAGTTTGCACACATGTGTACCAGACGTTCTTAACTCACGAATGTTTAGAGTAGATGAGCCTTCTCCAGAAAAACGAGTAAACAATCATAATAAAGTAATTAGTTTGGACATTGGAATAAATATGTTTTTTTTTTTACATCTAAAAATTTATATTTGTAAATATGAAATTATAAAACCGGCAGAGCTAATTAAAATCCACAGAAACAAAGCCGAAAGAAAACAAGTGTTTCTTTGGAAACCAAATCCTAAGGGAAAAACCATACGAAGAGAAATAACAACTACAAGGGATTGAAATCCGTGTAGAAGGCAGACTAACACTAAATTAAACTCGATATTAGGCAAACAAACGAAAACCTATAAATCAAGATCGCATTCTAAACTTCCGGAGACCCTTTGACATGAACAAAATCTTAGATAGTAGTTTTCAGAATTTTAAGTCAAAAATTTAGATAATATTTTAAAGTTTTTTTTCCTATACCCCATCTCTAAAAATATGTCTAAAAACTTATAAAGGTCACGGCCCCTAGCACATGTTTGATCTGCTTGTATTCAAGGTCGAGTCTGCTTGTGATAATGGTTGATGAAAAACGAAATCACCACTTAAATTTTTTTTATTATTCATATATGAATTGCAACATTTTAGATTATGGTTTTATATGTTTTTTTAATAGTTTTTCGTTCATTTTAAATCACTAAACACATAATTTATAGATAAGTTAAGAAAAATATTGTAAGAAGTTAGTTATATATGGAATCAAAATTGATGTAGATTGCCAATACCAATTACATGCATGATCATACATCGAGGACCAAAATTTTGATGTAACACCGTTTCCATTCTATCTTAAAATTTATGCATTTTAAAATCTAGTGGGAACTCTTGATTCATAATTTTGACGTCGCAGAAAGCGTAGATGCCAATTTTTGATATGTCGGCGTGGAATTCAACCTAGTTGTTCATGATAAGAAGTTTGAGATGTTTAAATCTTTTGCCGGCCTTTGTTATTCTTCAACTTTCTTCTTTGCTTTCTGACTAGCCTTTGCAATTTAGTGTGATGGGTGTAAATTGTTATTTGTATATGGATGATTGGAAAATTAAGTTGAAGTTTTTTGAGTTGAATATCATTCAATTCATTGCTCTCTATAATAGTAATGAATAAGTTGAACAATTCTTTTTTATTTTTTTCATTTTCCAGTTTTTTTTTTTGTTGAATGATTTGAATGAGTTTTTCAATCTTTTCATCTCAAATGATGAAATTTTAGATGAATACTTGTTTAAACTATCTTTTTCATCTAGGTGTACAAACATTTGCACTCGACATACAATAAAATCTTTATAAATTAATACTCGATAAATTAATAAATTTCTCAAGTTATTGGTCCAGTGTAATAATTAACACGATTCGATAAGATAATAAAATAATATTATATATATATGGTTCTATCAATAACATAAATACATAATCATATAAATTTATAAAAATATTACTAGGACAATTTACTGAAGTATGATTATAGTAATTTTTGTTTATTCGTATTTTTTAATTTTTGTTAAAATTCATCTGTAATCTTTTTATTACATAAAAACTTTTGGTGTTGTTTTCTAGAATTTCATCTAAAAACTGTAAAAAGTTCCTAAATGTCGTTTTTATTTCATCATTAACATTAAAAATAATAGTAGTAAGTTCTTTTAAACTTTGAATTTATGAACATGTATCGTTTTCACCCGAATAACCTAGTAGACTATTGGACTTTATTATATTGTGATGATCAAGAATATTAATCTTAACATCAAATTCATGAACGCAAATGTTTATTAATAATAAATAAATAATTATTACTCCCTCTATTCCATTTATTAGTTGTTTTGTAAGTTTTTTTATGCAAACAATTAATTATATTTAACTTTTATGATTATTAATATTGTAAAATACTATTTATTATTAGTTGGATTATTTAAATTAAAATTTTATTTGTGTTTTCATACAAAATAAAAATAAAAATCATTTAATGTAGCTTGTTAAAATTGGGTTTTTTAAAGCTAAAATTTCTAGTAAAATGGAACATAAGGAGTAATTTATTGACAAACTAATATATTTATAAATTAATAAAATATCCTAATCCCGATACTATTAATTTATAAAGATTTATTTTTCATTTAATATAATGAAAGGTCCATGGGCATTACAAGTGGTGATGGAAAATACACATGAAAGCCCAAATAGCAAATACACACGCCGATCCAACTCCAGCTCTGGCTCCGTCGTGAGACTCTGCAACCAATCACCAAAAAATTTCTTCCTTTTCGACGCCAATCTACTCAATCCTCACCATGACCGACTAAGATCCAAACTCTACGAAAGCTCCATCTTTCCGTGCTTCACCTCGATTCGATCAGAAATTGCAATCCCCAAATTAAAACACGACTCCAATATTCGATTGTTCCCTTTTAAATTTGGACAGGATTAGGCCCGAATCCGATCGGATTGGGTCTTTCGGGGTTTCGGATCTCTGGGTTTTGGGGCTAGGGTGTGAAAATTATAAATTATAAATTCTCAATTAAACCTGAAGTTGTTCAAGTGAAACTTGAGATTCTTCCGGCTTCAGAAACTTTCAATCTTGAGAAATGGAAAGTCCTGGACGAAAAGTTTTGTATGAGATACGTCATCATGCTTCATTGCCTTACGTTCCTAGATATCCTCCTCTTCCTCAGGTACAAGATGCATGCTTATAGAGTTAACTATTATTGCTGTTGATATATCTTACATTGTGCGTCGTAAGTTCAGGCAGATGGAACTGATTCGAAAGGAGGGATTCGGTCGCTTGTTTCCACTAGAGGTCAGTTTTTTGACCTGCTTGTGAATAAAGCGGGGAGCTTTATCATGTTCTCCACTTTTGTTAGTTTTTCACAAAGTGATGAGTTCAGTGTTTTTCCCTGTTGTTTTTGATCCTTCTTAGCATTAAGATTTTTCTTGCTACCAGTTGTTTCTGTTGGTTAATTACTGTGTTCTGGCGTGTACACAGTTTCATGGTGCATGTTTTACGAGTTTTTTTTCTTATTTGCTCGTGATAATATGGACAATATATATACTGTTTTAAATATATTATCAAAATACAGGGATATCTAGTAGACTGGTACAAGTTTTAATGATTATTTGTTATGCTGTTTAGCAAATTCCATACACAAACTCAGATTTTGTGAATTTGAATATTTTGTTTGATGAGCTTGTTAGGATTCATGTTTGTGTACATCTCTTTTCGTTCAATTAGCATTGTAGCTCTTTGGTTGATATATGCTTCTTCATCTCTATTTTCTTATGGTATTAAGGTGTTACTCAACTCAAGGAAAAGTGGAGTCAATACTGGCATCCCAGAAAAAATTATAGACCAGTGTCATTATTTCTATCACCAAGAGGACAACTTATTGCTGTCACTTCGGGAAATCACGTTACAATCTTGCGCAAGGATGATGGTTACAGGATACCTTGTGGCAAATTTACATGTAAGAAATTCCTCTTTATCTTCCCTTGCTTTCACAATGTCTGCCAGATAATACCTTTTCGTTGATCATTGCCAGAGCTCATTCCAATAAACTAAGTTGTAGAATACTGGATTTATCCTGTCAAACTATCTGCTAGATTTATTCTGATAACAACCTGCATGATATCTTATGAATGCATTTGTTTTTTCTCAAGTTTGGTATGTGGAATTATTTTTTTGTAAAACCTAAGACTGTTCCAGTCTTCTACTCATTTCCAATATATGCTCTCCTCACAGTACCTTTTTTCTTTCTTTCTCTTCTCTTAACGCATGGTCCTTTCTGCCCGCTGTCTTCTAACTTCTGTTCCCTGCATCAGCCAGCATATCAGGATCATTTACTTCTGGAGTATGGTCTGAAAATCATGATGTTCTTGGTCTTGTGGATGATAGCGAGACCCTCTTTTTCATCAGAGCTGATGGTGAAGAAATAAGTCAAGTCACAAAAAGAAATTTGAAGGTTTCTTCATCAGTATTAGGATTCATGGAGGATGACTGTGATTTGCAACCATCATGCTTGTACATTTCCTTTTCCGTCTCTATTTGTTTTGTTATTGATTAAGACTTAATAGTACTTGGATCCTAATGTGCCCTTCAACATTACAATATCCTTGTCTGCTTAAGCCCTACGGCTGATATAAAATTTTGACTGGTGGTCTATCCCAATGGCATTTTTCTTGCAGGTGTTCTTTCAGTATAATTACATCAGATGGACTTATTCATCATGTCGAGATCAGTAGGGAACCAAGTGCATCTGCCTTTTCCAAGCATACTTCAAATAGTGTCCCAGCTTTGAGAAAGCAATTCCCCAACCATGTTTTTTGCTATGATTATCATCCGGATCTTTCTCTTCTTCTCATTGTAGGTAGTGCTGCAGGCATATCATCGACTTCTGGTAGGTTGTATACAACTTATTTAAGTTGAAGAAGTTTTGAATTAGTAGTACTTATTGTTAAGACTCGTGTAAAGAAGACTGGAAAGCTATACGGTTGCTTGAAATCAATCAATTTAGGAAATCATAGCTGTGTTTATTTGTATAGGAATGCGACTTATTCTTATCAATGTTTGTGGTTGTTGAATGAAAAATGTGGTTGTTGAAATATTTCCTGTGGACAGAGATGTTGGGTTTGTGATTCTAGGAGAATTAATTTGGTATTTATTTACTCTCAGGTTCATCGTTTATTTCTCTTTGGCGTAAGTCTCAGAATTTAGGTCTCAAACTTTTGTCCACCACAAAGTTTGAAGGCGTGTATTGTGAGACAAAAGATGATCAGTTGGCATATCCGAAGATTTTAATCTCACGTCAAGGGTCACATGTTGCAAGTCTTGATAGCAGTGGGTGTGTGCATCTTTTCCAGTTGGATAAAGCTAGACTGACACTTTCTTGTTGTCCTTCTGAAGACAGTTCTGATTCACTGAAGCCAGATAAGTCACTACAAAGTTCAAAAGAAAGTTTAAGAAATATTGTAGATTTTACTTGGTGGTCTGATCATGCCCTTGCAATTTTGAAAAGAAGCGGTAACATTAGTATATTTGACATTAGTAGGTGTGTTATAGTTCAAGAGGATGCTACCATTTATTCTATGCCTGTCGTGGAAAGAGTTCGGAAGTGTGAAGGACACATTTTTGTTTTAGAAAGTTTAATGCAAGATGCAAAATCAACTCTTGCCAAGGTTGACAGGGACCCAAGTGAATTGCATCATACTAGTGATCGTGGTATGTTATGGAGGCTAATATCTTTTACTGAGAAAACAATTCCTCAAATGTATAAAATCTTAGTCGAGAACTGCCAGTATCAAGAGGCCTTGGATTTTGCTGATAGTCATGGGTTGGACAGAGATGAAGTTTTCAAGTCAAGCTGGTTGAATTCAGAAAAAGGGGTCAATGATGTGAACATAATTCTATCAAAGATAAAAGATAAAGCTTTTGTGCTCTCCGAATGCTTAGATAGAATTGGGCCAACAGAAGATTCCATGAAGGCCTTACTTGCACATGGACTTTATCTAACTAATCACTATGTATTTTCTGAATCTGAAGGTCAAGAATCCCAACAACTTTGGGAATTTCGTTTGGCTAGGCTTCGTCTATTACAGTTTAGTGAAAGGCTCGACACATATTCGGGGATAAGCATGGGCAGGTATATCTTTACGCTTCCTGTCTTCTTTTCCTCTCTACAGATAGGCCAAGCTGGTATGCCATATAATAATATTTGTGTCTTGCATATCCAGGATCTTTTTTGTTCTATGGTTATCCAACACAGAATAAGTGTTGTTTAGAATTTTGACATCGGTTCTAGAGTTTAAAGTGTTTTCTTGATTAGATTGCAACTTGAAAACTCACAGCCCTCTTTGCTGCCCCTATATACCCAGTTAGGCAGTTTGCATCTGATATATTCAAGCTCTTTGCATATAGGTTCTGCTTCTGCATTTCAGAATTTCGTGTGCTTTTAATCTACTGTTAAAATTCACTATCCACTCACTTCTAAACATGGCTGATGACATTGTCCTCCACAGAAATTCAGTGCAGGATTACAGAAAATTTCGGAGTATTCCGGTCAATCAGGCTGCTATTTCACTTGCTGAGAGCGGGAGAATAGGGGCCTTAAACCTGCTCTTTAAGCGGCATCCTTATTCACTTGCTTCTTTCATGCTGCAAATTTTGGCAGCTATTCCTGAAACAGTACCCGTTGAAACGTATGCACATCTTCTTCCAGGAAAATCTCCTCCGACCAGTATGACAGTGAGAGAAGAAGACTGGGTTGAATGTGAGAAGATGGTTAGGTTTATTAAAAAAAGTCCGGAGAATTGCAAGAATGATTCTCAGGTTCAAACTGAGCCAATTGTTAGGAGGTGTTTGGGGTATAATTGGCTATCATCAGAAGAACTTGTTACATGGTACAAGAATAGAGCTAGAGATATTGATTCTTCCACTGGGCTGCTAGACAATTGCATTTCTTTGATTGATATCGCATGTCGAAAAGGCATATCTGAGTTGGAACAGTTCCGTGAGGATCTATCATACTTGCACCAGATTATTTATTCTGACGAAATTGGAGGTGAAATCTGCTTCGGCTTGAGCCTTGTCGGGTGGGAGCATTTAGCTGATTATGAGAAATTTAAAATAATGCTTGAAGGGGTTACATCTGAAACTGTTGTTAGAAGATTGCATGACAAGGCAATTCCATTTATGCAGAAAAGGTTTTTGGGGGTAAACAACCGTGATGAGGAGTCGTTTCTAGTTAAATGGCTGAAGGAGATGTCTGCAAAAAGCAATATGGATTTATGCTCAAAAGTTATTGAGGAAGGGTGCACTGATTTAAATACTGTTTGTTTTTTCAAAGATGAGGTGGAAGTTGTTGATTGTGCTTTGCAATGTCTGTATTTATGTAAAGTTACGGATAAGTGGAATGTCATGGCAACATTGCTATCAAAGCTACCGAAGATACATGGTTAGTTGTCCATATCCCATGTATTTTCAACCCTAATTCTACGTAACTAAATAATTAGATGTCCTTACTGGGTCATTGCTAAGGAAAATTTACTTCCAAATGCAGAAACCGATGGTGAAAACATTCAGAAAAGACTCAAACTGGCGGAAGGTCATATTGAAGCAGGGAGGCTTTTGGAGTTTTATCAGGTTTCAAAATGTGTCTGCATCTTGAATTATATAAGTTGGTGTCTTTTAGGAAAAAAATATGCAGCCTTGTTCCATGTGCATATATTTGAAATGAACTAACTTAAGCATAGAAGTTTGTGCACTCTATTGGTTCTCTGCCTCTGAAGACGTACAATGGGATCTTATGTTTGAAATGTATGGAAGTTATAATTCTGCTTTTTTTCTGCTGCATAGGTACCCAAACCAATTATTTATTTTCTTGAGGTTCATTCAGATGAAAAAGGTGTGAAGCAAATCCTTCGGCTCATGCTTTCGAAATTTGTTCGTCGTCAACCTGGACGATCTGATAATGACTGGGCATCTATGTGGCGTGATCTGCGACAGTTGCAAGAGAAAGCTTTTCCTTTCCTTGATCTTGAGTTTGTGTTGACAGAGTTCTGTAGAGGACTTCTGAAGGCTGGGAAGTTTTCTTTGGCAAGAAATTATCTCAAGGGTACAGGCTCAGTTGCTCTGCCATCAGAGAAGGCAGAGAGTCTTGTTATTAATGCGGCAAAGGAATACTTCTTCTCTGCCCCAAGCCTTGCTTCTGAAGAAGTAAGTGGTGATTCGTCATTTTTATATAAAGATTTTGTCTCTGCTAAATATATTTATGTAACTTGCCATCCCATCCTGTAAATTCTTGCTTCTGGTGATCCAGAGTTTTTTTTTTCTTTTGTCTCACTAAGTTTACTGTTAGCAACGATTCTCTTTGTGTTTAGATGTTTTATCATTTGCATTTTTGAAAATTACTTTTCAGATATGGAGAGCAAGGGAGTGCCTAAATATATTTTCTAGTAGCCGTACTGTTAAAGCTGAGGCCGATATCATTGATGCAGTTACTGTTAGGCTTCCAGATCTTGGGGTTAGTCTCTTACCTGTGCAGTTCAAACAAGTAAAAGACCCAATGGAGATTATTAAGATGGCAATCACGGGGCATCCTGGGGCTTATCTACATGTTGAAGAACTTATTGAGGTTGCTAAACTTCTTGGGTTGAATTCTTCTGAAGATATCTCATCTGTTGAAGAAGCTATTGCTAGAGAAGCTGCAGTTGCAGGCGATCTGCAGCTGGCTTTTGATCTGTGCCTTGTTCTAACCAATAAAGGACATGGTCCGATTTGGGATTTAGGTGCTGCCATAGCAAGAGGTCCTGCGCTTGAGCATATGGATATAAGTTCTAGAAAGCAGTTGCTTGGCTTTGCATTGGGTCACTGTGATGATGAATCGATCAGTGAGTTATTGCACGCATGGAAAGATCTTGACCTGCAAGGGCAATGCGAGACTCTGGGAATGTTATCAGAGTCGGATTCTCCTGAGTTTCACAAGATGGACGGTGTTTCTTGTCTGAGAGATTTCCCTCAGATGCTTGATGGGCTAGGCAGTGATCAACAACTAAATTTGGATAGAGTCAAAGATACACTTTCGTGTGTTGCTAAGGACTTGCCGGTTGATAGTTGTGTGGACTTAGAATCTCTTCTAAAGGAAAATGGGAAGCTTCTCTCATTCGCTGCTTCACATCTTCCTTGGTTGCTTAAGCTGGGTAGAAATAGGAAACTGGATAAAAGTCTAATGCTTGATTCAATTCCTGGAAAGCAGTTTGTCAGCATAAAAGCAACTGCTCTTGTTACCATTCTTTCCTGGCTTGCAAAGAATGGTTTTGCGCCAAAAGATGAGCTGATAGCCATGATTACTGATTCAATCATCGAAAATCCGGTAACAAAAGAGGAAGACATTATAGGATGCTCCTTTCTGTTGAATCTAGTAGATGCATCTAATGCAGTAGAAGTTATAGAGAAGCAGTTGAAAATAAGGGAGAACTACCAAGAAATTCGAAGTATTATGAGTCTAGGGATGATATATAGCTTGCTACATGACTCTGGAGTAGAGTGTACGGCTCCCATTCAGAGGAGAGAGTTGCTACGGAAGAACTTTGAGAGAAAGCAGACAGAAAGTCTCTCTGGTAAGGGTTTCTAAGTTTAACATTTTTCGCCAAATACCTATTTTTGCTTCAACTCTTTTTGACCTCTGGTTCTGTTTTATGTATATATTCAGATGATATGAGCCGGATCGACAAACTTCAATCGACTTTTTGGAAGGAATGGAAACATAAATTAGAGGAAAAAATGCATGTAGCTGACCGTTCTAAAATTCTGGAGAGAATCATACCTGGGGTTGATACTGAAAGGTTTTTGTCCCATGATATTGAATACATTAAGGTTGCTGTTTTCTCACTCATTGAATCTGTGAAATCGGAGAAGAAACTGATTTTGAAGGATATACTAAAATTGGCTGATACATATGGCTTAAAGCAGTCAGAGGTAAATTTCACTTTATATAACTCATTAACGCTTATCCTTTCCTCAACTGCAACTACTTTATACCTTTCTTTGTCTTCTCACCAGGTGATATTAAGGTATTTAAGCTCTATCCTTTGCTCTGAGATTTGGACAAATGAAGACATCACGGCTGAAATTTTACAAGTCAAGGAAGAAATACTTGGCTTTGCTTCAGACACCATACAAACCATAAGCACAATTGTGTACCCAGCAGTTGGTGGTCTTAATAAAGAACGCCTTGCGTACATATATGGCCTCCTTTCTGAATGCTATCGCCATTTGGGAGAAAGCAAGGAAGCATCATTGTTGATTCAACCACATGGTTCCTTTGTTGGGTTATCAAATTTGAATAACATCCTCAAGCAAGAATGCAGTAGAGTGTCGTTTATCACAGATTTGGATTTCAAAAATATGGCGGAATTGGGCGGTTTGAACTTTGACAGCTTCAATAATGAAGTCCATGCGCACATCAATGAGATAAACTTGGAAGCTTTGGCCAAAATGGTAGAAAGTCTCACTGGCTTCTTCATGGAGAATTCGTCCAAAGGTCTCATATCCTGGCAAGATGTCTACAAACAATACATTATGAATTTGTTAGATACATTAAAAAGTAGAAAAGATCTTGATTTTGGAATTGCAGAGAGTTTCCAGGGTTTCCTCAGTCAACTTGAGCAGATCTATGACCACTGTAGAGTATATGTCAGGATCTTGGAACCTTTGCAGGCTCTGGAAATCCTGAAACGGCATTTCACGTTAATTCTACCTCCAAATGATTCCTACATGCACATCCCGGATAGCTCTACATGGCAAGAATGCCTTATCTTACTGATTAACTTTTGGATAAGATTAGCCGATGAGATGCAGGAAGTAAAATCATCTAGTCCAAGTCTTGTGGAGAATCTTGTCTTAAGCCCTGAATGCATTAACAGCTGTCTTACTGTTCTCATGAAACTAGTAATAGATGACAGTCTCTCCCCCAGTCAGGCTTGGGCTGCAATACTTATTTACCTTAGATCTGGCCTGGTTGGTGATTGTGCCACCGAAGTCTTCAACTTCTGCAGAGCCATGGTCTTCTCTGGTTGTGGATTTGGGCCGATTTCTGATGTCTTCTCAGATTTGTCCTCTCGATATCCAACAGTTTTGCGGGATCTTCCACACCTTTATTTGAGTGTACTTGAACCTATTTTACAGGATTTGGTATCTGGGGCTCACGAAACACAGAATCTTTACCGGTTGCTGTCTTCTCTCAGTAACTTGGAAGGCAACTTGGAAGAACTGAAGCGTGTTAGGCTTGTAGTCTGGAAACAACTCGTAATATTTTCTGAGAACCTGGAGTTGCCAAGTCAAGTTCGCGTCTACTCTTTAGAGCTTATGCAGTTCATCTCGGGTAAGAATATCAAGGGCTCATCGTCTGAGCTACAATCAAACGTTCTGCCATGGGACGGTTCGGCTGAGTTACTATCATCTATGCAGAAGACTGAAGACACACGTAACCAAGCCTTGCATGATAAGTCTGATGGCTCTAGCAGGCTCACAAACACTCTGGTCGCACTTAAATCATCTCAGATCGCTGTGACATCCATCTCTCCAGGCTTAGAGATCTCCCCTGAGGATCTATCAAGTGTTGAGACATCTGTTTCCTGCTTCTCTAAACTCTCTGCTGCTGTTGCTACATCTTCACAAGCTGAAGCTCTTCTGGCCATTTTAGAAGGATGGGAAGAGCTGTTTGAAGCTAAGAAAGACGAACTATTGCCGTCTAATGAGGCAACCATCCAAGGAAACGACTGGGGCGATGATGATTGGAATGATGGATGGGAAACACTTCAGGAATCAGAACCTGTGGAGAAAGAAAAAAAGAAATACATAGTCTCAGCTCATCCTTTACATTCGTGCTGGCTGGATATTTTCAGAAAGTACATTGCATTATGCATGCCCGAAAATGTTCTACGACGTATAGATGGATCACTTCAGAAGCCTGAAGAGGTCCTGCTTGATGAAAATGAAGCAGAAAGCCTGGCCAGGAGCTTAGCCAAGACTGACCCGTTACTCGCACTAAAGATTTCTCTTGTGTTACCCTATGAACGGATCAGAATTCAGTGTCTCAATGTTGTTGAAGAACAATTGAAGCAAGAAGGGATTCCAGAGTTATCGAGTCAGAGCCATCATGAAGTTCTACTTCTGGTTAAATATTCTGGGACTCTGTCAACGATCATCTCCAATTCTTGCTACGGCTCAGTCTTCTCCTTCCTCTGTTATCTGATTGGAAAGCTATCTCGAGAGTTCCAAGAAGAGCAGATAACACAAGCCGACAACAGAGGATCGAATGCAAGTTCCGAGAGAAGGTCTACATCATGTTTTGGGGAACTCATGTTCCCTTGTTTTGTCTCGGGGCTTGTGAAGGCCGATCAGCAGATATTAGCCGGGTTTCTGGTGACCAAGTTCATGCACAGTAACCCATCTCTTAGTCTGATAAGTGTTGCAGAGGCAAGTCTAAGGAGATACTTGGAGAAGCAGCTTGAGTCTTTGGAGCATTCAGAGGAAACGTTTGGTGAGAGCACAGAACTTGAAACGCTTAAGAACACTGTCTCAAGCTTAAGAGGCAATTCAAAAGAAGTTATAAAATCTGCGTTAGCTTCTCTTACTAGTTGTACAAACAGCAGATGATATGAAAATGGTAACAATTATGGGTAATTAGGAGAGGATTAAATCTGTTTGTGTTTTTTTTATATACATTTATAGTTTATTTTATGTTATTTCCGACAGTAAAACTGTTTATATACTATAATCTAAAGAAAGGTTGCGTTGCGTTCAGCGTTTCATCATCATTCATGTTTGATCAGTAACAAAAAAGTGCGTGGTATTGAAACACTTCACACAAAGCTTAGGCTCGTATATAATTCAATCGATGTTGATTCCTTAAAAGAATAATTGCTCATATATTAAAATATGTACCAACATATTTCATCTGTAAGAGTGATTGTTTTTATCAGTAGACACTAGTAACACTTACTCTTTAGTTAGGGACAAGAACTATAAAAGAAAAAATGTGACTGGATGATAATAATTCATCCAATCAATTAATAAGCATTAACAATCAAACAAAAGCAGAGTTGTTTTTCTTTCATTGACTAATTTGGCATTTCAGCTGGAAATGAATGATTAGAGATTGAGGGGCTCAGTTTCTGAGTTTCGATCCTTCATGGGAATCCAATCTTCTTCTGCTTCTGCCATAAAACAAACAAACAAAAATCACATGTCCAAGCCTTGAGAGTAAAATGTGCTGCTGTAAGTGTTTTCGCAAAATCATAGGAGAAAATGAAAAGATAAGAGTTGGAGATGATCAGGTTTGGTAACGTACTGGGCTTATCAGAGATGACCATAAGTCTCCGTTGTAATATGGAAGCTACAAAGAGGAAGATAGAGCACATCCCAAACATAATTGTGATCGGGAACGCGTTAACCTGTAGAAACCACAACAAAATGTTTAGTGAATTTGCAGATTTTTTCTTGTTTTGAGGGCATCATTCTTTTCTTTACATTATACAAGACGACGCAGATGAAAATGTTCAGGGGAATACGGAAGAAATTCATGCTGGTGCTTTGTGCTTCTTCAGGAATGTATAGTGATCTCATCTTCATGATTGAAGGCCAGAAGATTCCAACACATGCCTCGAAAACACAGAATCCCAGAAGTTGAATGCAGCCAGTGAGAGACATGCCTTCGCTTTTCGTCTTTGACGGTGTTACTAAGAGCTGTTTAATTTTTTTAAGAAGCATTCATGTTCATGAGAAAAGAGTTGACACTGAAGAAGCTTAAGATAACTGAATTGAATATGTACGCTTGTTATGATTGGGAACAGAAGCGAAGCGCCTGATACTAGAAAGACGATTTGGATGTAGCTTTCGACTCTAGGAGATGAATGAGCCATAAGACGAGCAGCTAAGGAGCTTCCTAACATGGAAGCCAACATGAAGGTGGCAAAGATGAAGCCATGTGGGATTTCTTCGTCGTTCGGGCTAAGAGCTATTGTCCAGAGGAAAACAAATGTGTACATTGAGCCTTCAAATAGAGATTGGATAGCTCCAAGCAACGCGATTTTTTCATCTGAGACATTGAAATAGACTATGTTAGTAATAATGTGATACATGCTTAGAAATCTAATGCAAGCTTGAACTTGTTTAGATCCTGTATAATTAGGAACAGAATATTTACGGTCTTGATAATAAGTTTGAACTTGCCTGAAGAAATTGCTATGGAATCAACCTTAAACTGTGTAAGCAAATCTTTACTATCAGATGGATCTCCATAATTCTCAGACCATGTCGCCAATATGATGGCCATTCCAATTGCAAGAAAGCATGCAGCCGCATCAAAGGGGGCAACAGGACCAAGGGAAAAAGTGTCGACAAGAAGATTACCAAACAATCCAGAGAGTATAGCCACCAGACCATTCCCAAGAAAAACAGCCTTAGAGAATGTCAATGACAACCATTGTTGCTCAAAGTTCCTCTGCATAATTGTTCAGAAAAGAGAGAACTTCACATCAGTTATTAAACTCTCCATCATCCATTCGTCATATCACAAATGGATTTTGACACGTAGAAAAATTAAAGTCCAAAGCAGATACTTTCAATTTACTACATCGATGAATAACCGACTATATACGATCACCTGACTCAGAATAATGAAGTTCAACTCTAAGCTAAAAAAATGGTGAAGCTAAGACTAACCTTGTTGTGCTCTGCAATGAGCCAAGATTCAAATGCTGAAAACAAGAGAGACGTAGAAACCCCACCCAAGATACGACCAGCCATCAAAACTCTATACTGCGGAGAATGCTTAGTGGCACAGCTTAGTATGTAAGTTATAAGGTATGTAACACAAGCCCTCTTTCGACCTCTGAATCAAATCATACAAAAGATTATTAACTTTCCACAACAGAGTTCTCAATCTCATCTGATCACACATAAACATAAAGTTTGACAGAAAAAAGTTTCTCACTGTTTATCAGCCAAAGATCCAACAATGGTTCCAAACAACATCGAAGAACCAAAACCAGCAATGAATGCCCAATATCTCCTTTTCCAAATCCATAAGTACTGTAAAGATAATACACATAAGGCCCTTGAAGCCAATCTCCAGCTGTATAGCAAATATACATGTGTATCAGCAAGAATTGATCTTTCTGACCTCAATTAGTGATTTCAGATCTGATATGAGCTATATTAACATATAATTGAAGGAAGAAACTGCGAAAATGGCGGGAAAATTACCCATCATAAGAGAGAAAATGAGGAGGTAATTGTTTTTGAAGGAATTGAAAGCAGATGAAGTATTGATCCGATATTTGTTCGTCTTGCTTAGCTCCAATACAGCTACAATAATTTCCATTGTTGTTCTTGCTTCTACCTCAGAGCCACACAGAGAGGAACGAAGAGGAAGAAACAAAAAGAAGAAAAATGACGTCACTGTAACGAAGAAGCTAATTTGAGAGGTGTAACGAACAATGATTAGCAAATTGAAATAACCGGTTTAAACCGAGGATGGTTATCATATTCGAGCTTAAAGAGGTAAGAGATCTACGAGCCATCGACATTTCAATTCCGACAGCAATTTTCGATCTCAAAATCGCGTATAATCCTTTAAAAAAATCATTTCTTTCCATTTTCGAAATTTGAGAATTCCCAATTTCGTAGATGAGATCTTCATAAACCCTAACCCCTCAAGCTGTGAAATTCGATTGTATTTTTGTATTCAAGAAGAGAAATATTCATGATTTTCCAATGATGAGAGGATCCGCACTACTTGATTTGATTTTGTTCCTGCTCGTATCTCCATTAGCACATAGTCTCAAAGGATCTGAAATAATCTCCAAATTCTCTGACGAATCCGTTTCCAATCAAATCTCCCAACCCACCCGGTTAGTGTTCTTCCAATTTTTCCCCTCAATTCGGTGTTATTTGATTGAATGAATTTGAGAACGTCAACATCTATTTGATTTAGTCCATGTTTTGGTCAGTGATTCAATATAAAAGTTGACATCTTTTTCAAGTTAGTGTTTATGTTTATTGGATTAGTCGTTTTCTAACAAGGTGGTAATTTGTGATTTCTTCAGAGAATCGAGTAATGTGTTGCTTTCTACGGTAGATGGATCGATATCATTGGTGGATATGTCCTCTGAGAAGCTGGATTGGACATTTCATACCAATGAGCCAATATATTCATCTTACAAGGCTCCTCACTATCATTATAGCAATGATGAGGAACGTGCTCTCGGTCTTGCTGATGACTTTTACATGGATTGTGATAAGGATTGGAATCTTTACAATTGCTCTATGCAAAATGGAAAATGCATTAATAAGGTATAACTTCAAAAAATTTTCATTTTTTGATTTATCGATGCTAAGGCTGTCTTGAATTAGTTAAAGTTAGCGAAGAAACATTTTAAATGAGAGTTGTAGATACATTTTTTTTCTCACCAAAGTCGTATCATATGGAAATGTGTATCTTCTTTTCGTTCAGAAAGTGGATGCTTCGGAATTCATTGGAAGATTGCCATGCACATTGACGGATAGGATTGTTTTAGGTAAAAAAGACACATCTGTGTTTCTCTTGGATTGGAAGACTGGGAAATTGGTCAAGAGATACAGAATGGACGAGCTATATTCTAACTCAGTCGTTAAAAACGATAAAGATAAGGCTATTGTTTTGTCTAAAGAAGCTCCATTACTATTTGGTTCCGGGTTTAAGGAATCAGAAGATCTTCCTGAGCTGGTTTATATTGAGAGAAAAGATTTTAAAATCCAATGTATATCCAAGTTTGGAGATGTTTTGTGGAGTGTTTCTTATGCTGAAATGGAAGCTAAACTACAAAATCATGAGAGCGTACAACTCCTGGGTGGGTTATCATCATCAGCTGGTAAAAGACAATTCCCTCTATCCTATACGAGAAGTGTTCCTGTGATCCAGTTACGTAATGTAAACTATGAAAAACTGTTTCCGAGACTTGATTTTCAAGATGGAGCGTTGTATCTTCCATTTCAAGATAGAAAACCAAATCAGTTGGCTCCTAGAGATGGGAATCAATTGGCACTTCTGAGCAATAAAGAGGTTGAAGAAGTCCTCTCCCTTCCTCTGCCTGAGACTGTAATATCTCAGATCACAGATATTATTGATGGAAGCATTACGCAGACAAGCTTCGCTAGCAAATTTTCTAATATGATTATCCTACTTATTGGCTTTTGTGTTACTATCCTTTCTGTTTGCGGCCTTGCCTTTCGCCGATTAAGACACAGCATGCAGATCAAGGAACATGTATCTGAAGTGCCAATCGCGGTACCGAAGAAGAAAAAGCCCCCAAAAAAAGGGACTATAAAGGCGGTTCACAAGAAAGAGAATGGCTTTATATCTGGAGGGAACAAAGATCCTTCTAATGAAGAGAATGAGAAGAGAATACTTACTTCTTTTCCTGGCCTCATTAATACTCCAGCAGAAGGATATAGGGTTGGTAAACTGTTCATCTCCAACAAGGAGATTGCTAAAGGGAGCAATGGAACTGTTGTGCTTGAGGGACACTATGAAGGTCGTCTTGTAGCTGTTAAGCGTCTAGTACAAACACATCATGATGTGGCTCAAAAGGAGATTTTGAATCTCATGGCCTCGGACAAACATCCAAACATTGTCCGCTGGTACGGCGTGGACCATGACGAACATTTTATCTATATTTCATTGGAACGGTGTGCTTGTAGCTTAAACGATCTCATCTCTGCATCCTCTGGACTGCTTGAGAGTCCAATGGCTTCGAGTAGTATACATTCAGTTCAGATAAACCCAATCTTTGAGAATGGCGAGGGAGCTGAGCTTTGGAAAGAAAACGGACATCCTTCTCCCGTTTTGCTGAAGTTAATGAGGTTTGTTTAGTTTCTCATTTTTGATACTTACATAAAAGGTTGCACACATCTTTCTGATCTTTGTATGTTTGTTTTACAGGGACATAGTTGCTGGTCTAGTTCATTTGCATGATATTGGAATTGTACATCGAGATCTAAAGCCTCAAAATGTATTGATTGTTAAGAACTCATCTGTATGTGCGAAGCTATCAGATATGGGTATCAGCAAACGTTTGCCAGCTGACACAAGTGCCTTGACTAGAAACTCAACTGGTAAGAATCTTGAAAACTTAGATGATAAAATGTAATAATGAAAGCAGAAAAGGATATATTCTTCTCGCATTTAAATTTTTTTGTTTGTAATGATAGGTTCTGGAAGTTCTGGGTGGCAAGCGCCTGAACAACTCCGCAATGAACGACAAACAAGAGCTGTTGATCTCTTCAGTTTAGGGTGTGTTCTGTTTTTCTGTATGACAGGCGGTAAACATCCTTATGGAGACAATTATGAGAGGGACATAAACGTTTTGAATGATCGAAAAGATCTTTTTTTGATCGAGAGTCTCCCAGAAGCTGTTCATCTTCTCTCTGGTCTCCTGCACCCGGATCCAAATTTGAGGTACATATGGTACTTTTGGTTGATATTATTGCTATTAAAACTAGCATTTGTTCACACACAAGTTTACATCCATACCTTTGGGAATCTTTCTTTGAGCTCGTCGATTAGGCAACTCTCCTTCCCGCTAACAGAAGCTTTTTTCAATATTTGAAAATGCAGACCGAGAGCGCAAGAAGTTCTGCATCATCCATTGTTCTGGAACTCTGACATGAGACTTTCTTTCCTCCGGGATGCAAGCGATAGAGTCGAATTAGAAAACCGAGAAGTAGGGTCACAGCTCTTGGCTGCACTTGAAAGCACAGCAGCGGTTACTTTAAACGGGCGGTGGGATGAGAAATTAGATAGCATTTTCTTAGACAACATCGGGCGTTACAGGCGGTATAAGTTTGACAGCATCCGCGATTTGTTGAGGGTCATACGGAACAAACTCAATCACTATAGAGAGCTTCCAAGAGAATTACAAGAACTACTTGGGAGTGTACCTGAAGGGTTTGATAGGTACTTCTCAAGCAGGTTCCCGAAATTGTTGATTCAGGTCTATACAGTTTTATTTAATTACTGTATCAATGAAGAGTTCTTTTTCAAGTACTCTAAGACCACTGTATTCTAGGATTCTTTTCTTCTGTTGGCTTCTCTGTATACTAGGGATTTACTAATAAAGTTATAATTGATCTGATCAAAGCAACGTTTGTTGCTCATATATTACAATAACTCTTATATTATATAGTTTTGTAGTAATAGAATATTATGTTTAAGCCATTTCTTAACATAACACATTCAAAGTATTCAATGTCTGAACTCCTTGTGCATAGTAAAAAAAAAACACATCTATAAAATAAACAAGTAAATAATAATAATATTTTTTTGTTATTCATATATTTCTCATACCCACATGTCATTTTTTTTCCGTTAGAAAAATATTTAATAGATAAGACATTGATTTCCAATAGAAAAAATCAATTACTGTACATAGTTACGTACATTTAGATTCAGTTAAGCGTTGACCGTATTTTTTTGTTTTTGGTATAGTATCATTGACCGGATATTTTTTTTTTTGGTTAAAGATCATTGACCGTAATTTTATCGTTGAACTTGAAACTGTAACTAAGTTATAATTTGAACGAAAAGATTATTAACAAAATAAATATTTGAACAAAAATAAGGAAATAGGTAAATGGTTATGCCTAAAGTGATTGTAAAGTAATCTGATTATAAATGAATATGTTTTCGTAAGCTTATACAATCACATACCGAAATGGCTCACTAAATGAATATGAATCTGATCATCATTACTCTTGTGATGATCTCGATTTCACAGTTGCCTTCTTCTACAGTCGCAATCGTTGATCCGGACCCACCAACAAAGTCTATAATCGACAAAATATGCAAACAAACAGTGGACTTCAAGACCTGTGACTTGATCGTCACGTCACAGCTCAACTTCTCGCATGCAGACATCGTGACCATAACGAAAGTGACGACAAAAAGAGCTCTGACTAATGCTAACGGGACACACTCTCTAATCCAAGACTCTCTTCTCCCAAATACAACAGATTCTCGGGACAAAGCCGTTTTCTCCGCTTGCGAGATCGCTTACAAAGCCGTGGTTTCTCGGCTTCAGAGTGCTTATATATCGATTTCTGTACGTAATTACGTGGCAATGAAGGCACAGCAGAATCAAGCACTTGCGTATATTGAGGTGTGTGTTAAGAGGACTAATTTCTTTCGCCGGACTCCGATTGTCGGAGCTAACTATATGGCGAGGTTGATGACGAAGATTGCCTCCATTGCAGGCCAGATTCTTGCTCCTTCTACGACCTCGTGAATACAATCTTTTGTAATACAAACATCGTTTTGATTCAACAATAATGACATGATTTTTTTTGAAAAAATTATTGAATCTTGAAAAAGATGTTCAAGTTTGAAATTATATTGAATCGTGAAAAAGATATTCAAGTTTGAAATTAATAGAAAATAGGTGGATACGTAGTAGAATAAATAGGTGGAAAATAAAAAAAGGGTAAATTTGCAAAATGACAATGGATCGATCTATAAACAATTAAGAAAATAGTCTCTGTAATTTTTTTGTTAAATAACTATGAGCCCACAACTAAAACAAAGAAAATTGACAAAATCACCCTTTCCAATTGATTTTGCTAAATCTTCTCAGAATTGAAAATAACATGAATAAAAATAAAATAAAGCGATATAAGAAGAAATTGTTTGAGATTTGAAAAAACAAACTATTTAATTTTTTTAAAATAACATGTTCCAATAAACAATATCGTGACATATTGAAAATGAAATTATCTCGAGAATAAGATTGTGCTGACAAAATCAGAGAAATTCAATAGAAATATAAAAATAAGTAAAACGGAAATAGCAAAATTTTTGAAAAAATAACATGAAATATATAATTGATATTTTTATGATAATTGGTCCATAACTCTTATATACTAGTGTTAATTTTTTTATACATCCGATGTGAGATTCTAATACAAAAAAGGGCTGATTTCAACATAAATAATTTTCACAGTGTTTTTTCATACACGAACTAAGATGCAATGCATTTTTCAACTTCAACTTAATAAATTTTCAAAAAGTCTATACAAACTTTAATATATGTGCCGAAATCAACTTTGACCGATCTGTGTTAGTCAAACCAATGAGTCAAATGCCACTTGGCATATTTCTGCTGAGTCATATGTCATGTGGCATATTTTTCGTTAAGTCAGATGCCACGTAGATTTTTTTTAAAATTCATTTTGAATTTTTATGCAATGTTCTGGATATAAAATATTTTTGACACTTAAAATGGAGTAACAAAAACACCATTGTCAGTTGAGCTACTTAGTTAGTTTTTATCATTTTTGTAGTCGTAACAACCATAGGGTTCCGATCATTAGAATGTTCATTTTTGAACAATTACAATTTTTAAACTTACCATTTTTGAATTTATATGTTAGATTTGTAATTGCTCAAAAATATATCATTTAATGGTTAGAGCCCTACGCTTGTTGCGGCTACATAAATGAACAAAAACCGATAAAGTGGTTCAACTACTAATTGTATTTCCGTATATCCATTTTAAATGTCAACAAAATTTTATACTCAGAACATTGCATAAATTTTTTAAATGAATTTTTTTTTTGAAAAATTTACGTGGCATCTGACTCAGCAAAAAATATGCCACGTGACATATGACTCATCGGTTTGACTAACATAATTTCATTCAAAGTTGATTTTGATATATATATATATATATATATTAAAATTCATGTAAATTTTTTGAAAATTTATTAAGATAAAGTTGAAAAACGCATTGCATCTTAGTTTGTGTGTGAAAACGTACCATGAAAATTGTTCATGTTGAAATCGGCCCTTCTTCGATTCTAACACGTCTTCTCGAGATGATGGCCCTAATTAGTCCATCTCGAACCGAATCTCATTTTTGGACCAGTAATAAGCCCTACTTGGATAGGCAAACTGGGAATTTCTTAGGTTATTTTACCATTTTTGGTGAGTGTTCTCCGTACGTATTGGGTGGTAACATGATTGATTACATAACCAGACGTCGTTTGGGAAAGAGAGGCTGAAGGTAGCATTTCTGGTCAAATTGTCCGGCCTTTACATTTAGTACAACATACATTCATATATTAAAGATAATATTTTACACACTGTTAATATATTTATACATAAATATTTATTTCAAAAACAAAATAAATCCTAATAATGAATACGCATCTGTATAATATTAGAAAAAATATTGAACATAATTATTGTCTATATAGATAACATATATGTGGACTAGGATTTGTACTATAATAGTTTGTTCCACTATTAATGCCTAAGTTAATACTACTACTTTTTATCAAAAGAGATCATGAGAACCAATAAAACAATGTGTCACTAATTATATAGAGAAGCATTAAAAAAAAGTAATATTACCATAATTTATGGTTCTAATTTTATGAAAGTACATATAAAGTATTAATAAGAAATCTATGCTATTTCAAAGTAAAATTAATCCAGAACGATTTATGCAAATATTTTAGTCCGCAATATGAAAAAAAGAACACCATATCTAGAATTGTGGAATAATTTATACGTATGTTTGATACTTAAAGTACAATTTTAAGCTATGACGTTATTTGTTACCAGAATACTCTTTTTGGTAATGGTTAATTAATTTGAAAGTAAAGTGTATATAAGTCATAGTTTGGTGTTACTCCTAACCTAACTTATACACATCCCAAAATAATTTGATCTGTAAAAATTTATACATACAGAGTTTAATACGTAAGTTATTGATAAAAATTTGACCCAAAGAAAAAGAAACGCTATTGGGAAAAACATTATCATAACAATTAATAAGATAGTAGTAATGTGTTTTTAATAAACAGATAGAATAGTTGTGATGATATTCGTAAAAATTTAATATTACGGGAAAAGAAGCTGACAAGTGACAACAAACACATAAAATATGAGATAGTAACCGAAGTCAAAGATGCACACCGACTCTTTCAAAAGTCAGTGCTCTTTCTCTCTTTGTGGGGTTTTATATACTAGCGACACTTTCAAGGGACTCCATTTTTTCCTAACAAAAATCAAAAACAACTTTGGACTTTGTACTACCCATCTCTTTTTTTCTTTTGTTTTTTCATTAAAGTATAGTATTAAATATGTTAGTAAATGTAAAGTTTAGTGAGTCAGACGAACAACCACATATCTCCCGCTCTCTCTTTTAACTCTAAAACGCGTGTGCACCTTCCATTTTTGAATCTGACTCACAACCAAATCATCTGTACTGTCTTTATTACACAAACCCTAATTTGTACTTCTCTGCAGTACACTTTTATCTCTCTCTCTCTCTCTATCTTCATTCATTTCTCTTCTTCTATAAAATTCTTTGATCAATTCGACCTCTCTCTCTACTATGCCATTCTCTCTTCTTCTTCAATCTTATGCGAAACACCGACTCTGCAAATCACTCGACTCTGGATTCTTCTATATCCCACGAATCGTTAGATCAAAACGTTGTTTCTTTTGTTTCCTTGTACAAGAAGCAACCAATCGATTTAGAGAGTCGTATACGGTACGTGATCAGCTGATCAAAATCTAATTGTTGTACCAAATTTATTATACCGATCAAGATTTCAATTTCAATTTCTTAAATTTCCAGAGGTCTTTAACGAATCAATGGAAAACGAGAGGGTTGGAAGAGAAGAACAGAGTCAATTTCACGAAGACGAGTCTATTGATTCAAGAAAACCACCACCATGGAGGAAACAGATCACGGTTCGAGCAATCGTCGCGAGTTTATTGATCGGTATTGTGTATAGCGTGATCTGTCTGAAGCTAAATCTAACGACAGGACTCGTTCCTAATCTCAACATCTCATCAGCTCTCCTTGCTTTCGTCTTTCTCAAATCATGGACCAAAGTTTTACAAAAAGCTGGAATCGTCACTACTCCTTTCACTCGTCAAGAGAACACAATTGCTCAGACTTGTGCTGTTGCTTGTTACAGCATCTCTCTTGCAGGTTACCACATAGTTTGTACACAGTGGAATCGAGTTTTTAACGTTAAGTTAACGAAATCGAATTTTAATTTTGGTTACAGGTGGATTTGCATCCTACTTGTTGGGTTTAAATAGAAGAACTTATGAGCTAACGGGAGTGAATACTGAAGGAAACAGTCCTCGTGGTATAAAAGAGCCTGGTGTTGGATGGATGACGTCATTTCTCTTTGTTACTAGCTTCATTGGACTTGTCGTTTTGGTTCCTCTTCGAAAGGTAATGACTTTAGGAACTATGAAACAGAGTAAAAATTTGATTTCTATTGTGTGATTTCTGAGAATGGTATCATGTATTAACAGGTGATGATTATAGATTACAAGCTAACGTATCCTAGTGGAACAGCAACAGCTGTTCTTATTAATGGATTTCATACTAGTAAAGGAAACAAGACAGCCAAGTATGTTATGTTACATGTTCTTGAATCTTGTTTTTTTTTTCTCTACTTGTTCATGGATTGAATTGGATATATATTGACATTTTTTTTTTTTGAACAGGAAACAGATTCGTGGGTTTATAAATTCGTTTGGGTTGAGTTTCTTTTGGGCATTCTTTGGATGGTTCTATTCAGGTGGTGATGAATGTGGATTCTCTCAGTTCCCTACATTTGGATTACAAGCTTGGAAAAAATCGTGAGTTTTCTCTGTTTTTCTTATAACCTTTCGATCTTTTCTTGATCTGTTTAAGTTTAAACAAGTTTGATTGAAGAGACTTTATCATCTCTTTTGTGGGATACAGATTCTTCTTTGACTTCAGTATGACATATGTTGGAGCTGGAATGATCTGTTCACATTTGGTGAATCTATCGTTGCTCTTGGGTGCGATCCTTTCGTGGGGAATAATGTGGCCTCTTATAGCTCGGCTTAAAGGCGAATGGTTTCCCGCGACATTGCCAGAGAGTAGCATGAAGAGCTTAAATGGCTACAAGGTGTTTATATGCATTGCATTGATCTTAGGAGATGGGCTTTATAACTTCCTTAAGATACTCTTTTTCACTGGAAGAAGCTTCCACTCTAGACTCTCCAAAACCAGTAGCGTCAGCACATGTAAGTCATCTATGGAAAGAGCTAGCTAACTGTGTTTTGTATTTGTTTTTGATGTCGAAGTAATAAACGATTGAGTGACTGCAGTGCCGGAAGTTCCAGAAGATGGTACAAAAGAATCCGAAAACCTGAAACGAGAGAATGAAGTATTCGTTCGAGAGAGCATTCCTCTATGGATGGCTTGTGTTGGATACTTATTCTTCTCCATTGTCTCTATCATTGCGATCCCTCTGATGTTTCCTCAGTTGAAATGGTACTTCGTCCTCGTAGCTTACCTCCTTGCACCGTCTCTTAGCTTCTGTAACGCTTATGGGGCTGGCTTAACTGATATGAACATGGCTTACAACTACGGTAAAGCGGCACTCTTTGTGATGGCTGCATTGGCTGGGAAGAACGAAGGTGTAGTGGCTGGAATGGTAGCTTGTGGTCTCATCAAATCAATCGTCTCTGTTTCGGCTGACTTGATGCACGATTTCAAGACGGGACATCTGACGCTAACATCGCCTCGCTCGATGCTTGTTGCTCAAGCCATCGGGACAGCGATTGGCTGCATGGTTGCGCCACTCACCTTTTTCCTCTTCTACAAGGCGTTTGATGTTGGAAACCCAAACGGTGAGTACAAGGCTCCTTATGCAATCATCTACAGAAACATGGCCATTCTCGGTGTTCAAGGTCTCTCAGCTCTCCCTGAGCATTGCCTCGAGCTTTGCTATGGGTTCTTTGCGTTTGCGGGTGCTGCCAACCTGGCTAGAGACCTTTTGCCAGAGAAGATAGGGAAGTGGATCCCACTACCGATGGCAATGGCTGTACCGTTCTTGGTCGGTGGGTCGTTTGCTATCGATATGTGTATTGGGAGCTTAGTAGTGTTCGTTTGGCAGAAGGTGAACCGTAAGAAGGCAGATGTGATGGTTCCGGCTGTTGCATCAGGTTTGATATGTGGAGATGGTCTCTGGATTCTGCCTTCTTCGTTGCTGGCTCTGGCTAAGGTTAGACCGCCTATATGTATGAACTTCACGGCGGCTCATTAGGACGGAGAGATATTTCAGACAGAACCTTAAACTCATGGCCGGAGGAATGTATAATTAGATGTGGTTAGGTTTAGGAGTAGACAGTTAAAGATATACATGTCTTATGGTATTAATAATTTTGAATAAGAATGAAGAGAAACAGAGTTGGTTCATTACTCTCTTACCGGCAACAAAAAAAATGGTCATTTCATATACAAAATTGAAAATGGAGGCAGAGGAACTCGTCTCTGAAAGTTTCACAATAAACCACACAAATCATGTCGTCTATCTTGTTTCTGTACTTGCGATTACGTTAAACCGCGATTTCGATTCTGTTCCAAACCTGGCTTGCAAGGAACTCACATTTCACATGAACTCAAATCTTGGTATGGAGGGTAACAATAAGATCGTGTGCATCGTCTAAGAGCTTCCACACGTCTAGTTTCCCTAGCATACTGTGGCACTCCCAGAGAATCTCCTCCATGCTATTGTACTTGTCTATTATGAGTTTCCTCCTCTGCAGCACTGAAGCCGCTATTGTATACAGTAACAAATCGTCTGTAGGAGGAGCCCGCTGCTTTATTCGGCAGCTCCAAGAAGATTTCCCAATCCCAGCTCTTATTGCAGCTTGGTCTGCCCAAATCACCTCCCAGAGATACAGTGTTTGCTCCAGACTCAGCTCTCTTCTAAACATCACAAGAACCATTCTGTAAACGAAGAAACAGTCTTCTGCCTTGACTTTCTCGAGATGCTTGTAAAGCTGCGAGTCTTTGGATTTTATAATCTTTGATACTATGTTTAGTTGCCTTGTGATCCCAACCTCATCGAGTCTAAAATTCTGACGAGCCTTCTTCATGAACCCAACGAAACACCAAAATGCCTCGTAGTCTTCAGGTATGACTGAGAGTATAGGGGAAAGAAGATCGCTCATTCCTTGGCAATAGCCAATTTCAGGGTCATGTAAGGCATAGGCTTCAAGAATCGCAACAAGCCGTGCCGCGTGAAATATTTTCCAAGGCTCCAAATGAGTATAATCCTTCAAAATAACTGCTTCAGCAGCACGAAGTGCTCTTTCCTCTGATACCATAGCTTGGGATGAGGAATATGGAGTCCATTCTGTATCAGCACGGACAGCGTCTAGACGGATAATGCGCTGCCAAGTCACAAAGTCCTCTTTAGTCCGGGAGATATATACACTGGATATAGAAGTAATATTTTCATCCCTTTCTTCAGAAGAAGTAAAGATTTGAACAGAAACATTCTCATCTGAAGAATCTGAGTCTGAGGACTCAGAAACCAGACGTCTTGAACCAGTACTGTAGTCTCTGTCAAGTGTACATGAGACGTCACTCATGTACCCAATATCTTTTGTGAAAGCATCATCAGAACAAGAACTGTCAGAGTCTTGTCCTAAAGACCAACTATTATTGCCATCTTGAGTAGCTTTATTAATCTTGTTTAACTTAAAAGTCCCACTGTTTTGTCTTTGAAGCCTTTTGCACTGCCTGCGTAGTCTCTCATACGCTTTTCTGCATTTATTTGTAAGGTCAAGTAAAATCAAGTCACAGATAAACAACAAGGCAAAAAGATTCTTGAGCGGTGATTCATCTGTTCCTCACCTTCTCCAAGTTCTTGTAACACCTCTCTCTTCTTCAGAACTATTGAAATCGCATCTGTTTGTATAGAAGAAAATAAACAAAGGTGAGGAAAACAAACTAAGAATACTATGATTCTATGAGTATATAAGTGTGTTGAGACACAATTGCGTTGATGCTTCTTAACAATCAATCAAAATTAGCAACATTTTCAATCCAAATTTCACCATATGTCCACTATGAGCCTTATAACTAGACAATGTTCATGACTTCAACACTTTACATTTTACAAGCAACAGGATAGAGATTATGTTATTAAAAATCAACTGCCATAAGTGTATTGTTAATAGAGTTTGAATGTAAACTTACACTCCAAGAAGGAATGGCCAAACCTCCGACCTTATGCTAGGATCAATACCCTAAAAGAAAACATAAGAAAATGAATATTCCGAAATATTTGTAGAAACACTAACAACTTCACAAAGCTGGTGAAGGTTTTGACTCACTCTACTCCGAACTTTCTTCAACAAATCAACTCCCCCATTCCGAAGTCTACCTTCAGGGGTGAATAATCTTTTCCACCGGCCAAGTGTGAGAGGTTTTTTTCGTTTTCTTCTAGACCAGGGCGATTTGAGTTTATGCCTGAATAGAAAACAGAAATCGAAACTTGTTTCAGAAAAGAATCCTGTTTGTTCTGATACAAAATGAACCATGGAGCATAAACACTGCACTTGAGAACCTCACCGGAGAAGAATAGAAAACAGAGAACAAATGAATCAAGTCAGGATCACAAACAGTCATCCTATAATAATTTAGCTGAAATATTTCTTTCAAGTGAAAATTACTAAAAAAATCATATCTGATCAACCCATGTTAGGATCACATATGCAACAATTAATTTTATTTCTTTCTAGTAAAATGAAGATAAAATCTAAAGATATGTTGAATCTTATAATGGAAGTTATAACGTGGGTTCATTAGCACAAATCCTGTAATAAAAACAACCCTTAGAAGCAATTTACTAAATTTTAGATTCCAGAAAAAAATTCTAATACTCATCTAACAAGCAATCGACCACAAAGAGGAAAGTTATAGTAATCATCTAACCATCGTGAATTGGATTCTTCTTAAAGCATCCATAACAAAATGTAACTGAAACATCTAGAAACTGAGAATGTAAGATATAGAGATGAAAAGAGACTGACGGATCAGAAGAAGAAGAACAAGAAGCTGGAGATGAAGAAGCGACAAGAACAAAAGCAGAACGCAAATGAGTCCACGGAGATGATGGAGAAGAAGGATTTGGAAACGAAGACTTCGTTTGAATTCTTCTAAGAGCTTTCATCTATAAAAGCCAAATATCATAATCCAGTCTCCTTCTCTCCCTCCCCTTAATTTATAAGGTAATCAAGTCCAGAGTTATGGAACCTCCAAAAATCCAAAAATCGCCAATGTAACCGACTTGATACACAACTCCGGCGAAAACCATACGATCTCTTCCGTCTTTGCCGCGTTGTTGAACTAGCTTCCGCTTCAAAGTTGGGATTTTTTTTTAATTTCTCTCTCTCTCTCGAATCTGAAAAGGAAGTCAAATGGGAGTAAAGACTAAAGAGAAGGTCATGGAGCCATAAAGCCTATTTCTCTGGCTTTGTTAAGTTCGGTATTATTATAGACCCCACCACCACGTTCATTATTATCCATTTAGCCCTTTTACTTTTGTTATTTATTTATTTGGCCTTATCATACTCACATTCAAACTCAATAGATCCTTTCTACAACACATAATCTATGTGTATTTACCATCAAATTCAAAATCATTTAATAACTGTACATATTTGTTTTGCAAAACATTAAATAACTCAGACATGTAAAATACATTGTAAAGCCAACAAAAAAAAATCTAATAATGATGTTTAGATTTTGTCTTTTTAACAAGACTCATACTAAATAGGATGGTCTACCATATATGTTTCCAACTATAAGTCTTTCATTAAGAAAATCAGATTTTTTTTGTCATACCATTTATTCCTCATTCAGATCTCATTTCAAAAACTATTCTCTTTGTGCAACTTATTTTCTAGTTATATGATAATTGATACATTTTTAACTTTAGAAAAATATCTCCTCACTCACTACAACTATACCTTTTTTAATTCTCAGATCTCGGCTACACAAACTTAGTCAAAAATGTCTCAAAAGTCAAGACAACCATACAGAGAATGTGGTTTTGATATATTTTGACAAATAATCAGGGAATCATTATTATTTCCATATCAAGTACGCTTTTATTACAACAATCTCTCCCACAACATAAATGGTGAGAACCTGCGAGTTAAAACCACTCGACCAAACCAAAAAACCAAACCGAACTAGTCACATTGATAAGTCAAATTGGAAAACATACCACCGGTTTAAAGCTTGGAACTGGCTGGTTTATCAAGAAACCAAACCAGCTCATCTTCAGCAGAAACAGAACCCGCTGGTACATTCCCAGTCTTCTTCAGAGCTGCCTGCACAGCTTCAGCTTTCCCAGAACCGGCAACAACTAAAGCTACATGAGCAGAGGAGTTGATAACCGGGAATGTGAATGTGATTCTTTCAGAAGGAGGTTTTGGAGAGTCGTTGATGGAAGCTACCCATTTCTTGCTCTCATTGCATAGACCATGTCCTGGGAATAGAGATGCCACATGACCATCAGGTCCCATACCAAGAAGCATGAGATCAAATTTGGGGAAGCCGGTTGATTCAGATACGCGGAGGATATTAGTCTTGACCAAATGTTTGAGGCAAGTCTCGTAATCATCCGCTGCAGCCTCGGCAGAGAGGGATTCGTTGATTGCATATACGTTTCCAGGCGGGATTGGAACCTGAAAAGAAACGATTAGAGTGTCAAGAAGTTTTACTTTTAGCTGACTCTTATCAGTTCATTGAATAAAACAAAGATGGCTGCATTTTGATAATGTGAGACCAACAATGGAGGGAGGGACAGAGAATGTGTTCAATACTTTGGAGAGAAAACTATCATAAGCAAGTTTGTAGTTGCTGTCGTCGTGATGCTTTGGAACAACCCTCTCGTCAACCCAAAAGAAATGCCACCTTGCCCAATCGATAGAATCAACGTAAGGAGATTCTACTAATTTCCTGAAAATTTGAGTAAAGAATTTGCCATTAGAATGAAACATGATTAGTAAAAGTATGTCACATGTGAAAGCAATGTTCTTGATTAGCCCATGACAGTGAAAATAACCAGACTCTTAGTGAGAATCACAGATTGCAAAACCAACCAAGAAACAGTCAATGATCATCATCATCTTTATCAATAATGATAAACATCAAGTAGATGAATCAAAGCACACAAAGAGGAAGCAAAACCTAATTAATTCACTATTTGAATCCATCCAGAAGCCACATACAAACCCAAATTAGCAGATGCTAAACCCTAAATCCAAATCTAAATCTAGATCTTAAATCGAATTGAAAATGAAAGAAAGTTAGCAGACAAACCGGAGCGATTTGATCAGAGAGCCGCCGGAGACAACGACAGTGAAAGCGCCTCTCTCTTTACAAAACTTATCGGAGAGATGAGATGTGAATTTGGCCAAATCAACCGCCAAATTCTCTTCGAGATCATAAATCTCAACTCTTTTCTTCTCTTCTTTCCCTATTTCCGCCGCTGCCGTCGTAGCCATGCTCCTCACCTTAGACAATCGACAGCTAGATCCAGCTCCGATCGACGAAACCGAGAACGACTCGAAACGAGACGCAGTAGAAGGAGGAGAGAAAGTGTGATTCTTCGGGTAGAAAGCGAAGAGAGGATTTGAACGGAGGTTAGTGGGAGAGGAGAAGAGAATCGAGCCAAGGAAACAAGAAGAAGCCATGAAAAGAGTAAGAGAGCGTCTTTATAGGTAAAGTGAGAACAACTTTGACTTTGTGGAGGACAAGTGGATTAGTAATAAGCCTTCTCCGACCAAAACCAGTTTTGTTACTTTGGTCCAACTACTACTAGTTACTCAATTATTGGATTCGATATGATTATATGAGTAAAGACTATTAAAAACTGTAAATATATCAAAAACTGAATAAATACTAACTAATTCCGGTTAAATTGAGTTTTATAAAATTGTAAATCAATTATTTGCGACTTAAAAACAAGAAAATATATATCGTTTTTGATTTCGACAATACTTTTAGGAAGTTTTGTCATGATTTTGGTTTAACGTTGAGTTAATCACCCATTTTAACGCAAAATTCTAATGCAAAGGTAACACAACTAATCACGGGTCTAACCAAATCCCTTATTATTATTAGAACACATACACATACAAGAGAACTGAGAACACACACAAACATACCAAGGCTAGATGTGCAAGAACTAACTGAACCACATTCGAAATACACAGCTAGCTTTTATTAGAAACCAATATCAAAGAAAAACCAGAAACATAAGATACAAATAGAGGAGATTATTCTAACTCAGCCGAACCTGACCTATTGGGAGCTTGGATGCCGCAGCTTGGTCGAGAAACCATATAGCTTCTTCGTCAGCTGTGAGCCTAGCTGCAGGATAGTTGAAATTATCATTGAAAACCTCAGCTACCGCATTGGCCTGAGCCTCATCCCAAACGGCCATGACGTTGTAGGAAGCGCAGTTAATGACCGGTAAAGTGAAGGTGATTCTTTTTGACGGCGGTTTTGGAGAATCTGTGATATAGGTAACCAAATTTGCCTTCTCCTTGAGCTGATAATGTTCTGGAAACAAAGAAGCCATGTGACCATCTGGACCCATCCCGAGGAGCTGGAGATCGAACTGAGGAAACCCTGAGGATTTGTATGTGCGGATGATGTTTCTGTTCACCAGTCTTTTGAGGCACTCCTCGTAGAATAATGCAGCGCCTTTGGCATCACCAAGGGCTGCACAGTCTTGGTCGATTGCATATATGTTCGCAATTGGAATCGGAACCTATTAATATCGTAAACTATGTACTATATCAAAAATAATCTAATACGACAGTTTACTAAAAAAATCACATTGAAGAAGAGACTAGCACTAATATATAAATGACATCATCAAAGTTAAAATTGTGCATTTGTTGAGGATCTTTTAATTCTTATTTTTTGATTAAATAGTTTGATTTGATGATATGGAATATGTTCAAAGCATCTAAATAGTTTGATAATATGGTATGAGGCCACTAGGAAAATACGGAAATGGTGAGCATCCTAATATTATGTTATGATGTTACCTTAGAGAGAAAACCATCCAAAGCTAGTTTGTAATTGCTGTCCTTATGGTCCAATGGAACAACCCTTTCATCCACCCAGAAAATGTGCCACTTTGACCATTCGATGCTTTCTTGGTACATTGGTTTCAATAGTTCACTGCAAAAGTTCATTACGTTGGATTTAACCATTTTATACTAAATGAATAAGTTTCAAAGATTAGTGATTAAAGAAAAAGAATTAGATTCAAAGACTTTCTCATACCTAAGCCAAGAGATGAGATCACCACCGGAGAGAACAACGGTGAAATAGCCTCTCTCCTTGCAGAACTTTGCGGAGAGTTTGGCCGTGTACTCGACCATAGCCTCCGACAATTCTTTCTTTGTGGGAAACACAATCTTCTTCCTCTCCGTTTTTGCTAAAATGGATGATGCCATTTTGGTTCTCTGTAAGAGAGAATTTGATCGATCAATGAGATTTAGTGTTTTTAAGGAGAATAGGTTACAACACTAAGAGAATGAATACCACACAGAAGAGTCAAGACCAGGCTCCCTAATGGAATGTTTAACCGATCCATATGTTGACTCTTGAAGATGAGATGATGCAACGTTGTATTTATCTTTAATACATGTATATTTTAATTATGTTTCTACTCAAACTAGGATTAGTTTTACGAATTTTTAGAGTTTTCATGTTTTCTTATTAAACTTTTAGAAACATCATTTTTATTTGAATGATTATACTATTTTAACTAGGATTAGTTTTAGGATTTCTTTAACCAAAAAAAATAAGGATTTTTTAGGGTTTTTTGCACAAACTGCAAGTTATGAAACACAATTTCTGATTTTTATATAAATTCTACTTATATAAAGCCCACCGCAGTTCTTGGAAGAGGATGAAAAGGAATGATATTGATCATAGTTATGAAACGATTACAATTAATTGAAAAATAAACATTGAGTATAAAAATTTACACACTTTTTTTATGTTCTATAACATGTACTTTAACTACTATAATACTATTTCAACATACGACGCGTAGCAGATGGATCAGACCAAAAAATATAATGCAAAATTATCATTTTTAGTACATTCCGTCTTTTACACTCCATACAAGCGTTAGGTCATTCATATATATAAATATAAGCGTTAGGTCATTCATATATATAAATATAAGCGTTAGGTCATTCATAACCTATAAATATACCCCATGAACTCGGCACCGATTTCTAATTGGATGCAAATATATTGTCACTAAGCTAGTTTTAGTGCTTGATACCAACCGATTTATGTGTTTTTTTTTAACAAACATTACTGTGAAAATAGCAACGGATGGACGACGCCACATAAAATAGCAATAAATTGGTCATATATGTTGGAGGTGGGTTTAGCAAACCCTCTCCACCAATCAGCTCGCCCCATTTATCGACTAGGCCCATTTACAACAAGTCCAAGAAGCCAACCGCCCTGGCCACGTGTCAGTTCGGGCGTCAGTTTCAAGGCAACAACCGTCTAAGTCTTTACTATAAGTACACACATCTCATTTATTATAAAGGGATCGGAAAATAAAAAGGAAAAGACTACATACACTCTTATATCTTCCAAAAACTATTTTTTTACCGTGCTCAAATCGCACTTGTTTTTATACCGAACTCTATTTTCAAGCTAAACCCCGACCTGATTACTAAGCCGAACTTTGCAAGGATACCGAACTCAACTTCTTCGAATCAACACCGATCTGATTACTGTTCCGTTGTGATTTTATCCTCCAACAATTGGCGTTAGAAGGAGGGGGTTAGAAAATTTTTCTGTACGCAAGGAATAGACCGGCAATGACAGGACATATACCAACCGAAGTACAACAACACGCACCCGGGAAAGAGCCAATGGGAGCACCTCGGACTCCCTCCCCAGAAATAACGCGCCAACAGTCGAATCCAAAACCGACTACGGCATCCGGACTCATTTCCGACGAGATGATAGCCGAGCTATATCGCGATCTCGTTGATCGTACCGCTCAGGGAACACAGAGAAACTCCCCCGATCTACCACAACCGGCGATTAGCGAGCCCATCCAACTTCCGCAACCAGCGACCGAGCCAGCACGAAACTTGTATCCGGAAGTCTTCCAAAGAATGGAACTAGAGCAACGTTGGGATCAAGGGTTCGAAATCATGAAAGCAACCCTCCGAGAGATGACATCCAAAGTTCATCAGGCCACTAGTTCGACATTAGAAATTGACCGCGTATTGCAGGAAACCTAGAACACCCCACTCTCAATCCAAATCTCTAGCACCTGGGTCCAGCAGTCCGGGAAACTTAAGCTTGCTCCATACGCAGGAAACTCTGATCCCACCCAGTATCTGACTGCCTTCAATATTGCGATGGGACGCACTCAGTTTGCACCTGAGGAACGTGATGCCGGATTCTGTCAAGCATTTGTTGAAAATTTAGTGGGCTCCGCACTGACATGGTTCTCCCGACTTGAAATATAATCGATTGGTAACTTCCGACAGCTCTCCACTGCCTTTCTGAAGCACTATTCAATGTATATCCAGCGCCGAACATCAAATGCCGACCTATGGGCAATAACCCAGGGTCGACAAGAGTCGTTGCGATCCTACATCGATAGGTTCAAAGCGATAGTCTCCCGGGCTACCGTGACCGATGACGCAGTCCTACCTGCTTTAAGAAACGGTCTCTGGCTTGAATCCGCGTTTAAAGAGAAAATGAAGCTGGAATGGCCGCGTACTTTGGAGGACGTGTTGCACCGCGCTACCTTATATATTGAAGTAGAAGAAGAGAGGGCTGCTTTGACAAGGAAGCATACCCAGAAAACACCAATCTCAAAGGATCGAGCTCGGGAGAATCGTGAACCAAGCCAGCATTATGATGCAAGCTACCTAGGTGACAGGGTGAAGGAAGTAACCTCGTTCATCATAAATGAACCAATCATTAATGACAAATCCACGGCGCAACCGCCCCCGTGGAACAAATGGCAGCGCCCTGGAGAGACAAAAGATCTCCAAACATTTTGCGATTTCCACCAAGCCCCGGGACACCCGACCTCACAGTGTAGACAACTCCATGATACCCTCCTTGTCCAATACCAAAAGGGGGAGATTAAGCTCGGTGATCAACAGGGCTATCGACGAAATTCCATTCGTGGAAGAGGGGGTAGGAGGCAACAGTCCGGACGTCGGGGTCATTTCGAGGGAGATCGACAAACGAGTGACAGCCAGGACGGTGATCGACATAGATCTCCCTCGAGAGAACATAATGATACCCGGCGACGGAAATCTGATTACAACCGATCTGAATCCTCACGTAAGCAAAAGGAACAAGGTCGGGATCTTTCACCTCTCCCACCAAGACGGGTAGTCGGCATGATCATGGGCGGCCTTCTCTCGTGCAACGATTCGGTACGGTCGCTCAAGCTGCATGAACGTAAGCCCGAGACCTCGCTCCACTGGCAGCACGGGGCAGACAATGAATCCGAGGTCAGGAGTGAAGAAAATACCACCTTCACAACAGATGACGCCAAGGGGTTAGATCACCCTCACAATGATCCACTGGTGATACAGCTCAGGGTCGCTGATTGCAAAATTAGCCGAGTATTGATCGACACTGGTAGCTCAGTTAATCTTATCTTCAAAGAAACCTTGGATAGGATGAATCTGCGTGATTGCAAAATCAAACCCGCCGTCGCGCCACCCACGGGTTTTGCTGGTAATACCACGCTGACAATTGGCACCACCAAGTTGGTTGTATATATCGGACACACGGCAAAGATAGTGAAATTTCAAATTATCAAAAAGCCTGCGATATACAATCTGATCCTCGGGACACCGTCGCTGCATCTAATGAGAGCAGTAGCATCAACCTACCACCAATGCCTCAAATTCCCCACCATCAGTGGGACGTGCATCATCCATGGAGATCAAAAGATGTCCCGCACATGCTTCCTGTTGGAGCATAAGTTGCGCAAATCGTCAACTTGCCTCAGCATCAGTTCGGGGATTACGAGCAATGTTGATCTTCGTGATAATTTGAGCCGTGAGCTCGTGATCCAAACAAATATCGACTCCAGAGATTTGGAGCGATGCATCGGTATTGGGGCCGACCTTGAGCCCAACATCAGAAACGAGCTCGTGGTTTTCCTCGAAGAGAACGTCTCAACGTTCAGATGGCCCGGCGAGAATATGCCTGGGATAGACCCATCGATAACAAGTCACGATATAACGTAGATCTGACCTACAAGCCAATCAAGCAAAAACGTCGCAAGCTCGGTCTGGAGTGCGCAACAGCCGTCAACAAAGAAATAAATCGGCTAACAGCTTCAGGATCAATCACCGAGGTAAAATACCCAGACTGGCTGGCTAACCCAGTAGTCGTAAAAAAGAAGAGCGGCAAATGGAGAGTCTACGTGGATTTTACCGATCTCAACAAAGCTTACCCAAAAGATAGTTTTTCCCTTTTTCGAATTGATCAGGTCGTCGAGGCCACTGCGGAAAATGAATTACTATCATTTATGGACGTCTTCTCGGGTTATAATCAGATTGCTATGCACCCCGATGAGCGAGAAAACACAGCTTTCATAACTGACAGAAGGACCTACTGCTACAAGGTCATGCCATTCGGACTGAAAAACACGGGAGCAACTTACCAACGGCTCGTGAACAAAATGTTCGCCGAGCAGATAGGACATACCATGGAGGTCTACATTGATGATATGCTGGTGAAATCCTCAGTAGCCAAGGATCACGTCAGTCACCTCCGAAAATGCTTCCAGACTCTTAATAAATACGGCATGAGACTTAATCCAACCAAATGTTCCTTCGGCGTCACCTCGGGCGAGTTCCTGGGATGCATAGTGACCCAGCGCGGAATTAAAACAAATCCCAAACAAATCACATCAATCATCGAACTTGCTTCGCCGAAAACAGCACGCGAAGTCCAGCGACTTACAGGTCGGATAGCCGTCCTGAATTGTTTTATCTCCAGGTCAACGGATAGATATCTCCCGTTCTACCAGTTGTTCCGCGGTAAAAAATATGTTGAGTGGGATGATAAATGTGAAGGGGCATTTCGGGATCTAAAAACCTATTTGTCAACACCTTCCGTCCTTGCCAAACTGGAGGAAGGCGAGACCTTTTACCTATATGTTGAGTTCGGCGGTTAGCGGTGTCCTGGTGAGAGAAGATCAGGGAGAGCAAAGACCGGTATTCTATGTCGGCAAATCTTTGGATGGTGCGGAAAGCAGATATACCGCCCTCGAAAAACTCGCATTCGCTGTCATCACGACAGCTCAGAAACTTTGCTCATACTTCCAAGCATATACTATAGCCGTCCTCACCACGCAACTCTTGAGAATGATCTTACATAGCCCAAATCAATCAGGAAGAATGGCAACATGGGCAATTGAATTGAGCGAGTATGATATTGACTATAGGGCTAAGGACTGCCGCCAAATCTCAAGTCCTAGCTAACTTCCTTGTTTAATTACCTCCCGAGCTCACTAGTGACCAAACCCCAGAAATTTAGAGTTTATACGTAGACGGTTCCTCCTCTCGCCACGGGTCCGGTATTGGTATACGGTTGGAATCGCCAACAAACGAGGTTATTGAGCAATCATTACATCTCGCATTCCCGGCCTCTAATAACGAGGCCGAGTATGAAGTTTTGATCGCCGGTCTGAAACTCGCAAAAGATATTGGAGCAAGAAAGATACATGCATATTGCGACTCCCAGCTCATCACCAATCAATTCAGTGGAGATTACGAGACCAAAGATGAACGCATGGACTTATACCTTAAAATGGTCATACACTTGTCTTCCGAGTTCGAAGAATTCAATCTCGCGAAAATATCCTGAGGTGATAATACATCCGCTGATGCTCTCGCCACTCTGGCATCGACCTCGGATCCAGCACAGAGACGTGTGATACCGGTTGAAAGTATAGCTTCAGCAAGTATCACCTTGCCCAAGGGAGTTTGCCAAATTAGTTTAGCAATAGACGAGCTAAGCGATGGCTTAGATAATACCGAGGAAATTAGACTTCCATCCGCGCCGATTGAAAACTTCGCACCGGACTGGCGAAACGAAATCTTGTTATACATCAAAAGTGAAACTGTACCTACGGATTGGTGGGCAGCCCGGAGACTAAAAAAGAAAAGTGCACATTATGTACTCTGTGATGGTCGGTTATTTCGATGGAGTGCCACAGGAATCCTTCTCAATTGCCAGCACGTGGAAGAGACAGTAGCTCTTACGAAAGAAATCCACGAAGGCGTTGGAGGAAACCATTCTAGTGGACGAGCTCTAGCACTCAAAATACGAAATCAAGGTCACTACTGGCCAACGATGATAAAAGATTGCGAAAAATTCGGAGCCCGATGCGAGAAATGCCAGCGACATGGTCCAAGTGTACATGTTCCAACCGAACTACTCACCACGGCGACAGCACCCTACCCCTTCATGCGATGGGTCATGGATATAGTCGGAACGTTACCCCGATCTCGTTAAAAGCGTTTCCTGCTTGTAATGACCGACTATTTCAGCAAGTGGGTTGAGGCTGAATCATATGCCATAATTGAAGCCAAAGATGTACAGAAATTCGTATGGAAATTCATTATTTACCGACACGGACTGCCATACGAGATCGTTATGGACAACGGCCCTCAATTTACCTCGGTCGTATTCAAAGATTTCGGCGCGAAATGGCGAATCAGATTGAGCAAATCAACTCCGAGATACCCTCAAGGTAATGGTCAGGCCGAAGGTACAAATAAAACCATTCTCGACGGTCTCAAAAAATGACTCAAAACAAAGAAGGGCCTTTGGGCAGATGAACTAGATGGCGTCCTATGATCGCATCGAACAACCCCTCGAACTGCGATCCAACAAACCCCGTTCAGTTTATCCCATGGGATCCAAGCACTTGCTCCATCTGAGGTCGGACTACCAACACTGCGCCGCACAATGCTTACGCAAAATCCCGATCTCAACAACAAATTGTTCCTAGGTGAGCTTGACTTCATAGAAGAACTCCGAGACCGGGCTTTGCTTCGAATACAAAACTACCAACAGCTCCCGTCCAAGTATTACAACAAGAAAGTTAAAGGACGACACTTTACTGAAGGTGATCTGGTCCTCCGCAAGGTATTCGAGAATACATCCGAGCCGAATGCTGGAAAGCTTAGGGCCAGTTGGGAAGGCCCCTACCTAATTTCCCGAATCGTGCAGCCCGGATTTTATGACCTAGTCACCATGGGCGGCGAAGCAATCCCGCGATCATGGAACTCGGTCAACCTTAAGCGTTACTGTTATTAGACTACCGTCTCATTTTTACACAAATTTTCGAGGCAGTAAGATCAATGTAAGTAAGCACAAATATATCCGAATTACGAATGGCTTGATCCCTCTCAAGGGTACGTAGGCAGCCTTTTACCAAGGCACAGCTATCAATATAAAAAAAAACAAACTTATTCTAAGTCAAGGTTTCGACCTACTTATGAATTTACAGCCGGGCTCAGGCTCGCACAAAAGCTGTAAGCCGAACTCATTGTTCGCATCTTCATTGATGGGTATAAGCCGAACTGATCATTCGCATCCCACGCTTAAAGCCGAGCTCATGCTCGCAAATTCTGGTTTCGGTTCCGACCTACTTAAGAATTAAAAAGCCGGCACAGAGGAATTCTGTCCCGACTACAATCGAACTAGGCCTCGCATTATTAAATTCTGAGTTTAGGTTTTGACCTACTTAAGACTTACAAAGCCGAGCTTAGACGGAATTCATTTCATTCATTCAAACGTCTTACAACAAAAAAAAAAAACTTGTTTACATCGGCCTAATCTACGAATGAGAATGCGACTGAGAGGACACATCAGCCTCGGAAATAGGCATACTGGGGCAAGGGCCAAGGACGAATTCAAAATCGTCATCTACGAGCTTGGGATAGTCAACAGCTTTGACTTCGGCCCGATACTCAGCCTCCCTTCTTCGTAGCAGTTCATATCGGGCAGAAGGAATCTTGAGCCCATCTGCTTGCTCCAAAAGATCCAGGCACTGGATCGTACCCATAGCCTGACTTAGCAATAGCTCACTTAGCTCCGCCTTATTCCGAAATTCAAAATGCTTCTTCAACTTCTCAAACTGAGCTGCACACCGGGACTCAGCATGCACCTACTCCCTCCTTATCCTCTCGTTCTGCTCCTCGATCTTCTTCCTCGCCCTTGCCATTCGGCGATACAGCTCAGCAACCTTTTTCTTTTCCGCATCGAGCTCATGGCGAGTATTCCCGAGCTCAACCTCGAAACCAGAAGCTAACCCAATTAGACCTTCTGCCCTACTCCTCCCCCCCTTAAGCTCCTCTTCGAGCTTAGCAGCGGCCTCACGTGCAATCGAAATTTCTTCCCGAGCCACTTCCAGCGCATGCCCATTCCCTGTTATCTTTTCAGCCTCGAGCTCATTCTCCAGGCGACTGACCTCTTGTCTCATCGCCTCCGTATTCTGCGATGCTTTCTCTGCTTCAGCCTGAGCTCTCTCCTCTCCCTCCCGAGCTTCCTTCAGCCCGCGCTCATTCAGGCCCACAGCATCCGCAAAGTGAAACATCGACTACAATAGGGCATACACATTGTTAAAAAAAAAAAGAAAAAAAAAGAAAGAGCTCGGGGTATATTGACTTACCCGAACTATGCCCCGAGACGCATGCTCGAAAGCATCCGGATAGGCTAGGTCATCAACTGCTGGCAGATTAACCACGGCACACGTAACCGTCCTTGCTAGTCCACCGCATGCCTCGCTGTAAAAAATATACTCCTATTTTTTGCGGTATAGGAGAAGTCAAAGGCATGATCGATGTCTGTTCTGGTCGGCTCGGTAAAAGCCTCGGATCCAGCAGCCGTCTCATTTACAACCGGATCAGGGAACATCTCCAGACTGGCATCTTCAGCCCCGATCTCATCACCATCCGCAACCCTTAGCTCGGGACACACCTCCGAAACGGTACTTACAGACCCGACCTCCGTAACAGTCTTCTTCTTTTTAGAAGTCTTCGATTCCTTAGAAAACTTTTCCTTCCTCTGCCGCTTTTTTCCTTTGCCATGGGCCTCGGCAGAAGTTGACACAGATCCAACACCGGGAACGGATTTACCACCGGCCTGGGCGGAAGGGTTCACAAGAACCAGGTCGGTCCTAGCGACAACTGCAGCATTACCTCCTGTCATTTGCCCGACTTCTAATGGACCGGCGACAACCGCAGCATTGCCACCTGTAATCTGCCTGACCTCTGATGGTGGTGCCGAATGTTCTTCAGTATTGACCAGCCCGCCCCGGCCCGAAGAACTTATCTCCGCCCTCAGCTCATCAGCGAGCGTGGGCAGATTGAATCTGAGCTTCCTCATCGTCGGACCACCTACACGAAACAAAGGCATTAGATCGGTCTCATATCTATCCAATCAAGATTTCAAATCTACCTTGGGATACCCGCCGCAGTGCTCTTTGTATCCGCTCCGCGTAAATGTCGCCCCACCGAGCTTGAGCTACCAATTGAATGGCTTTCAGACCCGCGAAATAATCGTCAGGATATGGAGCTCCTATCGGATGGCGATCTGAAAAAAGAAAACATGAGATCGGTCAAACGAAAATGCCAAACAAAAGTAATTCACC
>CM051385.1:8894001-9044178 GCA_028015245.1 Cardamine occulta
GAACTTGTTTCCTCTACCATGAAAGAGATTCCAGGCAGTTCGGTAAAATCTGCTCTTGTTAAGGCCACACGCGGTGTTTTCCCTCACAAAGAAGTAACTGTGTGACCAGTCGTCAACCTTGGTCGGTTTACCAGTCACGATATCCAATTTAGGCTTAAAGGACGCATAGTACATCCGACAATCTTCTGATTCGCCTTATGAACGGTCAACTCTCGAAGAATCGACAGTCCATCTCGATACCGCACTCGGCTGCCAGCACATACAAATCAACCATATTCTGGACGGTCATTAGGCAGACTTGCGAAAAGGCAACCTTCCGTCTTAAACAATACCAAACGAACAGCTTGGGTAGCGGAAACCAGAGCCCGCACTTTGTAAAAAAGCTCTCGTACAAGCAGACGAACCCTTCGGGAGGAGTCCACGGCCTTTGATTGTCTTCGAGAATCTTGATTTCAATAGACTAAGGTATGCCACAGGTCGCAATCATATTTTCCACCGTCCGCTGATTAGACCAGGTCGGGGAGCCTCCTTCAGAATACTGACTCACCGGGGTCGACCTCCTCGAATCTCTCATACCTCTACCTCTACTTCCACCCCTTCGGCCTCTGGACCCTATCCCTCCACCTCGGCCTCTAGACCCTATCCCTCCACCTTGGCCTCTAGACCTTATCCTTCCACCTCGGCCTCTAGAACCCGATCCACCCTTCTCAGGTTGTGATGTCCTGACCTCCGAACTGGCTTGGTTGCTCCGCAGCCTGTTGATCTCCTTATATGCCTGCTCCGCCCTCTCCCGAAGACGAGCTCGACTCGAAGTTTCCGATTTGCTCGAACTTTCTGAGCTGCTCCACGATATCTTAGTTTCCGAGCTCAAATCTGCCGAAACCCTTGAAGCAGAATCGAGAGATGACTCCACAACAATCGCGTTGGCCATGACGATACCGATTTAGACCAAGAATGCGGCGAAGTTTGCCGGAAAAAAAAAAATTACGAAATCAGAAAAAAACGCAAAGAGATCGGGAAAGAAAGTACCTGTGAAAAGAAATAAAGCTTGAGTAAAAAAAATGAGACGAGGGGAAGGGAATTTATAGAGCGGTAACTAGGGTAAACCCAAGCGACGCGACTCTTCGACTTCGGCGCGAAAACTTAACCAGGGTAAAGTTAACCCTAACTAGGGTAAAACCAAACAACACGACTCTTCGACTTCGGCGCGTGCGAATCACGAGACCGAGCTGACAATCAAATTTGATACGTTCAGCAAAATCTTCACATACCGAACTGGGGGGGCTACTGTTGGAGGTGGATTTACCAAACCCTCCCCACCAATCAGCTCGGTCTATTTATCGACCAGGCCCATTTACAACAAGCCCAAGAAGCCAATCGTCCTGGCCACGTGTCAGTTCGGGCGTCAGGTTCAAGGCAACAACCATCTAAGTCTTTACTATAAGTACACCCATCTCATTTATTGTAAAGGGATCGGAAAATAAAAAGGAAAAGAATACATACACTCTTATATCTTCCAAAAACTATCTTTTTACCGCGCTCAAATCGCACTTGTTTTTATACCGAACTCTATTTTCAAGCTAAACCCCGACCTGATTACTAAGCCAAACTCTGCAAGGATATCGAACTCAACTTCTTCGAATCAACACCGATCTGATTACTATTCCGAATTCTATTCTATTTAACGAAAATCTCGACCTATCTCATAAATAAACTTGTTGTGATTTTATCCTCCAACAATATATATATATATATATATATATATATATATATGATAACAAAATTTTCGTCAGTCTGAATATCAAAACAAATTTTTGAGTTCGTATTGGGGTTGGTTAATTAAGTTCAAATGTTGATCCAAGACACACAGGTGTGAGCTGTCCACAATAGTCGTTGAAACATGCTCGCAATTTGATCTAATTACTTTTAGAAAATAATCAAATAGTTTAAAGCTAAGTACGATGATATGCTCTTCTATTAATTTAGTGAACTCTCTTTGATGAATTATTTAGTACCCACCACGAGGGAAATCAAATGATAAAACTATGATGTTTAGAACTAGAATATTGTTTTGTTTTCACTACTCCACGCTTAGCTTGCATGCACATGATTCGACATTGTCGACAGAAACGAGATTCATTAGTATATGTATATACAAATATTTTTAGGTAGAAATTGAGTATACTTTTTTAGCAATTAATTTTGCTGTTCTGTTTCTTTGAATGATCAAAATAATCAAAGTTTTGTTTACGAGGTTTCATTACAAAGGAAATGGTAAGAAAAATACTAAAATAGCAATCTAAAAGGATTTTATAAACTTTTATAGAAACTCTTGTTATAAAAAAAACTGTTATAGAAACTAAGTGATTAGAAATTAATCTGCAACCAAACGAAATTTAATTGCAAAATAGTGACAATCTAAAATCTATAGTTACTTCAAGCAATGGATATAGCGAGAGAATTACCATATAGCAAGACTCTCATATTACCGCAAGCAATGGATGATCAGATTCAAGTCATACCAATAAGTAGAATGATATCTTCTTTTTGAATTTTTTTATTTTCATCAAAATCTTCCATAATTATCTAGAGAGATTGTACGAAATTAATAGGAAATATTGATTCCAAATTAAATTAACTAAACTGGTCATGTCTAACTCAAGATTATTAATGATAAAACAAACTAAAATACCAACATTGATGAAATCAAATGACAGGTTTAAGAAAACTGATTATTATTATAACTTATAGTCACACACAACTAGATCAGACATCAAATCATCCATTCAACACAAAGCAAGTTAGTGATTTAAAGAAAACACCATTATTAATGTGTTTGGAACTCTCTCTAGAGCATAGAGGCAGCTGCTTGGTCAAGGTACCAAACATTTTCGACTTGAGCACTAAGATGAGCAGAAGGTAAAGAAGGATTATTATGCTTCATGATCTCAGCCACGGATTTAGCCGGTGACGCATCGCAAATGGCCATAAGGTTGTACAAAGCAGAGTTAATAACCGGTAAAGTAAATGTGATTCTCTTTAGTGGTGGTTTTGGAGAGTCGGTAATGTGAGTGACCCATTTTGTCTTCTCATTGATCTGAGGATGATTTGGGAACAGAGATGCCATGTGACCATCAGGACCCATTCCTAGAAGCTGTAGATCAAACTCAGGATAGCCTGTCTTTTTTGATATTGGGATTATTGTTTCCTTCACTAGATTCCTCAGACATTCCTCGTAGAGCGCTGCACAATGCTCGGCGTTACCATCAGTCGCTGAGTTCTTGTCTATTGCGTAGATGTTCTTGTTTGGAATTGGAACCTAAAATGTTATTACCAAAACAAAAGAAAAGTTATTTTTACACAAGACGGCAATGAATATTTAGAATATATACAAATATTTTTTTTTGTTTTACATCATTTAGATATATAAGCTCCGATTCATAGCCCGATCACTACTTCTACACGAGGTAATACGACTTTTTACGCAAGACAAGCAGAGAATTATGAATATTATAATGTACGCAAACGTTGTGATAGTTAATCTAAAATGTACTCCTTCTGTTACTATTTCACAAGAAGTTTTAGTCTCTTTTTTTTTCATTATATTAGATGTTTTGCAAGTTTTAATGTAAAACTTAAACTTTGATTGGTTGAATGGATTTAAAGTAAATCATTAAATGATATTTTTGTAAAGAAAAACAAATTTTCTAATATACACTCTTTTACCCAAAACATCTAATAAAATAGAAGGGAGGGAATAAATAAATAAAAAACCTTAGAGAGGAAGCCATCCATGGCGAGTTTGTAGTTGCTGTCTGGATCATTCCAAGAACAAACCCTTTCATCGACCCAAAAGACATGCCACTTAGACCATTCGATTGAATCAATGTAAGGAGGTTGCACCAACTTGCTGCAAACATTTGATAAATTATTGGAGTTTTTATATTAAAATATAATTAAAACAGAGGAGAGTGAGATAAAGACCAGAGCCAATCGATGAGGTCACCGCCGGAGAGAACAACGGTGAAAAGGCCTTTCTCCTTGATGAACTTAGCGGAGAGATTGGCTGTGTACTCAGCCATTGCTTCTGATAATTCATTCTTGCTCGGAAACACAATCATCTTCCTCTGCGAATTAGCCATCGTTGCCTTGTAAGAAAGAGAGAGAGAGAGAGAGAGAGAGAGAGGATTTGTTCGATCGAGAAGTCTGGATATTCTTACAAGTCTTTGGGGTTTATTGCTTTTTATAGTGATAAGAAGCTTCTGGCTTAAAGTTAGCTAGGTGGAACACGTTATTTGTAATTTTATATTTATGTTTATTAGTATTAAAAACTGACAAATATATATAAAACATTGAGAAAAATACAAAGACAATGCATAAATTTCAACTCTCTCTCACATGTAAAACGAGTGTAACTAACTCGGCAAAATTATTCCTGCCAAAAAAAAAGTAGTTACAACATGAGTTAACAATCTTTTCCAAATTATTTAAATAATTGAACTATATTTCTTAAAATGCTAAATTGCCTACAGAATAATTAATGAGTAGATTGATTCATTTGAAAAGCTTTTTTTCTTTTTTTTTTGTTAAAGAGGAAAAGCTTGTTCTAACCACCCACTTTAATTTTCTCTACCAAACTTTTGCAGTGTTGGTTACATTCGTTTTACATATGAGGGGATAAAGTCAATGTTATAGAATATATGTGTTACACTACATGCAAGATAACATTATCCTTCACGAGATAATTTAGCAATGGATAAATTAAGTAGCAATTATTTAGTCACCAAATGCGATAATTTTATGATATATTAGCCACATATTCATCATAGTTAAACAATCTATCTATTATAAAAATGTGTTAATTTCATCGCTATATTAGCCACTTGTTCATCGTAGTTAACCAATCTATCTATTATAAAAATGAGTTAATTTCATCGCTATATTAGCCACATTTATTTGTAAATATGGTATGCACATGAATAAACAAAAGAGATATTTAGTCAAACCATTTGTGATAACTAAGTATAATCTCTAATGAAATTTAAGGAACTTAAATATGTAATTAATTTTTACTGAAGGATCAAATACATAACATATGATGAATAAAAAAAAAAGAGACGAAATGGAATTAGGACAAGACTAACTAATCGGACAAACATATCAATAAAGACTGACCAAACTGAAAGCCAAAAAATAAGACCAGAACAAGAACTCTCCATTTCCTTCTATAATAATATATAATATGTTTTTCCTTTTTGGTTTGGTTCCTCCGAAAACAAAACGCTCAAAGAATCATTTACAAAGAAAACACCTACCTGACTTCACTTCCACTTCATCTATTATCTTTGAATCCAAAGTCTCCCATAACTGAGACCTGATTCACACGTTAGAAGACTTTATATCATCATCTGTCACCTAGGTCTTGAGCTTGAGCTTCGTACGGTCACACCATGTAAGAACTTAGCGTACCCCAAGAAACTCAGTTTTCCATCCGAACTCCTGATCCAATCCTTGAGCAGAGGATACGCACTCGGTCCCAGACTCATCTCCTGCTTTAAATTATGCCCCAAGAAAGAAAAATGTTTATTCTTTTTCTTTTGGTAAAATAGAAAAATGTTTAATCTTAAGAAAGAGAGGTGATTATGCGATCTCATAGAAGCTTAACTTAGGACCATACCCCGGCAAGTTCTTGGACGGATATGAATCGGTTTCCTTCACGTTCAAAGTGCTCAAATGCTGAAGTTGCTATCTGTTCCCATTCTTCAAGAGCCTCCAGTTGGTAGACGCTGACCGCAGCCGCACAAAACTCCTCGAAGTCGAGTTTCTTTTGCGCCAGCGGTTGCATCTTCATAGACAAAAAAGGTAAGAAAATGACAAAAATTAATGCACATTGCTACATTCATATAAGTATGAAATCCAGCAAAGATACATCAATCTCAATATCGGGAGAAACTCTGGCGATATTTTGCATGCTAAATCTAAAACCAATGATAATTGTCTGCTGTTGCAAGCACAATGGCAAAAAGGTAAAACTCGAAGTTACACTGAGGAATAACGATGAAAACAACGACCACTACAGCTCAGTGAGCCACAATCTTTTCTATAGAAATTCTAAAATCATTTTCGACTAGCACCGCCATGAAACCATATCTTACATACATAACTGGTCTACTCCTAAACTTCAAAAGCACAGACCAAATATATAACAAGAGATGTGTTACCGTGTTTAAAATGTCAGGAAGCCTTGATTCCATCATAGCATCAGTAGCATTTCTTGTTAAAGCCTGCAGTGACACTCAACGAGTTATATTAGTTTATGTTCTTGCTTTAGGAGACTATTCACATTTCTATTTCTTCATTTCCTTTTACCATACAGTTTTTCTTTTGGGTTTTAATATATATAGGGATGCATTCTTGGTTGTAAGACTCGTCCAAGCTAGAGAGAAATTTGGAGGGTTTATCGGTTTTCAACCGAGGGAAAAGCTTTGACCTTTGTTTATCGGCCTTTGCTGAAGGAAACCTTTTTGTTGTTTTAGTTCTGATTTGCTTCTTATTGTGATTCTTACCTCTAACATATTTCCATTCAGAAAATGGGTTCTCGAGATCAATTAGGGATACACATACCGGATATAGATTCACGAATGAAAGACCAGTCAAAATGCTATAGTTAAATAAGGAAAGATGCACTGACCAAGGTGAAACTGTTTAGAGATAGGCCTCCATCTTTAGGGTCCAGGAGCATGAACTGTGCCTTGAGGAACACAAGTTCCTCATCCGGTATAGCTTTGGAGAGAGCCTATTGAAAAGATTAACAAATGGAAAAAAAGATCAAGATAAGAAACAGACACCATAAGAAAAGATGTTTTAAAATGAATATAGTTAAATAAGGAAATGGATGTGCCAAAAAGACTAATAATATTCTCTTTCTGGCATGAACATTCTGACTATAATCATGAGTAGATCAGCTTTGTTTAAGTAGAAAGAGAAAAAATCAACTCACTTGATAATAATATCAGGGTATTAATAAATTACCTTAAGCGCTGATCGTCTGAAAGGCGAGGCACGAATATAGGACTTGACCAACTTGTAGATCGAGAAATCAAGAAGCAAACCGGGGTTTTCATCACGTAACCACGGATGAGCTGAAAACACAGATCATATAATATTACCACTAATGGAGTAAAGCCATATTCTTGTTTTCCATTTCGGGATTAATGTCCATTTTAAACTACGGAAAAAGAACTTACCTAGAGCTTGAGCAGCTGTCATTCGTTTCCTATGGTCCTTGTTCAGAAGCCTTTTCACAAAGTCTTTGGCAGTAGGAGATATTGAAGGCCAGGGCATATCCTCGAAATTAGGGTTTGCTCTCAGCACACAGCGGAATATTGCAGATTCAGTTCTTCCATAGAAAGGTCTGCTTCCACAAAGTAGTATGTAACTTATGACACCGATGCTCCACATATCTGCTTCAGTGTTGTAAGACCTATGGAGTACTTCAGGTGCAACATAGTATGCACTTCCTACAACATCATTAAGACGCTGATCTGCAAATTTCAAAGATTAACAAGGAAGATATAAGTAGAAAAACAACTATTCTACATATAAGATTTGCAAGACTAGTAATGGCCAAGCAACAGAAAAAGAGTTGTGGGTTACGGTACAGCAAATGACCATTACACACTAAACGCATCAGAAAACAATAACGTCAAAGCCTGACTTATATGCAGAAATATGTATAAGAAGGGGGAAGAAAGAAATAGATCATTACCGTATCTAATGAAATCAGACAAGCCAAAATCTATAACCTTGAGTATTGCATCCTCATTTCTGCTGGTAAAGAGAAAATTCTGGATACACAGTTGTACCATGTGTGTAAGCAACCGTAAATAGCAAAGACGAGAGAATAGGTGGCATTAACTGAAATATCAGCAACTTATAAAGACTGAGTACCTCGGGCTTCAGATCACGGTGCACAACACCTTGAAGGTGAAAAAATGCTGTTGCAGACAAAATCTGCACAAGAATACGTTTGGCATCGACTTCAGGGTATCGACCACCTCTGCAGTAAAATACAAGACAATAAATACAAGGTTGGAACCCATATCTAATGCAAAGCTAGTTAGCAAGAATATAAAACTAAGACTAAGAAAGTTAACGTTCGATTTACCTCGCCAAAATTCTATCCAATAGCTCTCCACCTTCACATAACCTGAAAACATATCAAAGAGAAAGATTGAATATCTGAAGTAACATTTTCTTAAAACTCTATGAATCTTCCAAAATCCAAAAACCAATAAGATAAGAACAAACCATCTTAGAGTTAACTACTTACTCCATAACAACATAGACATTATCAGCATCCTCATATACATCATAGAACTTAACCATATGCCTATATCCAGATAAAGCTTTCAGCAATTTCACTTCTCGACGAACATCTTCAATGGATAAAGCCGATGTCATCTGAAAACAAAAACACCACAATTCAAATCCAAATCCAAATCAGTAGCTCAAGAACCTAGCTGCATCATTCTACATTCCATCAATTTTGGAATCTTATTCGACTGAAATCAGAGTCCCTACATTGTCACAATTCATAGCAAAGAGAGACGCACCTTAGCTTTAGAGATGATTTTGACGGCAACGGTTTGATTCTTCATCTTCCCTTTCTTAGCCTTTGCCCAACAAGTATGACCAAAATGCCCTCGCCCTACCTCCTTCCCTAGCTCGTACTTCCCTTCAAAGTTCTTCCCGAACCCGAAATTCTTATCTAGCCTCTCTACGCCGCCGCTTCCGCCGTGTTCAACGTCTTCGCTGTCCTCCGGGATCGGCTCATCTCGAGGCAGTGGCGCCGCACCTCGTCGCCGTCTCAGAGCAGCCATAATCGGTTTCGCTGGTGATGGTGGAGGAAACGGCCATTTGAACTTCCTTCCCGGAGTTCTAGCCGGTGATGGAGCTACTCCCGCCGGTAACGGACTCTGGAAAGGGCTAATGGAATAGGAGTTGACTTCAGAAGCACCGGACGCAACCGGAGACTGAGGAATCGAAGCATGGCGGTGATTTTCCGTCGATTGAGATGGTTGATTCGGAAGCTCGCCGTTTCCGGCGGGGATCTCGTCATCCTCGACGGCGGAGATGTTCCGGCTGTAGCAATGACCCATGACCGTTGGATGTGGAGCTCAAATTGACTGATCGGTCAGAGTCAAAGCATCGGACGGCGAGGAGCCGAAGTTGAATATAGTTAGCTCGATATGAAAAGAAAAAATGATTTTAATCAAAGAAAAACAAAAAGAAGATTAATTTTCAAAAAAATAAAACAAAAACATAAAAAGAGCTCAAGATTTAAAAGCAAAAGAGAGAAGGCGTTTGTTTGTTTGTTGCGGTGAAAAAGATGAGCACTAGAAGAGGGAAGAGAGCCGCGTAGTGTGGCATTAATCACTTTTAATTGTCTGTTAATTTCATTTAATGACTACACATCTATTGATGTTAACTCTTCAAAGTTACGTCCAAATAAATATTTTAGAAAATATGGAATCTAACTAAAAATCATATTTTACCTAAAATTGGTGAAATTAACATATATACTATTTCCAAGAGAAGCTTTTTCATAAAACGTTTTTTTTTTTTTATAAAACTTGGTGAGATTTTTCCTTTTCTTTTTGCATTTGACCAAAATTTGTTCTCATATATAATAGGATTGATGTTTCTTTTATTTTGGCAATATAAAGGGTTTGATTTTGACTTTCACTTTTCTTTCATCAAATAATTTTCTTTGCGATATAATTACTTTATGATCAATTATTTTTGTAATTATGATGCCATTCAATTTACTTATGGATTAAAGAACTTTAATTAGCTAATACATTATAAAATTATCTTCCTATTTAAAAATAAGAGATCAATTTGATATCAAAAATTATCGATTGACATATACCAAACATTGGCTAGAAACATTTAAACTAGTTTCTCCCTATTTTGTCTAAACGTTTTATAGATTTGAACGCATTCAATATCAATACACGACTTTGAGGAAATGTACGACTGCGATTATAAATCTTATGAATTTTTTTTGTATGATTGATATATTTAGCATAAATTCTCTATATTTTAACAAAACGCTACCTACACATAGATTTTTTTTTTCTTTCTTACAATAAAGACCTCAGAATAATAATAATGTTTTTGAAAAGATCCACAAGGTGATTCTGATCTGTCACAGCCATATGTAGGCCTGGGCATTCGGGTATTCGGGTCGGGTTCGGATAAGAACCGATCGGGTTCGGGTATTTCGGGTAGAGAGGTTTTGTACCCATATGGGTATTATAGAATTTCGGGTCGGGTTCGGGTAGGAACCGATCGGGGTCGGTTCGGATCCAAAAATCAAACAATACCCATAAAATCCCAAAAAAATTCGGATCGGTTTGGTTGGGTATTTTGGTATATTATACCAAATCGGTAAATTTTCCAAATACCCGAAAATACCAAAAAACCGAAAATTTCACCCAAAATATCCGAAAATAAGCATATCCGTAAAAATAATTAATACCAAAATAATTAATATTTGGTATTCGACGATCGGGTATCGGGTAATACCAGTCAACCGATACCCACGGATATATGAATATAAGATCCAATGGGTAATATAGATATTGAACCGAACCCGAACCGCTTTTTTGGTTTGATTCGATATTCGGGTTCGGTTTTTTTGCCCAGGCCTAGCCATATGCATGAGAATTGCGAAAACGAGTTAATACGGTCACCTACTACTACTCTTCCACCGTCACGTCAAGTCCTGAAAAAGACAACAAAAGGCCACTTTTCAACTTTAATACAAAACCGGTTTGATACAGATTGGTAAGTAAGCCTCATTCAACATTCTCACCGGTCTGGTCCAAACCTAGGAAGCAAGTGGTCGCCAGTTAAATTAATTGGTTAACCTCAACCAAAGTGGCTAACTCATACATATACATTAACCAGAAGTATACAGAGTTCGATTAATGCATTCATAGAACGCCAATCGTCTCTTAACCGTACGGTCCGGTTTGATTTTTGACTTGTTCCCAAGAGATATCCCCACGTGGACGTGGTCCGTGAGCTAGTAACTTTTCGTGTACGTTATCTCGATTATCTTGACCAATGACCGGTTCGCCGACAATGGTCTAATCAGTTGACTTTTTCATTCCCATTTTGTAAACTTCGTTACTCCATTTCTTCAACCTTTGTATACGTTTTTATTCTATATATAACATGTTAATGTCATAAAAAATTTGGGAAAAAATAAGTCTTACAGTTAAACAGGAGGACTTGGTCAAATAGATATTATATTCCTTTAAATATGTTTTATATTCTAATTATAAACAGAAAGTCAACTATTACTTCCATATGACATATGTATTGTGTTTGTCTAATTTTAGTTTTGGTTCCACACTTGGGTGTGTAGTTTTTTACAATCAAGGAAACCAAACTGATTCAATCAATTATATTTAATTAAAAATTTCAGTTTTAATTTCAGTTAAATGGTTTTATCCCTTTTCATACCAAAAAAAAATAACTAAACAAAGAAAATAGAAATAAAACTTAATTTTTGAAAAAAAAATATTATAAGTATAGGATTTCCTAATTACATAAAAGAATGTGTTGAGTTAACTGAATAGAATATCAAAAAAATAACTAAACAAAGAAAATAGAAATAAAACTTAATTTTTGAAAAAAAAATATTATAAGTATAGGATTTCCTAATTACATAAAAGAATGTGTAGAGTTAACTGAATAGAGTATCAAAATAGAAGGCAAACCTAAACAACAGAGAAAATAAATATTCTTTCACAAAGCAAAGACTCTCCAAAAATCTAAAAGAAACACTAAAAAAGATCAATGAAACTATTTGACAAGATAGATTTATAAAAGAAAAATCCAACAACTTTTACTTTCATCAATTCAAACACTGAATAAATTTTACCAAACAAAGAGAGAAAACGAGAGGATTATTCCAAAAGGGTTTCAAAATGATCCAGACAGATAAACAAAAGATGTTTCAAAAAAAACAAAAATCGATCAATTTGGTTCCGATCGACACTATGTGAGAAGGAGAAAATTTAGCTAAGTTACTGAGGGTTCAAAGGATCTATATATATGAACATATAACGCCTCAAGTATCATTACATAACTTTTAATCTCTCTTTCACTTTTTGAATTGATCTCTTTTGTTCGGATTATGATTAACTTTAGTTTGAACTAGAGCCTTGTGGCCTCACTGGCGTCTTTGATGGGCTTACCCTTCACACATATAAGAAAAGCCAAATATTAATTAATCTCATAGTTATGAGTTTTGTTATGACTTTGTTCAACCTTAGGAACACAAAAGTTATTACAGTTTCTATCTAAACATGAAGATTCCTCAAAACCCAAAACAAAAATGGTTAATTAGATTTTTTTAAACAAAAATGTGTATATCTTTGCAAATAAGTGAATAACTAAAGGAACTAACCCAACTAAACTTTTTGGTACTCTATGAATCTATGTTTTTTGACATAAAATTTTGAAAGAGAAGAAAAAAAAAGATGTGGTAAACTTACCTAATTGGGAGCCCACCCAAGACAACACCGCTGTAATTAAGAGCAGAAATTGCATTTTCCGCCTGAAACACACAAAAACAATCATTTACCACTTTATTGCTTGTTCATAAAGTTGATTAGGGTCAAACTTACCTCATTAGGCCAAACAAATATTCAATATATAGTGTGAACCATGCACATTATTGCAGTGTATTCACATTTACGAAGATCATGGTCTCAGAACTGAGTACAAATTCATCACATAAGTAAAATGAAAAGAGGGATTAAAATTTATAATTTGCACAAGAATATTGGGAAAATAAAAAATATTTTATCACAAGATGTAACTTATCAAAAACGAAATTTTGCAATTCTACTATTAATTAGAATTTTAACTAACAACTGAAACTATTCAATCACGAAATAAATAATGTTACCGGATCTGAGATATAGGCCCGGGGCCCTAAGCAAAAAGAGAAATTAGGAAGCCTTTTTCAAAAGTTGCAAAATTGGAGCCTATTTTTGTCTTAAAATTTGGGGATCTTAGACCAATGTTTCTTCCGGTTTGGCTCAGAAGCCATGACCAAGACTACATACTAGTAATAGTATAACGAAAACAACATAGGCAAGAGAAAATCACCAGCTTAAATTCGATAAAAGCGATGCGGGTTTGGTGGTGACAGTCTCCAAGCAACCTCAGATGGTGAACCTAAAAGGAAATAATGATAATTTCAAATTCAAAAACACAAGATCATTAAAAATTATGAAACCAAATCTATACCTCCCCACAAGCTGTTTTAAAGAAATCTTCCAACTCCAACCGAGTCACCTGCAATTACAAAAGCGAAAAATATGATGATGATGATAAAAGTTGAATTTCACCACTGTTTTGATCTACTCTGATGCAAACATGTACTGAGTATATATAGCAGAAGTTATGAAATAATGACATCATAAGTTACCTTCTTGTCAATGTTAGTACAGTAAATAGTCTTTACACACTTCTCACGCTCGTCCTCAGACTAAAGAAAGAAATAACATTATGCATTTTATAAGAATATAAGATTTATTTGTAGAGACATCAATGTAAGAACTAGTCAAGCCTAAGATTGGTTTAGACATGATTATCTTGACTTACCTTTGGAAGGAACGTTGGATTAATAGGTGCAATAGCTGTTTTGGAAAGATGAACCTTAAGAGGATGAGAACCAAACAGAGTACCAGATTTTCTTAAAGCAGACCTAGCTCCCTCTGATCAGAACATTACTTCATTGATTAATAAAACCACAACAAGAACATTTCAACTCATAACATAGTTAAAAAGTACCTTGATCAGTGAACTCAATGAAGGCGAAACGAAGAATGGATTTATGGTCACCGCATATACGACAATCAACAATCTTTAAACCCAAAAATTGGCCCCAAAAAAGTATGAATATTGAGTTTTTGAAAATATCAAAATTAAATATATAAACTTGTTAAAAGATTAGTAAGTACTTGGCCACAAGAAAGGAAAAGACTAGCTAGGTGCTCTTCAGTAACCTACAAAAAGATTAAAGAGGGCATTTGTTATATATATTAGATTTCTTACGAGAAAGTGCTTTCTTGAGACAAAATTTATCGTTTTTATACGTGTTGATCGATGTCTGAGACATATACTGTTCTTCTGATGACATCTTTGTTCTGAGCCAAGTTTGTATTTTTGTTCATCTGTCGTCTCCCTTGGCCAAAGGTCCTTGTCTGTTTTAATTGACAAGATTTTAGAGAGTAAGTTGTAAGAAGAATTATGATCCAAACAGGCCATTTTAATATGACAAGAAGAAATTTAAACTTCTAATGCAATTAGTCTGCTCAAAATAAGTGTGACAATATATTCCCAGATAATCTTATATATATAGCTTAATCATAACTTGCATAACTAACTAACAAAAAATTGGAGAGGATATAAGGATATACAAAAATGAAGACCATTGAGACATAAAAAAATTAAAGGTAAGGAGTCATAAGCATTTTGATCAAACATTGAGCATATACTTTTATTTTATTTTTGGTAAAAAAATTGAGCATATAATTTATGAAACATAACAAATCCAACACAAAACAAAAACACTAGAGATCATAATTCAGAGAATATGTAAAGGATTATTTATGTATACATACCCTTGTACCAAAATGGTCCTCATCAGAAATAGCTTGCGTTGCGAAATTGTTAGTATACCATAATCTATTCCTCAAAAATTCAGAGTGGATTTGAGCCATTGAAGAAGGAAAAAATTCCTTAGCCATCGGATTCAAATGACTTTTCTCACTCTTGAGATTCACTTCACTGGTATTTTTGATCCAAACCTTTGTAGGGTTTGGTGTTTCGACAGAGGAATTGGAATTAGGATTCTGATCATCATGATATTGCGGTTTTGTCTCTGTTAATGAAGCAGTTTTGTTGTCTGAATTCTGATCAGAAGAGTCCACTTTCACACCACAATTTTCCGTGACAGCCATGATCAAACCAAAAGATGAATCTTCAGATGGTAAAAATATAATGAGAAACAACTCTTGAGCTCGCCGATCAAAATTGCAATAAAGAGAGTACATAATACAAACCTGTTCTTGTAGCAATCAATGAATTTCACACGTAAAATAAGGTTTTTTAGAAAAATAATTAAGAGGGAACCGGAGAAAAGTTTTAAGATTTAATGAGATGATTAAGCTCTTTGGGTATAAAATAAACAATATTTTCTGGTAAAAAATAAACAAATACAATAAACTGTTATTATTATGTCAACATCATTTCTTAATTTTTCTTTGTGTCTATCACATTTTCTTGATAAAGTTAAAGTTATTTCTTTAATAAGATTCTTTCTAAATAAAAAAAATATCTCTCTCTTTTCTATTTTTTTTAGTTCTACTCTTTATCTTCTTTTTGGCAACATATTTTAACCTTTTAACAAAAAAACATATTTGAACCTTTTTAATAAAAATATAGAAAATAAATACAATTAACGAATATAGTAAAAAAAAAACTATTAGTTTATAAAAAATTATCATATGATGTAATATTTTAAAACTTATAAATTTTATTTATTTTTGAGTTTAAACATTTAATTTTGAGTGAAAACATTTAACTTTTAAGGTCTTACATTGTACAGAAAACCCAGCATTTTTTTCTTTTCCTTTTCCGGTTATTAGACCTTTTACAAAGGTTTGTTAGCTGCCCCAAAAAAAATGATCGAACCGGTTAATCCAGTATAGACCGGCCGGTCAAGTGTCTATCAAGAGATCAGATATAGACCGATGAATCCAAAAAACGTCACCGTTTAGCATTTCGCCGTAAGGACAGGAGACAGATTCCGTGCAAAAGCTCCGGTAACTCTTCTCCCACCGCCGTATGCTCTTCCGGCGCTCCGCACATCCGTCTGATCCGGCTCCAATTTGAGATCTTCTCCGATTCCTAACAGATACTTCTGGTATATCATCGTTCTCTCTGTTGGCCTCAGCGTTTTTGGATCATATTAACTAGCGAGCGTCTTCCATGGTTTTGAGCTAGTTTGAGCTCTATTTCAATTTTCTCATACGTTTCGTGTTTCAATTTGGATTTAAAACATTTTCCGGGAATTTTCTTGACACAATTTTATCAGTAGTGTTTTCTTTCTCTACCGGAATCTGCTCCAGCCAAATTTTTTCCGATGTAATTGTGTTTCTGGGGATTTTGGATAGTCTCTGAGAAAACTTTATAATCTCGTTCGTTTTACATTTGCTGATTTAATAAACTTCTACCACTTTAGCTTAATAACTCATCTCACGTATCTTCTTGGATCACAGCAAAGTGATTTTGGAAAAGAAACAATGGGAATCATTGAAAACGGAACAATCTCCGGTAACTTGCCGAGCAAGGAGACGTTTGTGGTGCATTATCCTGGCTATCCATCATCTATTTCCCGAGCTGTGGAGACTCTTGGGGGAATCCAAGGGATCACAACCGTAAATTACCTAAGACATTTTTTTTTACTGAGCTGTTTATTTGTATGCCAGTTGTTAACTAGGTGTCCCAAATTCCGTATGCTGATATCATCTTCGGGCGCTAATGCATATAGATATTTTGTAGCGTTCCTCGATTTCTTTTGCTTGATGCATTCCAAGGTTTAGCTAAATTGGTTATAGAAGTGGTACTTTTAGTTGTACTATCTTAGAAATGTTCCACAAGAAAAACATAAAGTTGTTAAGTTTGATTAGTAGCAAACTTGTAGACAAGTTCTGGCCGGTTTAATGACTTATAAAACTTTTGTAGGCAAGAGAATCAACGTCAAACAAGCTTGAGCTGCATTTCCGCCCTGATGACCCTTATGCACATCCTGCCTGGGGAGAACAACGTCCTTGTAATGGTTTTCTGTTGAAAATTTTTAAGGAGGATGCTAAGAAAGATTCTCTGCCTGAAAGTAAACCTGTTCTTGCCACTAGCGATGCATGCTTACCAGAAGCTTTCCCAGCTCTATGTGCTGATATTGTAGCTCGTGTGTCTGAATCGTATTGCTTCGATGGTTAGAACCTAGCTCTCCAATTTCTGGGGTCTTTTGCCTCTAAATTTGTCTTATATAGCGAGCCTTGGCTTAAAATTGTTCCATTGTATTGCATTTTTTCACTGTTATGTGGGTATTGTGAAGGTATGGCCGACTACCAGCATGTTATTCCTATTCATGCTGATATTGCACAGCAGAAGAAGAGAAAATGGATGGAGGTGGAGTCGCTTGCAGGTGCTTCATATCCAATCATTTGTTGTTTTCATTATATTGCAAATCTTCAGGTATGATAGCATAATTTAAAATTAATTCTCTCTGATATCATGCAGGGAAAAATGATCTAATGGACATGGCTGATGAAGATGTAATGATGTTATTGCCACAGTTCTTTGCACCCAAAGATATGCCAGACAACTTGGTGTAAGATTACATTGTCTTAGTTATTCTTGACGATTTTAACCTTCTTACCTAGTAACACAAGATTTGTCCACATGAAGTTATCTGTTTTCATCTGAATCTTAGTTAGGAGAACCCGATGATTAGTGTGGAGTACTTTGTTATAGGATGTTTAGTCTGGAGTATTTTAGTTATAGGCAAACGATGAAGGGGAACATAGTTGATTGAAGTGTTTTAAGTTCTATTTTTAATTCCACTTACATTGTTTGATTCACAGGCTGAGACTTCCCGGAACATCAGGCCCAAAAAAGAAAGATGAGGCACCAACTCAGACTCTTTATGAGGTAAAAGAAGAAATGAAACCATTCAACGTTTCTGGATAAACTGAAAACAGACCATTGAAAACAAACCATTTGATCTGGTTGCTATTTCTCCATCCACTAATTGATTTCCTGATGATGCAGATTGATATGGGCCCAGTATTTGCTATTGATTTCAGTGTCAAAGATATCCTTTTCTCTGTATTACTAATCTTCCAACTATTATTATTGCTGAGTATGAAGCCATGTTTGTTTGATGCTTTTTGTCATTTTGGATATCTTTGATAGGTCCTTAGTGTTCGTACAGATCCCAAAGATATTAAACTGGGAAGACTTTATTGCTCCTAGCTCCAACCAATGGCAATGGCAAGTAGCAGTGTCTGCATTGTTTGAAGAGCGACCTGTGTGGACAAGAGATTCCATAGTCCAACGACTACTTGATAAAGGTCTTAAATGCACACATCATATGCTAAACAGGTGAACAAATTTTGGGCGTTTCTTATGTGAATTAGTTTTCTTAACTGCAATAACCAACTTTCTGTAGTTTTCTCTGAAGGTTTCTTCTTAGGGCTGCCTATTATTTCTCGGGTGGTCCATTTCTTAGGTTCTGGATTAAAAGAGGCTATGATCCACGGAAAGATCCTGAGTCTCGTGTGTGAGTTCGATCTCTATAAATTCGTTCATATTACAAATGCATAGTCTGTGACACGGTAATGTAGAGTTCTCATTTTCTGCACCTCAAACTAGAACAGAACCTGCAAAAGTCCAAAGATACAGTATTGAAGGGTCACCACGGTTAGTAAGAGTTTGAAGTATGTGGTTGTTTTCTCACTAGCATTTTCTCCTAAATAGAGGGGAAAATGGTCAATTTCACATATGAACTTCCACATCTTCTACGAAGTGTTTTGGAGAATGATACAAATTCTACTTGGCTCATTTGAGTGCGTATTTGGATCTTTCAAATGAAATTTTTGGTGGTGACATTATCCGGGTTTTGTAGACTTACTTGACATGAAATGTTCTTCTGTAGATCCTCTTTTCTTTCTTTTTGCATCCAGTCTGTATATGTAGGTCAAAGCTCTTCTTCACCTCTATCTCTTGTGTGTGTTATTTTTTTTTTCAGATTCCAGAGAATGGAATTCCGGGTTCCACCTGAATTAAGGGGTTATTGTGATGCCAATGCAACTAACAAGTAAACTTTTCCTATTTCCTTGTAAACTCATTTTTTTCTTTATTCAAGATTCTCAATTTGATAATATGTATGGGACAGAAAACAGAAACATTTCAACTTTTGTTTGAAAGTACTGATCCATGGTGAACTGTAGGAGATCATTTTGAAAAGAATGGAAGTGCCAATTCTTTAGAAATCAACAATTCACATTTATGTTCAAGAACTTGTAGTTTTTTTTTTTAATTCAAAGTCTCTGTAGTGAGTCTGGATTTTACGATTTTTAGCCATTTACCGTGTATATCAACCTGAATATTCTCTTTTAAAAAATTTAAGATAGTTTCTCATGGAACGTACCATGAATAATAATATGGAGAAATTGCAACTAAATCATTGGGTTTATGTTTGGAGAAAAGGTCAAATTTTTTCTTTCCCTCTTATATGTGATAGGTCAAAGCCAAGCTGGGATGACATATGTGCGTTTAAAGTATTTCCTTTCAAATGCCAAACATTTCTACAGTTATTTGAACTTCACGACGAGTACATTCAACAAGAGATAAGAAAGCCTCCCAAGCAGACTACTTGTAATGTGAGTTCTCAGCTAAGCTTTTATTCGTGTAGTAAATACCAAAGAAAATAGTCTCTCGCTTATTGTGGTACAGTGACGGGTAGATATGACACGTTACTCCATTATGAAAAAGTTACAGATCAAAATTTTATATGCACTTGCAAAAATGCAACTAACTAAACACGTCTCGTTAGTCACACACACACAGTCATGTATTGCGTAATTACAGTAACTTTGACAGCCCTTAAATTTAATGACCTGGGAAGATTGTTTTATATCAGGTCTTGGTTATCTGATTCGATGTGTTTTGTTGGAAGTATAAAACAGGATGGTTCTCAGAAGCACTGCTTGATAACTTGAGACTCCGTGTAGCTGTGAGGTTTGTATCTGTGTTTCCTGAGCCAGGTTTCGAAGATGTTTTCAAATCTATTCAAGAAGAGTTTGAAAGGTCAGAAAAGACACGAATTCAGAAAGATGCATTGAAACCATGTCAAGAGAATCACCAGGAAACAACTAAAGGTAAAATCAACAAAGAAATTTCAGTTTTTATCTCCATTATGTTATAGGCAGTCTAGTTAGTGATTGTCGACATGGTTGAGCGCAATTCAAACTCTCAATGGCCTCAAAATGGTGTTAAAGCACAGTAAAATGAACTGGAATAAAACACATTCACATGTGCCAAAATCGAATGAGGCAGGCATTATCTTGTCATACATCACTTGCTATGCTTATTATCATTTGTAATCAAACACATTCTCACTTGAAAATATGTATTAATATTTATCGATTTAAAACAATCCACAGATATGAAAAGGTGTAAAAAGACAAACAAAGAGAAAGATGGTGATGTTAATGAGGATGAAGATACTGAAGACATGGATGATGAATACGAGGAACTCGATATGGTAACCATGCTTACAAACTTGTTCTTGTTTACTTCACCCACTAGTTTTACCGAAAGCCATTGCACCGTTTCTCTGTTACTGTAATGTGTTTTTTTTTACAGGCTGCAAACGATGACGAAATATCAATTAGTTCTCATGGATGTATCCTTCAAAGCATAAACTCTCATTATTTAAGCACCGATGGATCATTAGTACATGTAGATTAGAGGGTATATTAGTAGTAGGAGATCATAAAGACACTTTGAGCTTGCTCTGGTTGCGTATTAGTTTTCCTTAAGCGATGATAAGATGGTGACATGGAGAATAACTCCAGAACTTATCTGCAAGGTTTGTTCGATAGTTTTCCAAGTAGCGCACCAGCTTTGTATGGCGCCAATGATGATAGTGATGGAGAGTATCCGATTTACGAGCAAGAATCTAACGCTTTGGATGATGATGATGATGACGATGACGATGATGAAGATGAAGATACGAGTGAATGAAATTTGAATCTAATATGTATAATCACTGTAATTACGAAATTTGGTGTGTGTAACTACTGTAAAGAGAACGTATTTAAAATTTTGTATGTCAGTCTCGGCATCCATGTTATTCATTTATTTGATAGAAAATAATAAGCGGGTTCTAAAGGTAAATTATTCAAAACTTGAGATCCATTGTGCAAATTAAACAGAATCTAGTTATGAAGATCAGGTAGATATGCGAATATCAAATTTGACCCTCAATATCTTCCTCATATTTATTTCTCTGGTCGTAGAAAATCTAAAAGAAACCAATAAATTGTTATTATACCCTCTCTGAGTCTTGAGTACGAGTATGAGCCACGATTGGGTTCGTTGGGGGCAATTTGGTCATTGACATGTTCGTTGGCCCATCTCCGCCGCATACGCCTCTCGTGAGCCGCCGCAACAATAATCACCACCGGCCTCGTAACTCAACCGTCACCTCCGGCTTACCTGATCTATTTCTCGCAGCGGTCTCTCTCCTCTTCCTCTGGTCATCTCCTAAGCCTCTGGTCTCTCTCCCTCCTAATCGATTCTCTTTCCCTCTAAATCCTCGTCGTCGATCCACCACTATGTCCCGTCGATCTCCTCCTCCTCCTCCTCCTCTCTCCCAACGCTTCGCTAATCCTCAATCGCTATCCGATTGGCTCGAATCGCGGTTACCTTCCGACTCATTCGCCGCCTGGGGAGTTAAACCGGGAACCAAAAACGTTCATAACCTCTGGCTTGAGCTCTCCGATGGTGAAACTTCTCTCGCCGATTCAAATCCACCGGTTCGCACCGTCAACGTCGTCACCGTTCGAGTTGTCGGAATAAACGGCCTAGTTCTAGTGGAATCGCACCAGGAATTGTCCGATGGGAGTATCCGGGAGAGATTTCGTCCTTTATCGGAGAAAATGAAGCCTGAAGAAACTCCCGATGAAGCAGTTTTTCGCGCCATAAAAGAAGAGCTCGGATCTATCTTTAATGGCGGCGACGACGTTGGACAGAGAATCAAGGTTATTCCCGGAACTTACAGTAGAAGAGTGGAGGAAAGGAACTCTCTGTCGTATCCAGGATTACCGGCGCGTTACGCTCTTCACTCGGTGGATGCGACGGTGGAGGGATTACCGGAGGAAGATTTCTGCACGGAAGAGAAAGAGTACGACGGAGAAGACTCAACGGAAGATTCGGAGGAAACACGCGCCGCTGGAAAAGCTGTAACTGTGAAGCGGCATCATTGGAAATGGGTTAGTCCCAATTCGATTCGACCTTAAAACATAATTTGAGTTTTACTTGAGATTCAGTTACATCAAAGATCAGAGCCATGTAGAGATATATACATACATACATACATACACATTTTGATATATATTCACAGAATCTTCTGCTTCGATTGGCTTTGTGTGTGTGCTAATGGATACTCTATTGTTCTCAGATGTTTTTTGATCTCACTTGTAAACTTATCTTCTTCTTTATTTTTGTAAAACATCTTGCTTTATTGATTTTAGAAAGTTGATACATGATCATTGAATAAGGAGTTCATGAATACGAAGGACCATTGTCAATTAAAACATTAAGATTGTTGTGTTGGTCTGATTTTACATGGCTTATCGGCGACTCCATTGTCTCTTCCTGCTTCGTTTGAATCACTTAGACCCCTCCAAACCTGTTTATCCAATATGGTTTATGATCGATCAGGTTATTCATGTGTATCAACTTTTTTTTTATCATTGATTAAATCAACCAGTTGATGAGAATCATCATCCATAATGTTTGGCGTTTTTATCAATTTTTCTTGCAAGTTACAGAAACAGAATACAACGCATTTGTAATTACAGATCTAAATAACGTAGATCCCTAACTAAACCCAACAACAAGCTTGAAAGCTGTATGTACACACCAAATCTTTTACACCAACTACGTATGTGGAGTTAGCACAAGAATAACAACTCCTGCATCAGAGAAAACAAAAATTCCCCTAGTTGATACAAAATTGAACTGTATTAATTTATATTATATCAATTTTGTTGGATCATTGTGGAGCTTCTGTGGATTGGACTTGACGAACGAATTGTCCTTTGATACGTGGTCGTTGCTCTGCCAATTTCTTCCTGCTCTCATAACGAACCTGTAAGTCATTTCCATAAGCCGTTAGTGATCATTCCGTTATGAGTTTATATATCAATGTGATGAAACATCAAAGTTTTGTTATACCTTTTTCTCAAAACATCTGTCTTTACGCTTCAACCGGAATTTGTTTAAAGCGGCTTCTCGTTGAAGAGACTGGTGAATTTTCCCGACAGACGACGAATATCCATCTTCGTTCTTCTTCTCAAGAAGCTGATCGATGTGGTTGCCTACTGCACTATGTTCGGTTGCAGAAGAGACATGTCTTCTCTCCTCTACGTCCATGGAATTATCTCCCTCTTGCAAACCCTCGGGTTTACTGTTATATGGGTGAAAAATGGAACTGTACTCATGCGGGCTAACAGAACTAGGGCTTGGAGAGAGTGAAGCAGGAGCCATTGCAGATGTATAAGCTGTGTTAGGACCTGTGAACTGTATGCTCTTGATGGGAGTTGGCGTTGGGTAAGAACTCTGTCCAGGCCAAGAACTCATCTGATTGCTAAACGGTGGACCCGATGACTCAGCTGTAGTGTAAAAGCCGGCCTCGTTTCTTCTTGGAGCACTTGGAAGCGGTTCAGATGAATTGTATTGGTTCAGTAGTACAATGTTATCACCTTGACTCGCTGCAACATTCTTTCTTTGATCAGTAACCACTGGAGAGGCCGAACATTGTGTCTGCAACGGCCTGTGAACGTACCTGCAACAAGAACATAGCATATACAATGATCAGCAAATAGAACAACGGCAGCTGTTGAAAGATTGATAGAAAAAGGGAATGCGAAATCAGGTAACTAACCGCGTGAAAGCTGAGGCACTAGAAGGATGAAGAGAAGGTCGGTCTCCAGAAGATTGGTTCTCAGAAGCGTTAGGTCTTCTCAGAGAAAGATCAAGCTCTATCCGAGATTCATATTGGGCAACACTTTCTTCTCTGTTACGTTGTCCAGTTCTTCTAAATGATGCTCCCATGAAGTCAATAGCTTCTTTCGATGAGTCTATAAAATTTACAAAAACATGTTAGGTGAATCAATGATTCCGATGGAACTTTTCAAAAAGTGAATGGAAAAGCTCGCTTACTCTGCATCTCGTTTCCTAGAACCCGTGTCTCGTTGAACATAGACTTTGAGTTCTCCATCTGTAATGAGTCTCTCGCTCTCGGATTATCCTCCACATCTGCGCTTTCGCCTTCCATCTCTGGTCTTGTACACGAGCTCTACAAGCACAAAGATTAACCAAAAGTTTAGAAACAAACACCAAAGAACATCATAAAGATAGTCCATAATCAGAAACTAACCTGAGCATCACCACCATTTCCAATTACACGATGTTCATCTCTCTCAAACTCATTCCCATGCTTACCCATCGAATTGTTTGCCGACGCGCCCTCAGCTTTCTGCTGTCCAACACTCTCATTCATTGGAAAGCTATCAGGAGCAAGCAACTGTCAACATGATCAAAACAAAAACAAAAAAATCTGAGAACTCAATTATCTTTGAAAAGACAACGAAATTTCCCAGGAACTTATATAAGGATGGTTTAGTTGTAGAATCGATCGGTACACATAAAAAGGTTAATAAAAGATGGCATGGAACATACAGTTTGTCTTTGTCTTCTCCAGACATGTTGCCAGAGATTTCTCAGCTCATTCCTCCTCAACGGCTTAACAAGATAATCCGCTGCACCTCTCAACATACACTTATACACAGTATTAACCGAGTCCTGTGTCGACATCACTGGAATAAAAACAATACAAGAAACACTATTAATGAGCCGAAAAAATCATTTCAAAAACAATGGAAAGTAGAAGAAACAAGAGTTGTAAATGTCACCATACTTATAACAGGAATGTTCTTGCAAATATCATGCTCCATGATAAGTGTTAGAAGTGCATATCCAGATATTGAAGGCAAATCAACTTCTGTTAATATCAAATCAACGCTTTCGGGCTTTCCTTTTAGCATCTCCCAAGCTTTCAATCCATCAGGTACAGCAGCAACTGATAGTACACAAAACTAATCAAATTAAACCATTGAGTTTGTTGTAGAAAACTTAGTGTCTGTAAAGATATTATATGAATACAAACTCAGATTATATATATAGTTGACTAAAATTAACATCATTCTTGATCAAAGCTGCAATTTCTTTGTTCGAATCCTAATAACCGAGACTAACCGACAGATGCAAGCTAAACCGAGAAATCGTTGACTTTCTAATTTGAGTTGAATTGTAACATTCCCTAAGGCATAAATTATCCGAACGCGAATCAGATTCATATGATTAGCAGCTCAATCGAATTATTTTACAATTCCCAATTTCTCAAAGATTCCAGGAATATTCCGGTGTCCGAATGAAACCAGAACTGACCTCTGTAACTGCATTTCCTAAGAAGAGCAGATATAATCTGTCTGGTCGAATCATCAGCTTCGACGAGCAAAACTCTTAACGCGATTTTCGGGAGAAACCTCTCCCACTTCATCAAACCATTGCCGCCGTCTACGGCGTCTTTCTTCCGCATCTTCCGCCGTGTTAACTTTCCTCCGCCAGCTTCAGTTGCTTTCTCCACCGTCACTTCAATTACTTCCTCGCTGCTCATCACCACTACACAACACTTGCTTCAAAATCCAAAATCGAATCGAAGCTCCGAGAAAGAGGAGAGGGAGAAGAAGAAGAAGAAGAAGAAACAGTTACAAAACAAATCAAAATATTTTTGTGAGTGGAAAGATAAAGAAGAAAAAAATATTTTATTCTCTCTATAATATTGAGGAGCAGGAAAAATATCTTGAAAAAATCTGGCGAATGTTTCAACGGCCGAGATTGGAATAGGATGGCCAACCGACCATGATCTAACGGTTATGAAAACATGTAAAGGGATTCGAAAAAATATCTAGTAGAGTTGGCTGACGTGGTCACGTTTGCCATATCAGCAAAATACTGTACGAGACAAGAGATCCAATACGCCAAATAACCTTTTTGTTTTTTTTTTTAATTGGTGTGGTGGCTGTGGTTTTGGTGACTCTGTGGTTCATATTTAAAGTTAGTTGGATTTTAATTTTTATGCTTCTACCAAAATATTTATTGCATAGCAAATGTATGTATTGTATTTGTAATTTAGAAATGTTAGTGTATTTTGCTTATTTTGTCGGCAATTCAGTATAATACAGATCAAGCATTAAAAAAATGCTTACACTTACCAAATAATTAGGCTTATAAAAATGCTTTATCCGTAAACATCCAACATTCCACTTATTAATGAACAAATAGGCCTACGAAAAATATCACTCGTGACTTTTGGGATAAAAGCAACCGAAAAAATATCTAATGCAAGTGGGAAAAAAAATATCTTATATACAATTTGTACATGGGTTTCTGTAATTATGATATATTTATGTAAAAACTAATACGGATATTTAAGTAGTAATATTTGTTTGTTAAAGAATATATATAGATTTCAAAAAAAAAATTCACAGAAAAAAAAATCAATTTATTACACCAGAATTTTTAAGAATCAACAAGCCCATGATCATTGGTGCAAAATTTAAAAAGTCATATAATAATCCATTTTTAGGCATGGAAATAATAATATTTAATTTTGATTTTATTAGAAAAAAAGGGAAAACTCAGAACACATAAATTATCGATGCCTTTACCAAATTATATCAGCATTTTGGTATTTTTTTCAGTTGATGCAGTGTTTGCGTGGTGGATCAAAAAAAAAATCAAGTGAACCAAACACGAGTCAAGGTGGGGACCACATGATTAGTTTAAAAGTAATATCCGCGGCTAGATATTTTTGAGGGATAAAGCAAAGACAGGAGACACTTGTTTAGACCTCGTGGTCTTGGTGGATAGGAATATGACACGTGTATGGTGGTAATCTGACACAGCCTTTCACGTTTGATGGTAGTTGTCAGAGAGAAAATATCTTCTTCTTTTTCTCTGTTTCCTCACGCGCCGTGTGTTTAAGAGATTATGCCTACTCGCTCTCTCATTCCACTCACACTCCTCCGTATAATTAATGGTCAGTTTTGAGTTTCTTTCTTATTGACCGATTAATCAAACTTGGTAATAAATACTAGGTGATAAAAAGGACAATTAGACGGGGTTTTTCAAACAAAAAATAGACAATTAGTACAAATTTTTATTTAAGAAAATATACCCATGTGTTTTCTGGAGAAAAAAAATGTAATCTAGTGATTCAAATATATGATTTATAATTTTTTATATATTTAAATATGTCATTTATAAATTTTGTCCTTACATTTTTTTCAATTGACCTAACATTTGGTCAATTAGTAATTTAGTACAGTGACCATGAAACAACAACAAAATTAAGTACATAATTATATAACAAAATAAATTTAAGTTAATAAAGAAAATTAGATGTTGTTGTCTTGTTGACAAATCACAAATGTACCCTTATTCTGTTAGATTTCACATCTAGCATAGTTTAACATAAGTAAATGAAGTGAATTTAAAAGTGAAACAAAATATTTGTTTTAGATCAATTATTAAGAGAAAAAAATTGTTTCCCAAAATATTTTTCCTAAAAATTATTTTACTGTGTATAACTAATCACAAGATTCACAATTAAATTTTTTTTGTTTGCAGAATTTTATTATAACGAAGAAAAGTATGTTTATTTGTTGGTTAAAGAAAAGAAAAGTATGTTATATATAGTATATAAGTCTATATCTAAAATGTATTATTAAATTCAAATTATAAAAAAATCCATTTTTTACATTTAATATTAAAATATATATAACAAAAGTAAAAATATGAAATCAATAACGAAATGCAGTAAAAAAAACATTTTCACTGATTTACAAAATAATTACCGTTTTATGATTATTACTTATTTGACAAATATGAATATTTCATAAATATATTCATTTTATTAGTTATAGAGATAATATTTCTAAAAAATGTAGTATAACTATATACTTAGAACATGTACAATGGTTTCGATATTCAACATTCTATTTTTCTTTAACAGTCCATATCATTTTCTCTCTCTTGCACATAATAATTTAACATTCATTCAACTTTTATACTCTATAATAATTTTTTTTAATAAAATTCAACATATTATCCCACCATTTTTATTTCATATTTTTATTTTCTTTTATGTTATTTTCTTAATTAAAATAATTAAGAGTTAAATAATATTTAAAAGTTGTTTAAACTATTTACAATGTTTAAACTAAAGAAAGCATTTTTTAAAATCCATTTCACTAAAAAAATGTTTTAAAAATACTTAAAACTGAAAACAAGAGTTTATTGGAAACTAATTAAAAATTATAGTGAAAATGGTTTTTTTTTTTTCTAAATCAAATGAAACAATGTTTTATTTATAAAATATGAAAATGATGACTCTTGTTCAAGAGTCTTAAGATCTTAAGACGATGTGCACACTAAGGGCAATGGGATTCAACAACTATTTAAACATTGCAAACGGCTAGAGTCGCTTAGTGTTATTAGTATCGACTTTTTCATAACTACTTAAACATTGCAAACGACTAGAGTCACTTAGTATTACTAGTATCAATTTTTTCACAACTACTTAAACATTGCAAACGGCTATAGTCGCTTAGTGTTATTAGTATCGATTTTTTCACAACCATTTAAACATTGCAAACGGCTAGAATCGCTTAGTGTTACTAGTATCAACTTTTTCAATTTGATGATAAAAGATGCTCTAAGTTTGAAGGATTTGATTATAAAGGGGAAACTCAAACATTTAGCTATTGGGAGGAGCCCAAAACTTGTTTCATTAGTAGTCTCTACTAAAGTTACTATACTAGCCGGTCACATTCAGAGAAGTTCAGAATCGAATAATCGGTCACATAAGAAAAGTTCAGAATCGAATATTATAAAAGTTTTTGGAAGGCTCTCAATGCTTGAGAAGGTTAAAGGAAAAAAATCGCTTCTGAACTTTTCAAATATTGACAGTCTTTTAAAAATCTGGTCTTATTTTTGAAATGGTCATGTATAAATTTATTGAATAAATTTTTTATTTTTTTTATTTTATATAATATTTGGGTAAAATATATATTATTTATGAATTTTTAGATTTTATTAATGATTTCACTATGTTATAAATTGTCGTAGATGATATTTTGAGACCAACTTTTGACTACTTTAACTTAAACCTATGATTTTCAGACAGACATAATTTGACTAATGATATCAGCAGCAATTTTCCTTTTAGAAAAGTTATTAATATAGTTACATACATGTTTGGCTTAGTTGGATGATATTTCACGCGCCAGTGTAGTGGAAGTGGACCGATGACTTTTTTGATTTAAGGAATAAATTTTAAAGATATTTTGGCCCAACTTACACTGAACATGCTCCATTCTTTTTAAAACAGATATTTTTTTGTCTGTGTGATATTTTCATCCTCTCTTTTTTGTGTGGCCAACTTTGATATTTCTTTTTCTGTTCTTTACAGTCTGTATGTAGGATATTTTTCTTCTTTTTCAGGCTACTTTGATATTTCTAAGTTAATCATTTGACTAATGACTAGTCCATTTTTTTTTTTTAAGTTTGCTAGTAGATATTAATGCAGTTAATGTGCCTCAAAACATCTACAACCACATGATACAATACATATATATACCGTGAAACTTTTATAAATTAATATTCTGATAAATTAATACTTCACTAAATTAATAATTTTTTTAGTCCCAAATTGATATTTTGATCTAAACATCACTTTTATAAATTAATAAGTTCAATAAATTAATAAAATTTTGTAAAATATATTAGTTCGAATGTTATTAGTTTATAGAGGTTTAACTGTGTATATATAACCAAGCGATCAAAACGAGACCAAAGCTTATATGTAGATGAAGGGATAGTAATGTTACGGTAGATCTAAAGTCCTCAAATTAATCTTGCTGAGTTACGTAAGAACAATATCAGACCGATGTTTTTAGATTTAGAAAAAAAAAATTGAGTCAATTCCATCCAATTTATTTATGACTCAACATGTTAATTATTATTTTTTTCCCCTCAAAACTTAATGTATTACCAAGTTAAAATGTTAGTGGCCTTTTCAATCATTGCATAGGACCGGAACTGATTCAGTAGTGTCCAATATACAATCGCATCAAATGTAGTGAGTTGTGACTCTTGTGAGCACGTTTCGCTAAGGAATCAATATAGCTTGATTTGATTTCTGAAATGTATGAAAGAGGAAACTAGGTCGAATTCTTCGTGAAGCATTTTAAAGTCTTGTGCCGTTGTGATCAAGGAAACCCAACTGGTCTATTCATTCAAGCTCATTATCAAATTTGCACAGTCAAGAACAAAAATACATTTATCAAAAAAAAATAATTGCTCCAAATATTTTGTAGCCCATTTTGAAGGCTTCTCCTTCTGTGGCTAGAGCATAGAAAACAGGAGGAATTTTCACCTCCATTACAAAACTTCTTCACGATGATCACGTAGTACCCAACCAATTACATCTATCTTCTCTACGGTTTAACCTGTTAAAGTTGAAAAAATATTATAATAATTTGATGGGTTAATAAGATAGATAGTTTTATTGGAAGGTTTATTAGAAAAATTATCTTGATAGATATGTTGCTTTCATGTATTTTAAACGCGAAATCATGTAAATTAATGTGTCATTTAAATAACATGGTTTTTGAATTAAAAAAAAATACTAAGTCTAAATAACAAAATCATGGAGTTGAAGTTTCAAGTTTTATATCAAAGTCTTTGGCCGTAAGAGTTAAAAGATCATAATTAGATCAATTGGTAAATCATAGTGCAAAGTGGATGAGAAGTAGTGAACTCAATTCACAGTCTCTCATTTTATTAATTTTTATGCAATTTTATTAATGTAAAACTTTCTTCTAAAAATTGTTAAGTGTTAATCGGAGAAGTAAAGGACCGACCGACTAGTGTCTAAAGGATTAATCGGTTGGCTATTTGGTCAATGGAAGAAGAAGAAGATTGAGAAAACTATGTTTGGTGAATAATATGAATCTTTCTTTCTTCATTCAGTCAATGTAGTGGCGTGATTCTCTATGAGGCGTTTGCAAACATTGAAGAAGAAGATGATGATTTGATCAAAGAGGTTGGTCCAGATCATTCAGTATTTTGCTTACATTTTTATTATGTTAACAAAATAGAAATTTTAGGTTCAAATTTGAGATTTCAAACAAAAATAGATGATTATTAATTACAAACTAAGCAAAACAAATATAAAAAATACAAAATCCTTTAAAAAAAAAACTAAGTATTAGCTTTGGTTTCGCCTTGTTTATTTAATTTGGCTTTTTTGATTCTCGCCTTTTCAGTGTTGCTTCGGTTTGTTACTCAAGAACTTTGTCATTATTGTACCGTATTTGAGGGACTGTTTCAATTTATAAAATGTATCTATTATGGGCTATACGAATAGTTGTTTTCTTGATTAAATGGTTTTATCAAACCATATATGTGTATAGCTGAGTAAAAAAAAGAGAAACTGGTTTTGCTTCTTAATTAGTTCTTAATTCTTAATTCCGTAAAAATAGTGAGTAAAAATAGTTCCAGTCTTAATTCTTAGTAGCACTAGTTTTATTTTATTTTTATTTTGTCTATTACTAGATTAAAAAGATGAACAAAATAATGTCATAAAATAGTTAAAACATTATGTATAGAAATCCATAAAATGCACCATGACATATGTAAACAGAGTTTAAGAGACAAAAAAAAACAAAACTAATTAGATTAATTCAAGAGACAGGATATCCATTTTCTTAGATTTGATTGATATTAGAAAAGAAAACATAAAACATAAATCTAGTTCAACTACTAAATGGCCAGAAGATATACCGTATTCACTACTGACATAATCCATTCCCCATGAATTTTCAATCACCAGAAAATCAACTAAAGATTTTACCCTTTGCTATATTATATACAACAAACCGAACAGGTTCATCAACACTATCACTTAGAACTGTTGGCACATGATTGATCCCCTACAAATATGATATGACATTTATATTAAGGCTTTTATATCAATATGTATAAACTATTATTTCGATGTAAAAACGAAGTAGATTTTTTAAAACTATTCCAAAAGGAGTTGTCTCCAACTTGTCATAAGCAATTTGTCTGGTATCATTTTTTTGTGAGCCAAATTCTCCTTTAATCTTCACTCCCGATCCTGATATTTTTTTCTCCTCACAAAATTTTTAAAGTTATTTCATCAGATTCATAATATCTAGATTAGAAATTTAAAATATATAAATATACTCACTCATATCTTTATGAAGCCCAACATTTCTTATGTACTTTGATATGTATGTTTAGATTTGTGAATGAAATCTTGTTCTTCTTATGAATTTTTTCTTTGATGTATTATACCAACTCTATATAGGATAAGTCACAATGTGAGAAAGAGTTTATCTTTGGTGATCTTGTCCTTCCTGGGCTTTTTCATGTTGAACTTTTCCTTACCGAGATCCTCTCTCTCAGCTTGATCTTGTTCAATTCGTGTTCAGTCTTGTTCCTCCTTTTGTTTGGTTTTGTGCTACTGCTCCCGGTTCTCAAACATTAGAGAAATCAAACAATGTCCATGTAGATGCAAATAAATGCCTATTTGGTGAAAATTTAGAAACATTCGTCTACTGCCTATTTTCGAAAAAGATAATATATAAAGATATATTTATTCTTTTCTAATGGTAGTTTGAGGTAATTTGTATGTAAAAAACTTTAAAATTTAGGATTTATTTCAAATCTATACATTAAATAAAATATAAAGTGATCCAGCTGACTAAGCCTATTAACTTGCTATTGTGCTTTCTAAGGCGAATAATATTGAAGGGGCGATACATCTAAGTTTTTTTATGATGCATGATACAAACTAACTAAATTTTGATGAACAAATATATATATAAAGTGCATGCTTAGAACAAAATTAAATAATGCCACTAACGAAAACTATATAACAAGTAGATGTCTGAAGATTCTCTACACTGTTACTCATAGTTAAAAGACAAATTTCTATAAAACATGTCATTAAGTTTGACAATCTAGTAATTCACAGTTTTGGACCTTAGAATGCTAAATAAAGTTTGTTGATTAATCAGACTATGAACTTGTTCCTCCCATAAATTACTATAACCCATATTATCAACAAATGTTTTTTAAAAAAATCCTGAGGCTACGCTAAAATTGGCACATTGTCAACAAATGTTTTTTAATAAAATATTTTTTTGGCATATTGTTAACAAATGTTATAAAGTTTACGGATATCTTCCGGGTTTTAGGCCTCCAGCCCCGGTATAGAATTACACTCAAATATCTCATTTTTAGCCACACATGATGTCACATTACAATCCCAAAACATCGATATTGAGGCAAATTTTGACTTCATTTCGAAATTCAAATGTCATTTAAATGTATTGTCTGAAGTTTTTTGTTCTATGTATTATGCATATGTTTATGCTCTGTTAGGATATTTCTTGAGTGTTTTAGCCTTAGAAACTTTGAATGATCTTAACAGATTGTTTACTTATGTGATCTGTTCTTGATTTTGCAAGTTTTAGGTTTGCAGAGCAGGGAATAAAATAGACACAGAGATTTACGAGTTCTTAGGATCAACGCGATTCTAGTACGTCTCGGTGAACTTCAATCAGTTCACAAGAACATTCACATTAGCAGTTTACATTTGAACAAACTCACCTCAAGCTCATGTCTCTCACTTCACAGAGAATCAAACCCAAGAAAGAAGAAAGAAGATCAATGAAGAAGACAAAGTCTCTCACCCCTCACTGTAAGTTTCTCTCTCTCTCTCTCTCTATGCTTTTCTCTCTCAATAGAAATGCCAAATGCCACTCTCCTCTGTTCCTACTGCTCCTCTCTTCTTTAATACAACTCTGTCACCGCCTTGCAGATACATCAGGACAAAACCGTACCTGACACATACTGAAAATATGTCTTCGACAAAACGCAGAGTTTGTTGTCGTCTATTTCCTGGGCAAGAGTCTTTTGCAGACCAGATTTGGGCCTAACAATTTTATATCGGCGCAAACCTTAACACTAGTCCAACTTGTCTGGTTCTAATCAATAACCGACAATCTCCACTTCGATTGAATCAGACAAAACATCGAAGATTCAACCCTCTTCTGAAGTTCCATTTCTGACTTCACCACCGGAAACCTCCGTTCCAATTAACCATCAAAACTATAGCTCTAAATTGAGCTAAGTTTAGTGCCGTATCACTTTCAAATCACTCAATTCCTCCTCAAATTTCTTCCCCGGTATCGATTTAGTCAGTAAATCGGCCGGATTCACCTTTGTATGGATCTTTGAAACTTTCAGAGTGCCCTCTTCCACTTCGTCATGGATGAAATTATACGGCACCTGAATGTGCTTTGTTCTCTCGTGGTACACGTAGGTTTTGGCCAGGAAAATTGCGCTTTGGGAGTCACAGAAAATTTTAACTTTTTCTTGCGGAAACCCCAATTCACTTGCAATCCTTATCAACCATATAGCTTCTTTGGCCGCTTCATCGAGCGTGATATACTCTGCTTTAGTTGATGATAGAGCTACTACATGTTGTATACCAGATCTCCAGCTTACCGTATTCTCTCCAGCCTGGAAAATATACCCGGTAATTGATCTCTTTCTATCTAGATCTGCTGCATAATCACTGTCACAGTAGCCTCTGATTTTAAAATCTTTTGATTTTGTGAATGTGAGCTTGAAATCTGCTGTGTTTCTTATGTACCGTAACATCCATTTAACTGTTGTCCAATGTTCCATGCAAGGGGAGTTCATGAATCGACTCACCAGACCTACTGCATATGCTATATCAGGCAGTGTCCCAACCATAGAGTACATGAGATTGCCAATAGTGCTTGCATAAAGTATGTTTTTCATCTCTGCCTCTGCTGCCTCTTTATCATCAGGCTTAGTACTAGATAACTTAAAATGTGTTCCCATAGGAGTATGAACTGGTTTTGCTTCACTCATACTGAAGTTGGCTAACACTTTTTCAAGATAATTTTGTTAAGACAATAAGAGAATAGCTTTAGTTCTCTCCCTGGTGATATTCATGCCAAAAATTCTTCTTCTATTCCCAAGATCCTTCATCTCAAACCCTTTGCTTAACACTTCCTTCAATCTAGAAATCTCTGTCATGTCTTTTGCCACCAGTAACATGTCATCTACATATAGGAGTAGATAGACATATTCATCTTTTTTAAGACATTTTAAGTAAACACATGGATTATACGGGCTCTTTTTATACTTTTGAGATTTCATAAACTGATCAAACCTTAGATTCCACTGCATTGGAGACTGCTTTAGACCATATAGAGATTTCTTTAGGGAACAGACGTGATCACCTTTTCCAAAATCTTGTGGTTGTTCCATTAAGATCTCCTCATCAAGTGTTCCATGTTAAAAAGTTATCTTTACACCTAACTGTTCTAATTCAAGGTCTTTATTAACCGCCATTGATAACACCAACTGTATGGTTATATGCTTGACCACTAGTGCAAAAACGTCAATACCTTCAATCTAAGAAAATCCATTTGCAACTAACCTAACTTTATATCTAGGTTCTTCCACTCTTGGTATTCCTGGCTTAACTTTAAAGATCCACTTGCAGCCAATAGTTCTCATCCCTTCTGTTCTGTCCATAAGATTCCAAGATGATGTTTATGGAGTGAATCCATCTCTTCTTCTGTAGTAGCTATCCATTTCAGTTTGTCTTTACAAGTTATAGCTTCTTCATAGGTTTGAGGTTCTTCAGCATTTATGAGTTTTGACATGGTGAGAGCAAATTCAATTGCATTTCCATCATCAAACCTTCTTGGTGGTTTGATTTCACTCTCTTTTCTCTATCTCTTGCAAGTTGATAGTCTCTAAGCTCATCCTCATCTGAATCATCTTGGCAATCTTCTTCTTCTTTTGAATATGTTTCTGATATAGCTCTACCTTGTTCAGTGAGAGCTCCACCTGGTTCTATGATGTCAGTTGTGGATTCAGAAGATTCCCCACTTACAGTTTCCTTTGGTAAAATGAATGTCACTTTCTTCCCTTGCTTCTTTGATGTTGTCTCATCCGACTCAGATGTTTTACCTATATTCTTGTATAGAATGTCTTTGAAGAATATTACATCTCGACTAACAATGCATTTCCTATCTTCACTACTCTAAATCCTGTAACCTTTAACTCCCTGTCAATATCCCATAAAAACCCCTCTTTTAACTCTTGGTTTTAACTTCCCTTTATCAAAGTGAAAGTTAACTAGACAGCCAAATCTTCTTAGGTGAGTATATTCTGGTTTTCTTCCAATCCAAACCTCTTCTAGTATCTGGAAGTTTATGGGTGTTGAGGGAGTTCTATTCATCACATACACCACTGTAGATGAAGCTTCTACCCATAATGATTCTCCTAATCCAGTTTCACTCAATAAGCTTCTTATCTTCTCAAGAACTACACTGTTCAACCTCCCAACCACTCCATTTTGATGTGGGGTATAAAGACAAGTTTCATGCCTCATGATCCTCTTTTCTTTGTAGTAGTCATCAAAGGCCTTGTTGCAATATTCCAATCCATTGTATGTTCTTAATGCATCAACTTATTTCCACTTTTATTTTCAACTAGTGCCAGCCATTCAACAAACTTGGAAAAAGATTCATCTTTTGTTTTGAGAAAATAGATTCATGCCTTTTTGAAAAATCATCCATAAATGATATGTAATACTGATATTTAGCCAGACTTGGTGTCACATTTGGAGAGCCCCATAGGTTTGAATGTACATACTCCAATATCTTTTTTGAAGTATGCTTGCCAGTCTTGAAAGACAATCTGTGAGATATTTCCCGAATGCAGTCTTCACACTACTTTAGTTCAGTAATCTCATTTCCTTTGAGTAACTCTTTCTTGACTAGTAATTTTAACACCTTTTACATGTATGGCAAAATTTGCTATGCCACAAGGTTGTGGTGTCTACTGCGGTTACAGCTGCATTTACCTGCTGAAGTTTTGCTTTTCCATCTAAAAAATAGAGAGTATCTCGGTAGTCTTTAGCAAGAACTTCTCTATACCTTTATAGACTTGAAGTCTATAATCTTTTGACCTGAACCAGCACCCGTGAGTTTCCAGTTGTCCTAGTGAGATTAGATTTCTCCTTGTTGTAGGTGATTATCTAACTTGTGACAACACTATCTTAGTCTCATTGTAGTTTACAATCTTGACCTTACCAATAGCTGTTATTTCACAGAAAGTATCATTTTCCATTAGAAATTTTTTCTCTATTTGCTTTTTCTACATCAAACATCAAATCTCTCCTGAATATTATGTGGTAAGAACATCAAAAATTTATAATCGAAGCATTTTCAGGATGCAGTTCTGAAGCTGTTAGCATTAAAGGTTCTGGCCATTGAGCTTGAGCTACTCTTGCTTCACCTTTTTTACTTGTACTTGTTTGATTCTTCTTAGGACGCTCACGTTTCAGGTGCTGTTCATTACCACAAATCCAGAAAGCTCTCTTCTTTTGTTTAGACTTGCTTCTTGAGTTTGTCTTTCCTTTTGGCTGAGTTCTCTTCTTAGTTCTACCTCTTGTTTGCACAAACAACCCTTCATCAATAGGCTTCTTCAATACACCTTTCTCTTTCAGCTCCAATTCAATAGAGTATGCTGACATGATAATTTCCTTAGGAGTAATAAAGTCTTTATCTTTTTCACTGCTGTATTTTAGGGTATGAACTAGGTTGTCAAACCTCTTAGGTAAACTGTTCATAAGAATAGCTGCCATATCTTCTTCACTTTTCTCCACATTTAGGCTAGAAAGATCTGACATTAGCTTATTGAAGTTATCCAAGTTCTTATCAAGACTTTTATCATCCTCCATTTTGAAGCTAAAGAACCTATGTTTCAGATAAAACTGGTTTGGTAATGTCTTGACCTAATATGTGTTCTCAAGAGCAGTCCACATATCAAATGTTGTTGGTTCCTTCATAACTTTTCTAAGCACAATGTCAGCAAAGATGTAACTTAGAAGATTTCTCACTCTTTTATCTTTCCCCAGCCATTTTGATTATGTCTTTGCTGTATCCCCTGATCCTTCATCAGTCTTTACATCAGAGGTATCCTTTGGTTTTGGTTCAAGTACAGATTCAAACCCTAAGATTTTAAGTTATGCAAGCATCTTATGTTTCCAAAGAGCAAATTCACCCTCTCCATTAAATTTCTCGACCTCAAATCTTCTCTGTGTTGGTTCCATCTCTCATATCCTGTAGTTTAACAAGTATAATAGTGCCAAATAGGAACACAAAGCCACCATCTTTCACAACTAGACTTCACAGAATGCAAAACAACAACCAATAACAATAGATATCAGACTGACCCTTAACCTTTGTTCATGTGTATTCTTCAGAAATAACCCGGATACGTAAAAAACCAGAACTGGTGAAGAAATATACCTTAAAAGTTGGACCTTTTTTATCAATAGAACAGTAACTCCTTGGATCTGCTAAAACCTAATAGATCTCCTTTTTTGTTGTTGATAAAACACTCTAACCTGGCTTTGATACCACTGTTAGGATATTTCTTGAGTGCTTTAGCCTTAGAAACTTTGAATGATCCTAACAGGTTGTTTACTTATGTGCTCTGTTCTTAATTTTGCAGGTTTTAGGTTTGCAGAGCAGGGAATAAAATAGACAGAGATTTACGAGTTCCTAAGATCAACGCGATCTTAGTACGTCTCGGTGAACTTCAACCAGTTCACAAGAAGATTTACAGTAGCAGTTTACACTTGAACAAACTACCTCAAGCTCACGTCTCTCACCTTACAGAGAATCAAACCCAAGAAAGAAGAAAGAAGATCAATGAAGAAGACCAAGTCTCTCACCCCTCACTGTAAGTTTTTCTCTTTCTCTCTCTCTTTCTCTCTCTATGCTTTTCTCTCTTAATAGAAACACCAAATGCTACTCTCCTCTGTTCCTACTGCTCCTCTCTTCTTTAATACAATTCTGTCACCGCCTTGCAGAGACATCAGGACAAAACCGTACCTGACACATATTGAAAATATGTCTTTGACAAAATGCAGAATCTGTTATCATCTATTTCCTGGATAAAAGTCTTTTGCAGACTAGATTTAGGCCTAACAATTTTATACCGGCCCAAACCTTAACACTAGTCCAACTTATCTGGTTCTAATCGATAACTGACATGCTCCTTATCATGACGTTATTAGTGCTAGCAACAATATGGGTTATAGTAATTTATCGGAGGAACAAGTTTATAGTCTGATTAATCAACTTAATACTAAAAGTTTGAAATCAAGAGTGTTTAGCTCCTTCTCCTACTTCTACCATAACAAAAAGATATCATTTATGCTAATCATAAAGTTCGTGAATGATCATAAAGTTCAACTATTTTGTTGTCATTTGTCTTTTTGTTGTTCTCTAAAACAAAATGTAAATATTTAAGATTAGCTACTATGTTTTAAAGTGTTATTTGTTGATTTGGTAGCATATTTGCAAGTTATATTATATGAAAAAAAAAAATATTTAATATATTAACAAACCGCAGCGACACAAGTTGCAACTTGCAAACCCACTACTCCAACAATCTAAAATTAGTGTAGCGTCGTTAAATTTGAAAACCAGTTTAAAAACCAATGATTCGGACAATTTTAATTAAAAATAGTAGGCTTTTTACAATAATCCTATCACTGTAACAAATAATCCTAAGATTTCTCAATGTAATTGCCAAAAGAAGGATCGTTAATGGAACTCTGAAAATAAAAGGAAATATTTTGTATAAATAGAAAGAAATAGGCTAATTTCATAAATATAAGAAGTCTTGCTAGTTTTGCATATGTCAGCATCCTTATCCATTTTTTTCACCTTATCCTAAACCATTTCCACTTCAATTGACTCTTCACTCTTCACTCTTCACTCTTCACTTCACAAAAGAACCAATCTGTGAATCTCTCTCTCAAAAAATGGCGACGCTTTTAGGTTTCTCTCAGACGAAGTTTCACCACTGTGGCGTCTCGATCCCTTCGCCGCCGTGCTCATCTTCTTCCACGGTTGTCTCAATGAGCCGGATTGATTCAAGGCCGCTCCTGTCAAGTTTCCTCGGCCGTATTGCTTATGATGATCAGAGACAAGTAAGACCCGGTTCCTGTAAAACGGGTCGGAGAAGCTCGTTAGGAGTTAAAATGTCGTGGGATGGTCCTCTCGCTTCCGTCAAGTTGATCATCCAAGGCAAAAACCTCGAGGTTTAGATTCTGCTATAAACTCGAAATTGATTGAATTCTGAATATAAAATGTTGAATTTGTGTTGATTCTTATCTGGGTTTTGATTATTGAGAATTGGTCTTTCGTAAAGTTTTAAACTTTCGGGAGATATTTGGTGTTAGGTTATGAAAGATCTAACAAGTAACAAACCTGTACATTTTGAAATTGAGTTTATTGTGTTCATTTCTGAAAGTAAAGAGTTTGTGTGTGTTTAACATTTTTAAGTTTGTTGTCTTCAATCATATGGTTAACTGTGACATTGTTGTGTGACAGTTATCAGAGACAATCAAGCAACATGTTGAGGATAAAGTAGGCAAATCTGTTCAGAAACATAGTCATCTCGTCAGAGAAGTTGATGTAAGACTCTCTGTTCGAGGTGGAGAGTTTGGTAAGGGACCTAGGATCCGTAGATGCGAGGTAAACATGAAGCAACTATGTATATAGGTTTGTCTACAAACTGTTATTTCAGGAGCTAATATATAGTTGTTATGGTATTTGAAGGTAACATTGTTTACAAAGAAGCATGGTGTTGTGCGAGCTGAGGAAGATGCTGAGACGGTATACGGTTGTATTGACTTGGTGTCGACAATAATACAGCGGAAGCTGAGGAAGATTAAGGAGAAGGACTCTGACCATGGAAGGCACATGAAAGGTTTTAACAGATTGAAGGTAAGAGAACCAGTGATTGAGCCAGTTGTGGATGATGTTGAGGACATTACTGACTCGAGTGTAGGAGAAGAAGAAGAAGAGGATGATTTGATCAAGGAGGTTAGTGCATACTTACCTTATCGTTGGTGTTTACTGATCTTATGATGACGTCTTTTTTCTTCCTTTTTTGCAGATTGTCCGAACCAAGTACTTTGAGATGCCACCATTGACCGTCTCTGAGGCAGTTGAGCAGCTGGAATTAGTCGATCACGATTTCTATGGCTTCCAAAATGAAGAAACTGGTATGCATACTACATTATCATTATTATCTTGTCTTCCATGTATGTCAGATTACTTAAAGCGCAAAGGAGAAATGAGCGGATGATGATTGAAAAGAAGACTTACATTTCGATGTCGTTTTGGGTTGGCAGCTGAGATTAACATAGTGTACAAGAGAAGAGAAGGAGGATATGGTCTAATTATCCCTAAGAAAGACGGGAAGACCGAGAAGGTTGAACCAATTCCGGCCGAGAAACTGAATGAACCCTCTTTTGCCGAGTAGACTGCATCTACTCAAAACCGAAACGGGTTAGCTCTTCTCTCCTTACAGTTGCCTCTGTAAGAGTTAGTTTTCTTGAGAAAACAATGAAAGAAGGATTTTAGAGTGTACATAGCAAAAGGCCAACCACTCTTTGCAGATGATTCTGCTTTACTTTTGAGGTGAAAAGAAATTGAATCTAAAGTACGAATTAGATTCTCTTCAAATAAGATGAATGCAATACATTTTGTTTTTTTTTGTTTTTTTTGTGAACAAGACGAATGCAATACATTTCAATAAACAAGAATGTTACATAATAATCATACAACAGTATCATATACATGAATGCGAAACTTGGTTTGGTTTAGTCTTTTAGACCAAGGAGCGATGGCCTTGACCCTCTGGCTCGCTGTTCTTCTTGCTAGTGTATATGCCAAAAGAACCTTCTTTTCTTTTTTTAGATGACAATCTGAATAAGAGAAGAGGAGACGCCATTAATATACAGAGGGAGCCATAAATTAGATCAACAAAATCTCAAAGCTTTTTAACCTCTGTTTTGAGATATAAATGCAGCTAATGAACTTGCCTTCGGTTGACATTGCTGCTTTCTGGTTCATCTTCAATTTGGTATCTTGGAATCTACAATGACATGTTATTAGTAACTCAAACTATAGTCAAACTTTGGATCTTACAAGCAGCAAATATCAGATTTAGCTTCAGGCATAAGTTCTCTCAATGCAGTATCAAAACCTAATCCAATTCTACTGCTGATTAGGATTAAATAACCTCTAGTAACACCATCAAAGCCAAGTTTATAGTCGAATATGCAAAATTCATAAACTAAATGAGCAAAAAGATTTACTCACAGTGTCTGGAACTGAAGTTGAAATCTTCATCTTCTTGCTTTTCCGAGCTATTTCACCATCACCAACCTCACATTTCCTCTTTTTCTTCTTCTTCTTCATCTTCATCTTCATCTGCTTCGTCTTGGAAGAGACAACTCTTGATTTACCTTTCTTATCCCTCACTTTCCACACATTTCTCCTCCTGAAAACAAGTTTCTCATATTTCCAAATCTTAAAGCTCGTATCAATCACCGTCACTTCACTCCTCGAGAATCCAACTAAATCCTTCTCTCCTTTCTCTTCTTCCTCATCAACGCCGTCTCCTTCCGCTACATTTCTTCTCCTCTCCCTCCCCTCCGGTTCCGCCGCCGGTTTCTTATTATACGAGCTACGCGACGACGTAGCGAATTCACGAACATTTGGGAGACAATTCGCGTCGTCGCTTTTCTGATTTAGCAATGGAAGAACACTCTTAGGAGTCTCTACAGAGCAATGCTTAGGGTTAGATTGTTTCCTTGGGAGCTTCTTCTTCCCGGAAATTGTGGAAGATTGAGATGAGCCGCCGAAATTGAATAGCTCGGAGAGTACATCGCTCATCATGCCGTACCATTCTCCGTTACCTGGCGCCTCTTCCAATGGACTCTCAGCTAATTCCGGATCCGAAGGAATTGGAGGAGAATCGGAGGCGGAACTAGTGGCGAGATCTCCGGTGATTTCGGTATGGTTATTGCGGCGGAGGAAGTCGTCGAGAGTAAGTGGATTACCAGAATTATCGTCATCGTTGGTGGTGGAGAGTCCTCTGTTTAAGCGGAGGCGATCAAGCCAAGTGGAGGCGGCGGGCTTGTCGTCGATGACGGAGCTGAGCATCGGAGACGACGAAGATGCAAAATCTTTTTTTTCTTTTTAAACAGTGCGCCGTTCGGATTACAGAAAAACTACAATTGCTATTCTGAGTCCAACTACGCGTCGTCTTTTTATCATCATATTAAAACGTTTGGGGACGTTTTATACATTTTAAATTATTTTCGAAAACTACAACCCAATCGAAACATAAAATTGTATCAAACCAAACCGGAAAAGTTGTATTACGTACAAGTGAATTGATCGTAGTAATTGTTCTAAACCCAAAAATACCAAAACCAAAAAGCACCTAAGAAAAAACCAACCATAATTACCTATTGTCATACCTATGATCTTCATTGTATTTTCATCAGTACACAAATAAAATATGGTATTGTTGGGATATGAATTTTTTACAATTTTATTCGTAAAACATAACTTTGACCGGAGCCTTGTGCCAATTAATGTTTATGTTCTTTTTGAATTGTGACTGTAGTTAGTACGGTTGAACCGAATTACCGAATAAGACCGCATTGTAGTATTTTAGTGAAATGATATTTTCCAATTTGACAAATACTGTACATTGGAACTTTCAGAGTCGGATTTTACCAAACGTTACGCGAGTGAAAAATGAGAACGAGACAACACTGGTGTGTCCGAAGTTCGAAGAAAAGAAGAAACAAAAACTGTTTAGATGCCAACTAAACGCTTTAACGGCTGAAAAGTAGAATCCGCTTTTATCCTAAAATAACAGTGTCCAATAAAGCAATTAAGCAAGACGGTGCGTGTGCATTGTACATTTGTACTTGAATTCCAATTACCAAATCTAAAACACCAGAAACCGCAATATATTTTGGTTGGGTTTTATACACACCATGAGATAATAGTAGCATTTGATTCATCAAATGAATTCAGTTTTAGTTACAATCAGATAGATACAGAGGCATTGCAGACAGACGAAGAAGCGAGAGTCCGGATGCACCAAACCTACCACTTACACACTTGACGATTATTCGGGTCTATGCTAAATCCGTTTCAATCACTTGACATCTGCATCTGACATCAAGTGAAATAGATAGTAATTATCAGGAGATGTTATTTGATTTTCTACATGGGCAATGTTATTGTGCAATCTAACATTCTCTAAATGAGTTGCAAAAACCTGAAGCACGAATACAAAGGAGTTCAAACCCAGCATTTCATCGGTTGTAGTTTCCGATTATCCCATATATGATTATGAGGACAAACAGCAGAGTTATCCAGAAACAAACTCTCGGATCCTTGGTTACCCTAACCGGTATTTGTATTTCTTTCGTAACTCGTGACTAATCAAACCTAGAACCTAAAGAATGTACAACTAATTCATCATATTCATAGCATACATGAACTAATAAGACAAGCGCTAATATATGCCTACAGTCATTACAACAAATGTGAGACCTGTAGCTAATACGATCCTTGGACATCATAATTTTGCACCCTACACTGTGAAATGCATAACAAAGAAACTAGTTTCAGCAAAAATATTGAATACGATTTATCAATATGGATTATAGCCCATCTAAAACCTGATTTGTGTCAAATCTCAAGTGGCGTTGCAATCAAGAATCTCTAGAACCAAGTTTACCTACAAGACCATCTAATGGCTAAGCAAGCAAATGCAGCACGACCTAAACCAATAATCAATGCTTCCTCATGTCATAAAATCGATTTCAAAGTTATGTAGCAAAAACAGAAACTCTAACCTCAAACTCTAAGAAGCTGCATTTTGTTAGCAAAAGCAATGCCAATCCAATCAGGCTGTGAAGAAGACCACTGCAACTGGTTAATCTCCGAGCCAGCCGAATATACCGACATCGGATCAATACCATTAGGTCCAGCTACAGTAGGAAGCTCCCAAATAAGAGCCTGTGTATCATCACCACCCGAACAAATGTGTTTACAGCTCTGTGGAGCCCAAGCTATAGCATTGACACTAGCCTGGTGCCGTTCAAGCTCCGCAACAGGCATCGTCGGCGAACGAATATCGAGAATCACAACCTTATTAGAATCCATAAGAATCGTCGCCATGTATCTAAGGTCTTGTTTGTTCCAAGCGAGTCTTAGTAGAGGCGTATCAGGCTGAGGACTCTCATAGATGATTGTTGAATGTTCCTTATCACGTAGATCGAAGATTCTCACGGATCCATCCGCTGAGACTGATGCGAAAACCCTAGCTTCACCCCAAGCGATGTCATGAACCTCTTTATCATGCGCTATGAGCTGAGTCTCCACAACAGACTTCTCAATATCCCAAATCGTACAAGTCGTATCGATGCTACAAGTTCCGAGTCGTTTCGGCTCCACATCGTTCCAATCGAAAGAGGTCAACGGCGCACAGAACTCACTCGTTTTACTGTTGTTGAGGACCGAGATAGGTTCGACTGTGGACGAATCTTCGTTAATTTCCCAAAGACGGAGGAAATCTCCGGAGGAAGCGAGGAGATCTCCGGCGGAGGGACGACGGAGAGAAGGAGGACTGAACATTAGCTTAGTGGGAGGATAAGGATGTTCGAATGAGAGATTTGGAAGAGGCTTCACGGTCATGGAATCGGAATCGAAAGAGAGAATGTCGACGCGGTTGTTGTAATCTTCTAGAAAGCTTCCGACGGCGATTTTGTGGCCGGTGGGAGTTACGGTGCGGAGAGAAGAGAAAGCCATGGCGTAGAGTGGATAAGGAGAATCATAGGTGACGGCGGTTTCCGATCTGGATAGAGAATCTGGAGCTGAGTTATCCATGGAAATGTGAAAATAGCTGATCTGCTCTGATTCGATTCGATAATATTGGCTTCTTCACAACATCATCTCCATTTTTTTCAGAGGTCAATGTCAGTTAGGATTTTTTTTTGGAGCCGGAGAAAAACAGGAGACGGCGTGCTAACTGCTAAAATCCTCTGGATTAATAAGTATCTTTAAGGTATATACATATGGGCCCTGTTATTCATGTTTGGGCCTTGTGTCTTTAGATAACGGGCCTTTCTTTTAACCAGATATTAAAAAATGAGTCACTTGGACTTCAATAGGTTTTTCTTCTTTTTTTATTCGTCCAGTCTATATTTATATAACTTGGTTATTACTATCGATGACAGCCCTAAGAAAGTTTCAATATTTTCTCCAACCACACACATCTGTATAGTTTTATAAACAAGAAAAAAACTTCTACATCAAAAATACATAACGTTTAAATATCGACAATTTGCATTTATTAAACTGTAAAAAATGTGTTAAAATCAAAACTGAAGTAAAACCGATTTCCTAACAAAAATTCGACCTGAGATAAAATTCAAATTCACCCGAAAATCAAACTCAAAATTGGACCCAAAATTAAAACTCTCTGTCTGAAATCTAGTCTTTCAAGATCAAAGGAAGACAAAAGCTCAACGATAGTGTTAAACTAGGCTTTCGTAATAATAAACTAATTTGTATTTTGTAGAAAATCAGAGTTTTTGTATTAATTAAGATTGAGATCAAAAATTACAAGAATGAATAATTATATTTTCAAAATGATAATTTAATTAAAAGCAGGAAAGACGAAAGACATAGAGTTTTTAGGGTTCTTTAGCTATTGAGTCTTCTGCCTGGATTTTCGGATGACTTAAGAAGAGATGTTATCTTTTTATTTATAATATGTGATTTAGGAGGTTAGAGTTTTCTTTTTCTTTTTCTCTCAAACTTTCATTTTCTGAACTATCTTCTACTTCAGATAAGTTTTTATTTTCATCATTCAAGTCGGTGTCGAGCTAACTAGGCCAACTTTGATGTACTTCTTAAACAATTTGATTTTTGATTTAGGTCAAATTATATCGAGGGTGATAAACCTGGTATCAAAAAATATATAGTATCAGCAATACAGATTCACGGTAGGGTTTTAAAGTCTTGTAATGATATGTTGTCCACACTAACATCTTCTTAGAAGACCATGAAATCTTCCTCTTGATCGACAAGTTGATGTTCCATTCGAACATGATCGGGAGTAAACCTACACTAACAAACACAACAATTAAACCAAAATCAATCTCTGATTTTTCTCCAATCTATAAATTTTCAACACCTACCATATCAATCTATTATTCTCTAAATTTCGAATCAAGCATCAATCAGAACATTATACACTTGAATCTTACTTCTTTACCTCTTATAATCCTTAATTCTCGACTTTGAATATTCTTGCTTCGGCTACAACAAGAGCCGGTCTTATGTATGGTGTCCATACAAAAAAAAAGTTCTATATATATATTTATAAAAACATTATATGAAAAATTTTCAAAACAAATAAACTAATGAAAATTGTATTTTATTTTTCTTTGATATAAAAATTTTCTTTTAATTTAATTTACATTTCATATATATATATATATATATATTATGTTATTGTCTCATTTTAATTATCTATAATATCATATTTAATATTTTATTAAAAAAATAAAATAGTGGGGATTCAAATTTAGATCCATAAAATTGGGGTCCATGCAAATGTTTAGGGTCAAGTTCGTATTTTAATTTTTTGGTCAAATTTGTATAATGAATTGTGTCGAATTTTAATTAAAAAATTGTTAATACTTCAATTTTAATTTTGAATCGCGTTTTAAGATTAAATGAGTTGGGACGAATCGTTACACTTTGAATGTCACTAGCCTTCACTACAAAAAAGGTGATGGATTGTATCACTTAAATTGTATCACAAAACTAAGTGATATATTTTTAAATTACTTATTTATAAATGACACAAATATTTATGAGTTAACATCAATTATATTAATTGATGTTGTAATTAACTAATTTGACATCAATTCAATAAAAGTGATTCAATTTTTATTAGTTTGTATCACTTTAACAAACTGATATAAAATATATATTTTTAATTGATGTATCTATTAATTTTGGTAGCATCACTTCTAAAATGATACAAAACTAAAAACATGACAAAACTTCAAATGTCTCACATCGAATAATGAGGAAAAGTGCGCTTGACAATTACAGTTATAAATACTGCATTATCTACAACTAATTATTCATTAAAAATTAAAACTACTAAGACCCATTCGATTTATTGGACCCAAGTTTTATAACAATCAATATAGAAACCGACATAAATATTTAAATTAATTAAATTATCTAAAACCAGTTTAATATTTTAAAATCATTTATAAACTGACATAAATATAATATCAATTATGTAAAAATAATTATAATATTTTAAATCAGTTATTATAAATGATACAATTATTAAATCGGTTATTATAAATGATACAACTATTAAAATTACTTATATAAAATGATGTAAAATATAACATCATTTTTTGTAATTGAGACAAATTAACATCAATTATAATAATCGACGCAAATATTATGTACAACTGCATCAGTTTTAACAAAATGATGTAAATTATTTATATCACCATAATTAAAATTATTTAATTAAGTGATGTAAAATATTTTTATATTATTTATAAATAATATAAATATAGAAAACAAGCGATGCAAAATGATTTTTTTTTTGTAGTGCTTGTATCCCAAATCGAATTTTGCGTGGTTCTGAGTTGTATTCTGTGTAATTTTATGAACTCTATCCTTTTAGCCAAAAAAAAAAAAAAAACATGAACTCTATCCAGTTAGAGATAGTATCGAAACTGGATACTTAAAAAAGAAGAAAAAAAAAAAAAAGAGATAGTATCGAAACTTCCCACGTGGGGTTGTGTCATGTGTGAATTGATAAGAAATAATGAGTGGTCCAAATTAAAAGGGCAGATTAGGTACAATCTTAAGACATTGACATGGGCCATGGCCTACTTTATTCAACCCCGAACCCACGTTTACTTCTTCTATTCATAATTCATAATATTTCCACAAGTCTGTTTGTTAGTATCAATCAGGTCCCACACATTTTCTTTTAAATATATATCGAATATTTCGTACTTAATCATAATCTTGAGATAATAGTCAATAGTTCATACTTCATAGATGTTAACATCCAGATTGAGATTAATATATTAATGAACTCATTCATCGCAAGTTAACTATTATATCATTTTGATCCGGCATCGGTAATCAAACTAGTGTACTAAACTCAGATACGTGCTTCTTGAGTAAAAAATAAGGCATTTGCCATAGGCCACCAAATTTTAAGTATATTTTAGGACCCCCAATTTTTTATTTTTTAATATATTAGTAAAATATTGATTTTAATGCTATGTTATTTTCAAATTCTATTTCACATACTAAAAATAGTATTAATTATTTATAATATTTTACAAAAGTATTTTAAATTTTAGTATTTTATAGATTAAAATAATGTTAACTAAGAAAATATATTATAAAAATAGCATAAAATTATATTTTTATAGTTCAAGAAAATAGTGTAAAATATTTTTCATAGATTATGAAATATTATTATTTTTTTAAAATTTAGTTAAAACAATACGTAAAATTTTAGTTATACATGTTTGATTATGCAAAATATATAATTTTTTTTGTCTTAAACCTCTCAAACTCTAGGTACGACTCTGACTAAACTGACCACCAAAAAAAAATGAAAATTTTTTAGAAATCACGAGTTTGGATATTTGCAATCAAGTATTTCTTTTTTGCTTGTAAACTCTACTGTGTCATTGTGGCATTAATGAAAAAATCTCATAATTAAACATTGCAAAATGAAATTATGATCCAGAATTAATGAAAATTCTCTTAATGAAACATTGCAAAATGAAAAATATTTAAACTGAACAAATTTGGTAAAATTACCAATATACACATATACTTAAGAAATAAATAGTTTCTTAAATAATTTTTCAATATATTTTAGCTACTTTCTTAAAAATTATAATGTAATATTAAATATTGTTAGATAAATGATAAATTTTAAATATTAATTATTATTTGTTAGAGAAATATTTTCATATATATATTATTTTGATAAATTGAACAAATTTGATTAAATTACCAATATACACGTATACTTAAGAAATTAATAGTTTCTTAAATAAGTTTTCAATATATTTTAGCTACATTCTTAAAAATTATTATGTAATATTAATTATTGTTAGATAAATAATAAATTTTAAATATTAATTATTAGAGAAATATTTTCTTAAATATTTGTTAGAGAAATATTTTCTTATATATATATATATTATTGTAGTTTTCCTTGTTAGCGTGATCATTGAAATTTTTATTTAACTATCTATCATATAAAATAATATAAAGTTGTGATGCATATTCAAATATATTCAAAATGTGATATATCTTTGAATGTTAATTAATTTTAAAAAGTTTAATATTTAATTTTCTGCATAGGTACAATAAATTAATAAAATGTTTAGGGAATTATCATAAAATCAGCTATTAAACGCATATATATTGTCATAATAAATATTTACTTGTACTTTTTAGGTTAACATGCAAATTCTGTTTGTTTTTTTTTTTGGTCTAAATGTGAATCATTATACAATTTTTTGTGATTAGAGAAATACTTGTCATTATGTATGGCACCAATTTATTTGCAAAATATTACATTTAATGTCATAACGACGTGCCATTAAGCCGAAGTGTTTGACACGGTACACGTAGTGTACACTGTACTTATGAAGGTTGACTCAAGTCATAATTAACCATGAGTCCACTTCCATAATCGTGCCAATTCTTTGGGATAAGATAAGACAATGGTTTTTGTTTGGACACGTTGTTCTGCTTCTCTCGATCTCATTATATGTGTGTAGCAAGAATACACGAATCCTTTATCAACTGTGAGTCCTAAAACTCGCAATCAAAAATTTGTTAGTATTTAAAAAGATTAGAGGAATAGATTCTCGTATAAAGGTAAATATCTAAAACAATTAAACGAACTGAAGTGGATTTATTAATATAATCAGAGGTTACAAAAAAGGTTTGGAACGAATACAAAGGTTATAAAGTATGGTGGAAATTCTTCGTGTGACTTCTCTTTATCCCTCATTCCTCTTAACTAGTCCTCGCTTCAACTCCCTCCGCTTATCTTAATGTTGTGATCCGGTGTAACTTCCCCGAAATATCTTCTGATTTATCTTCACTTAATCTTGACTTAATTTGCTATTCAAAACGGTTTCAAGACGAGCCTCGGTATTTCATCTTCGGCCCGTTAACTAGCCTCAATTCCTAAAGCTTTGTTAACGTCTAGGCCCACTAATGATTTGGGTTTGCAAAGGTGTTAAGCCCATGCCCATCGCACATGTGAGTAACTTTCACTTAATTGATCAATATTTGGCATCATTCTCTTTCTGTTGCACGATTAATCATTGTTTAAACAAACTATAAATTTATTTTGGCGATTAAAATCATATAAAATAGCAGTAAAATAGACAATGAATTGATTTAAACGAACGCTTTAGAAAAGAACTATGATTGTTAAATAGTGTTTAAGCAGTCAAATTGAAACCATTTCTAAAACCATTTATAAATAGTGTATTATTATTTTTACTTCTCTGCTATAACAAAATTTTATAATTTTTGTATTACTTATATAAACCATTAAAAAGAATGTGTATTACTTATAAACCATTTCTAAAATTATTTATAAATAGGGTATTATCTTTTTCCTAATAGTGTTTATACACACTACAAAAAGATCATTTTGCATCGATTATTTTTTATATTTTTATTACTAGTGATACAAAAATATTTTACATCACTTAACTAAATGATTCTAATTGTGGTGATGCCAATAATTTACATCATTTTGTTAACAATTTATGCAATTATACATAATATTTGCATCGATTGTTATAACTGATGTTAATTTGTGTCAATTACAAAAAATGATGTTATATTTTACATAATTTTATATAAGTGATTTTCATAGTTTTATCATTTATAATAACCGATTTAATAATTTTTTTATTTACAATAACTGATTTAAAATATTATAATCAATTTTACATAATTGATGTTATATTTATGTCAGTTTTATAAATGATTCTAAAATAATAACTTATTTTTAGCATAATTTATTTAATTTAAAATACTTATATCAGTTTCCATATCGATTTGTTATAAAAATTAGACCTAATAAATCGAATGAGCCTTAGTAGTTTTGAGTTTTCAATGAATAAATGGTAGTGCAACATGCAGTATTTATAAAATTATCAAGAGTTTCTTCCCTCATCTTTTGATATGGGACATTTGAAGTTTTCTCATCATTCTCAGCAGATTAAAAAAAGGGAGAATCGTTCTCCAATAATTAGTGTATTATATACTTAAAAAAATTAAGAGTGGAATATTGGTGTTTGTTAAACGTCACTTGTTAAGTTGTTAATTCTATTTTTAATTTGTGAAAAATTGAAGATGTCAATAAAGGAAGGTAATCAAACCCTCATTGTCAAAATAACTATTTTTAACTATCAAAAACTATTTAAATTGTCAGTGACGTATTTTAGTAATATTTATCAATTGCCTACGAGATTCCTACGCCTTCGACAACATTCATGACGTCACTGCTATGACGATGGGAATGGCATCATATATATAGAGTTTTTGCTATTTTATTATTTTTAAAATGAAAAAATAATTCTCAGCTACCACACAAACTATAGACCACGGCATACCTACACATACGAACTAATTTAATATTTTTATAACTACACAAACTATTCGCATAGTGACATGCACGAAATATCATGTGTCATGTGCCAAACTACACAAAGTATTGTGACATGCACGAAGTATCAAAAATTATATGCGCAACATCATAATAATTTTTACTATTTTAATTTAAAATCATCATATTTGCTTATATATATATATAATATTTTGTGCATTATTTTAGAAATCATATAATAAATATGTTCTAAAATGTTTATAAAAATTAATTTGAAACGTTTTATATTATATTTTTTAGAATAAAATTTATCTTACTAATTTAATTTTTATCTAATGTAGGAGTGAACACGGATTTGATATCCTAGAATTTCATAATACCAAATTTGATCCGTTAAATCCGAAAAACAATTAACCGGATCTGTCCAAAATATGTCAAAATTAAATAGTAATATGAATTTTGTTTTTGTCCTAAGTCTCCCTGAAAAACGCTTATAAGGTGGAACATCAATAGTAAAATAATATTTGTATTACTATTCTAATTTTTACATAATTTGGACATATCCGAATAACTTTTCTTTGATCCGATGAACCAAATTTTGTACTCTAAAATTTTAGAATATGAAATCCGTGTCCGCTCCTACACTATATAAAATAAAATATTAATATATATTTATTTTAAAAATATAAAAAAATTTTAATATAAAAAATTTCAAGTTGATTTTTATAAAGATTTAGAACATATTTTTTTGTTAATGGGTTCAATTTTACAACATTTTTATTGTATGATTTTTAAAATAATACACAAATTTTTTTAAATGAAACTTATTTTTGTTGATATTTTGATCAATTATTCTATTGGTTATATAATATACAAAATTATATATATATATATATATATATATATGTAAAAGCAAATATGATGATTTTAAATTAAAATCGTTAAAATGATTATGGTGTTACACATATAATTTTTGATACTTCGTGTATGTCACAATACTTCGTGTAGTTGGATATATGACATATGATACTTCGTGCGTGTCACTCTGCGAAGTCAATAGTTCGTGTAGTTATGAAAATATTAAATTAGTTCGTATGTGTAGGCATGCCGTGGCCTGTAGTTCATGTAGTTGAAAATTATTTTTCTTTTTAAAATTTTAAACTAGCTGCGGATCATAATCTTAATCAGGATCGTTTAAAAATAATTTACTCGTAATATAGATGATGTTAATAGTTAGAGTTAAATGGTATAGTAACTGTAAAGTTAAAATTTTATAAGATTACAAATTTTGGTCAGTTTTTTTTAATGATATCACAGCAGAGATGTGCCCATAAATATTTTTAAAAAGTCCTCAAAATATTAAGCAAATTTTGGGATCTCTAATTTTTAAAATTTTATTTGCTATATTGGTAAATATGAATTTTATTTTGATTTTTTTAGTTTAAATTTATTTCACCCTTATTATTTTAATATTTTACAAAATTTCTTTTAAATTTTAAAAGTTTATAGATTAAAAATAATGTTAATTAAAAATAGATTAAAAATAATGTTTATTACCTCTAATTTATTACAAAAATATTTTAAATTTTAGATGACTGTTCTTTTTTTTCTTAAGTATATAAAATTCTTGTTATGGTTCTGCATCAGTGGTTGAAAACAATTTATTAATTCTAAACTAAATTTTTAATAAAATACTGAAGAAGGTGCAGGAAATGTAAATATATGTTAAGCTATGTTGTAGAATATTGTAGATGCTTCGAGTATTGTTTTTTGTTTTAATTTAGCGTATAATATAATAAAATGAAAGGGAGTTGTACTTGTACAGTGAAGAAGTTATAAAATATTCAGGCATTAAATTAAGGATTATATCTTACTGATTAAAAGCAACATTGTCCCTTATTTGAGAAAAAAGATTATTCGGTTAGTGTAGATTAGGGATTAATTCTCCTTAAGTTTAAAATTTGCTAAATCATTTCTATTTCATCAGTCAAAATAATATCATAAGATCTACTAAATTTTTTGATAAGTGGATTATTCGATGATTACATTCATTCTAAAAAAATTAGTCAGATGATACAAATCCAGATCATCTTCTGATTATATTTAAAAGAACAATTATATATATTCGGTGGATTAAGAATTTTAAAATTCACTCGAATAAAATACATACTCGACACAAAATTTCTACTTTCAAAACATATTATATTGATGACCAAAAACTAAAACTGAAAATTGCTTGAAATAACCCATATTTTAGCTGAAATAAGTAGAATAACTTAGTGAAAAAAATGCATCCATATTTATGTGAAAATTACACAAAAAATTATCCCTTTTAAATTAATTACAAAATTGCCATTTTCCTATTAACAAAAAAAAAAACTGAACATCAAATCTTCTCAACCGTTTTGAAGTGTATAAACTTTTGAAACTTTCTAAAAATTTCAAAAAATTTCTCTCAAATCTTTTCAACCTTTGCGTTTTCCAAAAAATCTCAACCCTTCTTCTCCATCGTCACCGCCGTCGCCGCCGTCGCCGTCTGGTGCAGTTCGCCGCCGCCGTCGCTTCTTGTCCTTTGTGCTACTCGCCTCCTTCGGGTGCTTCACCCTCGCCGTCGCTTCTTCTCCTTTGTTCCTACTTCTCTATCGTTCTCATTCTCCTTTGCCGGTCTCGTGAGTTCGCCGTCGTTTTACTTCTCTGTGGTTCTCCTTCTCGATCTACTTTTCCGTCGGATTCATCGTTTCAGTCTCCCCCGCCGTTTCATCTTCACCTTGTTAAGGTTCGTCATGGGTTCATCGTTTCTGTTTTTTGCTTAACCGCACATTGTTTGAGTTGTTTATTTTCTAAATCTATTTTTTGCTTAACCGCTGTTGTCGTGCATTGTTCATTGTTTTTTGGCCGCACATTTGTTTGCTCTTTGGCCGCACATTTGTTCTTTGGCTACACATTTGTTTGTTATTTGCCGCATAGTTGTTTATTTTTCTTTGGCTGCGGATTTGTTTATTCTTTGGCTGCGGATTTATTTTTCTTTGGATGCGGATTTGTTTTACTTTGGCTGCGGATTTGTTTATTCTTTGGCTGCGGATTTATTTTTCTTTGGCTGCGGATTTGTTTATTCTTTGGCTGCGGATTTATTTTTCTTTGGCTGCGGATTTGTTTTTTCTTTGGCTGCAGATTTGTTTTACTTTGGCTACGGATTTATTTTACTTTGGTTGCGGATTTATTTGTTTTACTTTGGCTGCGGATTTATTATTTTTTTGGCTGCGGATTTGTTTTACTTTGGCTGCGGATTTATTTATTCTTTGGCTACAGATTTATTTGTTTTACTTTGGCTGCGGATTTATTATTTATTTGGCTGCAGATTTGTTTTACTTTGGCTGCGGATTTGTTTATTCTTTGGCTGCGGATTTATTTTTCTTTGGCTGCACATTTGTTTTTCTTTGGCTTCTTTGGCTGCATATTTGTTTGTTCTTTATCTGATTTGGTCGTTTGTGTTTTTATTACAGATAGATGGCCTCTCCTTACCAAATTAAATGGGAAACCATCTTTCCAAATTAAAAGCATGAATCACTATTGTTTTCTTTCCAAATTCAAGACAATGAAAGAATTTATTGGTGAAGATGCATGGGATGAGTTGAAGAACTCATCTGTTGGAGTTTTTTCTCAAGCTTACCGACATAGATGTGACGCACAAGTACATATGGGCTTCCTCAATTGTGAATTTTTTCCTCTCACATCAGCTGGCTGTCGACAACATTCATGAGTTTTGGTCCTTAATTGATGGCCAACCACTCAGATTTTCCCTACATGAGTTCAAGGATATCACAGGTCTAAATTGTGACCCCTTTCCATCAGCGGAATCTGAGTTGTGTGACCATAAACCTTTTTGGAATGAAATGAAAGTTCCATTAGGAGAAGGATCTTCTTGGGTGGAGTTAGAGAAAGTCTTAAAAAGATGTCAGAAGTGGGATAAAGAGAAGAGGAAGATGTTAGGAAGGTTGTGTATCTTGCATGTTGGTATTTATGGCATCAATCATGGATCAAAGATTTATTTGAGTAGTGCTAGAAGAGTCTTTGATACAGATGAGTTTGAGAAACATCCTTGGAGTAGAGCCGGATTTACTAGTTTAGTAACTTCGATTAAGGTTGGTCGTAAGGAATGAGGCACATACGAGTTAAACGGATGTGTTCATGCTCTCCTAATATGGATATTTGAATCCGTTCATACGCTAGGAGAGTTATATGGTTTTAGGCGGGATTGAATCCAATCCATATTAAAATTGTTCTTTTTGTAATTAGGTTCGTGTGAAACATCTGCTTCCGGTTGCATTGGAAGATACGTATCCTCAGTGGAGTGACAATGATGAAAACTTCGATCTGAGACTTGACAAGTTGATTGAAGATATCATTGGAGGTCAATTTGTTGCAAATGCTTGGCTTGCAGAGGATCCAGTCTTGAAAGAGCTTGAAGGAGATGAAGCTCAGAAGAAGAGGAAGAAGAAGAAGATCTCTAGGTCTGCTGATGAGTCCGATGGAGATGAAGCTCACAAGAAGGGGAAGAAGAAGAAGATCAAAGCAATGACACGGTCAATTGTTAGTACAATTTTTTATTTGTGTTTACTCTTGTTGCTTGCTTTTGTTTATGATATTATAACTCCTGTTTATTAATTTGTAGGATGATGAGGATATTAAGGTTTCCGTTGCTGGAATTGTTAAGCTGATGGAAAACTTTGCCGGGCAACTTGGAAGCTTTGGGTAAAAATTTGACTGTTTTGAGACAAGAATGCAAGGTTTTGATGATAAATTTGCTACAATCAAGGTGGATATCAATGATATCCGAGAGCGAGGAGATAATAGCAAGATGATGATAGTGAAGGCCGAAGATAGCAATGTAGACATTAGTGATTCCAATTCTAAGAAAAAATTGGACAAGCAAAACGATCAAGCGACAAGTAAATCACCGGTTAGTTAAATGTTTTTTAGTAAGAGTGTTATTTTGATGTTACTGCGGAGTTATTTTGATGTTGCCGTGGAGTTATTTTGACGTTGCCGCGGAGTTATTTTGATGTAGCTACGGATTTAGTTTGACGTTGCCGCGGATTTATTTTGATGTACCTGCGGATTTATTTTGATGTTGCCGCGGATTTATTTTTAAGTAGCCGCTGATTTATTTTGATATAGCTGTAAATTTATTTTGATATTGGCTGCGGATTTATTTTGATGTAGCTGCGGATTTATTTTGATGTAGCCACGGATTTATTTTTAAGTAGCCACGAATTTATTTTGATATTGGCTGCGGATTTATTTTAATGTAGCTGCGGATATATTTTGATGTAGCCGCGGATTTATTTTTAAGTAGCTGCTGATTTATTTTGATGTAACCGCGGATTTATTTTGATGTAGTCGCAGATTTATTTTGATGTAGGCGCGGATTTATTTTGATGTAACCGCGGATTTATTTTGATGTAGGCATGTTCTAATGCAGTCATCATGTTCTAATGCAGTCCTGGCTGGTGTTGGAGACCAAGGATGCATCAGATGGTCTTCCAGTTAGAAAAGTTGTGAAGGGTGGAGTAGGGAAGAAGAGAAAGAGTACTGAACCTGTGTTTGATAGTGATGTTATAGACATAACATCACAACGGCAGAAAGAAGAAATAAAAATGGCATCCAGTTCCGAAGAAGCGTAGTCAAATCCGCAACAAGCAATTATCAATAAGGCTGTTGGCCATTCTTTGGATATGATGGTAGAACATCTTAAGGCCATGAATGAAAAGACACATGTTGGTAAACGAGTTCCTAAATTGGTAACTATACAGTTAAACGCATTATTTCAGGTGTTGCAACTTCTGCAGAGGACTATGATCCTATTGCGGCTGTTGATAAAAACAAATGGCGGCAGCTTATTGATTTCATTGAACAGAATGAGTATGTATCTAATACCTTCTCTTTTATATACTAGTCTTCATCTATATTATTGGAAATTTGATGATGAATACTTTTGTTCTTAAAGGGATGAAGTACTTGGAAGCAAGGATTCAGACGTGATCTTCTTTAAGGAGATTATTCTCCCTAGGAATGAGTGGCCGGACGGTAAACTTGGATGGTTGCGAGATGGTGTAAGTATTTCTCCCATTTCTGCTTTTATGTTTGTTCTTTGACTGCACATTTGTTTATCTTTTGACTGCAAATTTGTTTATCCTTTGACTACACATTTGTTTACTCTTTGACTGCACATTTGTTTACTTGACTGTACATTTGTCTACTCTTTGACCGCGGACTTGTTTGTCCTTTCACTGCACATTTGTTTACTCTTTGACTGCACATTTGTTTGTCCTTTGACTGCATATTTGTTTACTCTTAGACTGCACAGTTGTTTATGTACCTTTTTTTTTTTTTACAGCACTTAGCTGCAGGGATGATAATGTTCCGCAAAAGATCTATGCGTTCTACTTCATCTTTCCGTTAGAGGGTAGGCTTACTTGATCAGTGGTTCCTTGGAACCATGGCTATAGATTTCAATCACGTACCGGCAAAGTCAAAGAAATTCATTTTTGACTACAACTACATGAACCATTTCAACGGTTTAGCTCCTTCAGACTCAGCGACGGAGAAGAAATGGTATACTGACATTGATAACTTGTACGGTATTATTAATATCAGTACCAATCACTGGATTGCCGTAGACATTAACTTCCCCAAGGAGAGTATATACGTCTATGACTCTATCCCGGCTGGTAGGACGGACAAAGACATAGTTGCGGCATGTGACTTTCTCCGCAGGTATTTAATTACTAAATATGTGGATGTTGTGCTAATTGTGACTATTTACTAGCATTTGACATTCTTATCCGCAGGATAATCCTGGCATTCCTCAATATCATGGTTCCGGATAAGGAACGTCCACAATCCAATAACATGTATATGGTGCGAAGAGTGAGAGCCAACGTTCCAATCAATGAGAATCCAGGAGATTGCGGCGTCTACGCTTTAAAATACATTGAGTGTCTTGCTTTATGATGGCGTTTCGAGGGGCTTAACGATAAGAACATTCAGGCTATTCGGGAGAGATTAGGCGCTGAGATTTTTGATGAAATTCCAGACACGAGAGGACCATGTATGAGTAACCCATTACCTTGTCGTCGAGAGAGCTTACTCCCTCAACTCAATGATAACTCAATCTAACTTTGGACTTGTTTGTTTGTTCTTACCCGCGGACTTGTTTGTTCTTTTATCGCAGACTTATTTTGTATAGTTTACAGTTACTCGCGGATTTATTTGTTCTTTCTATTTTATCTTACCACGGATTTATTTGTTCTCTTACCGCAAACTTGTTTGTTCTCTTACCGCGGACTTGTTTATTCTCTTATCGCGGATATATTTGTTCTTTCACCGTGGACTTGTTTGTCTCTTACAGCGGATTTATTTGTCTCTTACCGCGGACTTGTTTGTTCTTTTACTGCGGATTTATTTGTTCTCTTATCGCGGATTTATTTGTTCTTTCACCGCGGACTTGTTTGTCTCTTACAGCGGATTTATTTGTCTCTTACCGTGGATTTATTTGTTCTTTCACCGCGGACTTGTTTGTCTCTTACAGCAGATTTATTTGTCTCTTACCGTGGATTTATTTGTTCTCTTACCGCGAAGTTGTTTGTTCTCTTATCGCGGATTTATTTGTTCTTTCACCGTGGACTTCTTTGTCTTTTACAGCGGATTTATTTGTCTCTTACCGCGGATTTATTTGTTCTCTTACCGCGGACTTGTTTGTTTTCTTACTGCGGACTTGTTTGTTCTCTTATCGCGGATTTATTTGTTCTTTCACCGTGGACTTGTTTGTCTCTTACAGCGGATTTATTTGTCCTTTCAATTTCAATTTAACAACATAATCATAAGAGTTTACAATTCATAGTTCAACATAGTTTACAATCCATATAACAGAGAGTTTAGTTTATGCATTTTTACATGTTTTACGATTATGTCCAACTTCATTACAATTCCCACATATGTGTTGCTTCCTTTGCCTTTTCTTCTGCATGGTAACTTCAAGGACTGATTTGATTCTTGATTTTTTTGGTCGACCTGGTTGTTGTCGAGGTATAGGTGGTAAACACACCATTGTCGCAACATGTTCTGGTATTGGCAAAGAAAAATCCCTAGGCATGATGGCGGTAGATTACGAGTTGTACAAGTAGGATCTATGATAGTAAGGATGACAAAGTGAAATACGGGATATTTTCCTACTCTCAGCCGCTGCTATTGCATGTGTACATGGCAACCTCTCCAAGTCAAACCTACGGCATGAACACTTTTTATCTCTCAAATTAACAATATGTAGAGACCTTCCGCCTATCACTTGAACTTGATTAGCATCAATATCTCTAACAATTTTTCTACTCCACGGATTAGAGTTGTTTGTAATTTCAATGCATCAGTCCTTCGAGAATCAAACCATCTTGTCATCATCGATCTCACAACTTCAAGTAGTTGTACAATAGGCAATTTTCTAGATTGTGGTAGAACATTATTCATTGACTCAGCAATGTTGCTTGTAAGAAGATTGTACCTATCGCCAGGGAAATGAACACGTGTCCATAGTCAAACAAATCCGCAGCCAAAATTAAACAAATCCACAGCCAAAGTAAAATAAATCCGCAGCCAAAATAAATAAATCCGTGACCATAACTTAATTTGAAATCGTTTATTTAGAACATCGGCAACATGCATTGGCAATACAGTTGGTCCAACTCCACCAACGAAATCCTTGTACAATAATCCAAGAATCTCAGGAGTTGCTTGTCGGGATCTTGCAGAAGGTTCTGTAACTGAACAAGTATGATTGAAGAATCTCAGGAGTTGCTTGTCGGGATCTTGCAGAAGGTTCTGTAACTGAACAAGTATGATTGAAGATATACTGTCGAACATGAAACCTTGGATAATCTCCTATTGGTGTAGCTCGTACTCTCCAAGAACATCCATTCATCCAACACTTAACAGTCAACACTTAACATCCATTCTTCTTCTTCTTCTTCTTCTTCTTCTTCCCATAAGCTGAAAAATTCTCATCGCCTGAATCTGTTCCATCAGAGTCGTCACAATAATCGAATCTCGATTCATCATCATCTTCATCATCATCGTTACCATCTTCATCATTCTCTTCAGCTTTGGAACCTCAACGTGTAATTTCTTCTTGATATCAATCTTATCCTTCACTTCCACACAAAGGCGAAGCATATCTACTTTGGATTGGCCCAAAAAAGTTTTGAATTGCCTACAATTCTCAACATATACGGGAGGTGTATCTTGGGGTAATTTCTGCATAATCTTCTTATAAAACATGTAGCTCAGTTTCGCATCACATACTCTATTATCCAACCCAAAATCTTCAAACACCATTCCAATGAAATTCTCATAAATCATGCTATCATCAGCTCCTAGGATTCTAGATCCTCGCTTAGCATCAACAACAAACAACCATCTACACTTTTCAAAGCTCTATTTTCCACATACAAGTATAATTTGTTCCATTCCTTTCAAAGACAAAACTTACGTCAAGGAGAAGAAAATGAAGAAGACAAGGTCGAAATCAGAGAGGAATGATGAAGAAATAGGAAGATGAAGATGGCTGCAAAAAAAAAAAAAAACGCTAAGGGAAACGAGGTGAAGGAGAAGATGTCGCCAAGGAAAAACCCTAAATCTTATGGTCCAGATTTCATTATACAAATCCGCAGTAACTGATAATAACAAGTCTGCAGCAACATGAAATTAACAATATATGTGAATAAATGTGGAGCAACAAGCAAGTGAATAAATGTGCAGCAACAAGCACGTGAATAAATGTGCAGCAACAATAACAAAAATATGCAGTAACATTAAGAAAAAGTGTGCAGCAACAATAAGAAAAAATGTGCACTCACATATACATTAAGTCCGCCACAACAAGAGGAAAAAAGTGTGCGATAACATTAGTTCAATAAGTGTGCATCAACGTTACAAATAAGTCCACCACAACAAGAGGAAATAAATCTGCAGTAACATTACAAATACATGTGCAGCAACGTTACAAATAAGTGTGCAGTAACAGAAGAAAAAACTGTGCGGTAACTATTAAAAAAAGTGTGCGGCAACTATAAGAAAAAGTGTGCAGTAACATTACAAATAAGTCCGCCACAATAAGAAGAAATAAATGTGCAGTAACATTACAAATATATGTGCAGCAACGTTACAAATAAGTGTGCAGTAACAGAAGAAAAAAATGTGCGGTAACTATTAAAAAAAAGTCTGCGGCAACTATAAAAAAAAGTGTGCAGTCACATATACATTAAGTCCGCCACAACAAGAGGGAATAACTGTGTGATCACATGATTTCAATAAGTGTGCAGCAACGTTACAAATAAGTGTGCAATAACATATACATTAAGTCCGTCACAACAAGAAAAAATAAATGCGCGATAACTGTAAAAATAAATCAGCGGCGACTATTTTGAATATCTGTGCGGCTAAACAAAAAAAAATAAGTCCGCTATAATGTGATGAAATAAATGTGCAAAACAAACCCGCGGTTCTAAATAACTCTGCGATAAGATAAAATAAATGTGCGGAATAATAAATGTGCAGCAACATAAAAAATAAATATGCGGCAACATGAAAACAAATGTGCAAAATAAATCCGCGATAACTAAAACAAATGTGCAAAAAAATAAGTGTGCAGTAACATAGTCTGCGGATTTTTGTAAAAAACACGGTGACATTTTTGTAAATAACAACTTTAGCACGCTGGAAAAAAAAAATTTAATGGCATTTTCGAAAACTATTTTTTTCCTAACAAAGGGTTTAAGAGTACTTTTGAATTAAAACACATTAAAAATCCTTAAAAAAAAAAAGATTATTCTACTTACTTATATAGGTCATTCCATCGCATAGAGAGATACTCAAAGTCAAGCCATCATTTATCTCTTTTCCCTTTTGCTTCTTCTTGAATTTTCCGATGGCGGCAAAGCTAATTTCCACCGGTCTCCGTCACACTACTTTGCCGGAAAACTATGTCCGACCAATCTCCGACCGTCCACGTCTCTCCGAAGTCACTGAACTCAAAGATTTCCCTCTCATCGATCTATCATCCACAGATCGATCTCGTCTCGTCCAACAAATCCACCAAGCTTGCGCCCGATTCGGCTTTTTTCAGGCACGTAATTATTCGATCGTGTATGCACGTTTAGACCACAAATGAGCTTTTTGCATCAATTATAGAACATATCGAAAAGAGTATTATATAACTAGCATATGGAGCTTCTATATATATTATATGGTAAAAAAGAAAGTTCAAAATATCATGGATTTTTTTTTAATTATTAAAAAAAAAGTTCAAAATATCAAGAACTTTTATCTTCTTTTCTTGTCTTTTGGTTAAACGGTTAATTAATATCAAGAATTGGTTTTTGTTTTCTTTCTGATATTTTACTATTTATTTCTATGCTGATTATTTTCATAATGTCACTAACCTTTGGACAAAAACACAATAATAGTATAATACATCTAGGCATTTAAACTTTATAGTTAACTAGATTATTTTATCCACGGCTAACCATTCGATGGATTTAGGTGATAAATCACGGAGTTAGTAAGCAAATTATAGATGAGATGGTGAGTGTTGCGAATGAGTTCTTTAGTATGTCTATGGAGGAAAAAATGAAGCTATACTCAGACGATCCAACGAAGACAACACGATTATCAACGAGCTTCAATGTGAAGAAAGAAGAGGTCAACAATTGGAGAGACTATCTTAGACTCCATTGTTATCCTATCCACAAGTATGTCCACGAGTGGCCTTCAAATCCTCCTTCTTTCAAGTAAGCATGCACTCTACTTTTCTTATCCTTTTTTTTTTCTGAGTTTACTTTGCATTTTCTTCTCAACTATTTTCTAGTATTCTATTTTTATCTTTTATTTATCTATAGCCAATATTTGCATGTTTTAAATAGGTTTTTATTTAATTGGCGATATCTGATATGTCAGAATTGCCAGAAATAGAGTTATATAACTATTTCTAGACATTTCATATATCTTAATAGATTTAGTTGGTGACGCTTGGTGACTATAATCGTATTATACCATAAAATTTTTAATGAAGCCAATGCTTGAAAGCACCTAGGCTATCTAGGTGAGGTAGATCTTATAAACATTTTTTGTCCGTCATGATTCCTAAAACATACAACAAAACAAAACTAGAGCAAAGCACTGTAGATGTGAAAATTGACCCTTAATGTGATGCATTTTTCTCATATCATAGTGTCTATAGCTATTATATTATAACATTATAAAAACACACATGACACAACCATATGATTTTAGCACCAAAATATTGTTAAAAAGAAACAAAATAACAAAAGCATGCATTAACTGAAATTCAAACTTGAATGTTACCGTAGAAATGATACTAACACTCACGTTTAGTCTTTTTTCTTGTTTTCTTTAAACAAGAACATTGGTGTATTCATATGAATAAATTCAGTTCAGAATACAAAGCAATAGAGATTTTTTTTTTTATCGGAAATAATTAGTAGGAAGCGACATTGAAATAGTAAAAACGACACAAAAAATAATTGTAAAAAGTAGAGTATAAAATGGTCCAAATTTGTTTATCAAAACAAAATACAGTATAAAAAAGCTGAGTATCATATATGTTTTATAATTAGTTGCAGTACATAATACCAGTGATTGTCATTTTGACACACAAAAGTTGATTCAGATAGGATGAAAAGAAATTTTGATCTTCATTCAAGTCAAGTCAACTGTTTTTGTTTTTCTTGAAACCGACATTTAAAAAAAAAAAATTAAAAATTTTGTGGTAAAAGATAATTAACTAGTGGTCCCATTTGGTAATGTTTTTCTGATTTGGTTCGCCATGTGATCACATGGATGAAAAGATTTCTAAAATCTTTTCATACTTATTATACATTAATACCCTATGCATATTACACATATATTTGTGGCTGTTGGCCTTATAATAATTTTGAAATGAGAAGTATTTTAGGAATTTGTGTTCACCATGTTACATGTTTTACAAAACCGTGTGAATGACTACAAACGATTATATAAAGTTTCAACCCTGTTCGGTAAGTTAAACAGCAACATTAAATAAGTCAAAATAGATAATATATAAACAAATTTACATGTGAAAACAAAAGATTCGATAAAGGTGCGTTGATCAAAAAGGACAAGCGGAGATTTGAAGCAAAAACCACACGATCTAAAAAGTATGATGAAAACTTCATTCCCAAAAGTTATCCGACGAATCTTTAAAAAGTATTGTTCTACTTTTTATCATTTTAGTATGTGTACTTTAGTTTTTTACAATGGAGTAATATGTGATATAGTGTATATTTTTAACAATCAAGTTATCAATTAAATCATTTAAAAAAAAATACTTGTAATCACATGTTACTATTTAAAAAAAATTAAATTTATTTCCTTGTCACTAGTTAACTTCTAATTTCATCACTTTTAAATATTCAATGATCATTAATCGCATCCTAATGCGAGGGTAGTTTCGATATTTGCTTTCCACCGATAGAGAAATTGAACCGACTTATACGTTTTTCAAATATATTATTTTTTTGGTATTTTAAAAGTACATGGACAGGGTTAGATACCATTATCAATTTATCACAACGCGTCAGAAACATAAATATATAAGGTGAAATGGTCAATCACAACTCTATAAAATATAAATATGTGTGGTTGCGGCCTTACGTGGAAGAGACGTCACTGGTAAACCGCGTGGACGTCAGCATCGTGATATCATATTATATATCATGACTTTCTTTATTGATATAACTTTTTTTAATCTGTTTTATTTTCATTTTCAGTGACTCGGTCTTCTTTTTTTCTACAACAGTGTTTTTCTTGTTATATGTTTTTAATGGTTTATATAAGTAATACAAAAAGTATAAATGTATAGAGCGAAAATAGTGTATAATTTACTAATCGAATTTTTTGTTATAGCAGAGAAGTAAAACAATATTACACTATTTATAAATGGTTTTAACAGTTTTTAGTTACTTGGTCTTTGATTTTTTTTTTTTGACTTGGTCTTTGATTTAACCTATCAATGCTCTTTTTTTTTTTCGTCACATTTTTTGTAATTTTTTTGGTATGACCACATTGTCACGGGCTTTTTCCCTGAAGTCCGCGTGGCGCTCGATGTCCCTCACGAACACCGAGCCAGCCTTACTCTTATAGACCACCTTCGATTGGTTTCGCCTTGCCTTGGGCTCATCAGGGAAACGGCTCCAGTTCCCAACCAGTTTCTGCAGATATGGCCTAGTTCCTTCTATAGTGTTAGATCCACGATCAGCGACAGATACCCCAAACTCAATCGGGTCGGTCTGCCTAACTCCAAAGGGTATTTCCAACTCTCAGCTTGCACGCCCTTTCGAACCATAGAACCATCAACCGGCCGGTCTAGATGTCGGTGAAAGCCGGCCAGATCGCGACCCATCAGAAAAATGGGGCGTGACATCCTCCCACACCAAAAATTGAGAACGTCCTCGTTCTTAGGTGTGGTTCCCACGATCGTCACGTTGTGTATTGAGGAACAACTCTTGCTCCCACTCAAATCGATAACTTTCCCCTCTGTCTTGCGACCAGCTCCCCTGGAACTCTCCACGTCGCCGACTCGCCGCTACCGAAAGAGGTTGTCACTACCCACCTCGGGCACTCGGACAATCAACACAGAACGTTCCTGCTCTGATACCATATGTCACGGGCTTTTTCCCTGAAGTCCGCGCGGTGCTCGATGTCCCTCACTAACACCGAGCCAGCCTTACTCTTATAGACCACCTACGATTGGTTTCGCCCTGCCTTGGGCTCATCAGGGAAACGGCTCCAGTTCCCAACCAGTTTGTGCAGATATGGCCTAGTCCCTTCTATAGTGTTAGATCCACGATCAGCGACAGATACCCCAAACTCAATCGGGTCGGTCTGCCTAACTCCAAAGGGTATTTCCAACTCTCAGCCTGCACGCCCCTTCGAACCATAGAACCATCAACCCTGCCAGTCAAGATGTCCTAGTGAAAGCCACAGCAACAGTCACGACCCATCAGAAAAACGGGGCGTGACATCCTCCCACACCAAAAATCGAGAACGTCCTCGTTCTTAGGTGTGGTTCCCACGATCGTCACGTTGTGTATTGAGGAACAACTCTTGCTCCCACTCAAATCGATAACTCGACCCATTGGCTTCTGTCTTCGGCAACCAGCTCCCCGTGGAACTCTCCACGTCGCCACGTCAACTCACATCGCTACCGAAAGAGGTTGTCACTACCCACCTCGGGCACTCAGACAATCAACACAGAACGTTTCTGCTCTGATACCATATGTCACGGGCTTTTTCCCTGAAGTCCGCGCTGCGCTCGATGTCCCTCACGAACACCGAGCCAGCCTTACACTTATAGACCACCTTTGATTGGTTTCGCCCTGCCTTGGGCTCATCAGGGAAACGGCTCCAGTTCCCAAAGAGTTTGTGTAGATATGGCCTAGTCCCTTCTTTAGTGTTAGATCCACGATCAGCGACAGATATCCCAAACTCAATCGGATCTGTCTGCCTAACTCCAAAGGGTTTTTCCAACTCTCAGCCTGCACGCCCCTTCGAACCATAGAACCATCAACCTTTCTAGTCTAGATGTCCCAGTGAAAGCCACAGCAACAGTCACGACCCATACGAAAAACGGGGCGTGACATCCTACCACACCAAAAATTGAGAACGTCCTCGTTCTTAGGTGTGGTTCCCACGATCGTCACGTTGTGTATTGAGGAACAACTCTTGCTCCCACTCAAATCGATAACTCGGCCCCCTTGGCCTCTGTCTTCGGCAACCAGCTCCCCCTGGAACTCTCCACGTCGCCACGTTGACTCACATCGTGACCGAAAGAGGTTGTCACTACCCACCTCGGGCACTCAGACAATCAACACTGAACGTTTCTGTTCTGATACCATATGTCACGGGCTTTTTCCTGAAGTCTGCGTGGCGCTCGATGTCCCTCACGAACACCGAGCCAGCCTTACTCTTATAGACCATCTTCGATTGGTTTCGCCCTGCCATGGGCTCATCAGGGAAACGGCTCCAGTTCCCAACCAATTTTTGAAGATATGGCCTAGTCCCTTCTTTAATGTTAGATCCACGATCAGCGACAGATACCCCAAACTCAATTGGGTTGGTCTGCCTAATTGCAAAGGGTCTTTCCAACTCTCAACCTGCACGCCCCTTCTAACCATAAAACCATCAACCCTGCCAGTCTAGATGTCCTAGTGAAAGCCACAGCAACAGTCACAACCCATCAGAAAAACGGGGAGTGACATCCTCCCACACCAAAAATCGAGAACGTCCTCGTTCTTAGGTGTGGTTTCCACGATCGTCACGTTGTTTATTGAGGAAATACTCTTGCTCCTACTCAAATCAATAACTCGGCTCCCTTGGCCTCTGTCTTCGGCAACCAGCTCCCCCTGGAACTCTCCACGTCGCCACGTCGACTCACATCGCTACTGAAAGAGGTTGTCACTACCCACCTCGTGCACTCGGACAATCAACACAGAACGTTCCTGCTCTGATACCATATGTCACGGGTTTTTTCCCTGAAATCTGCGCGGCGCTCGTTGTCCCTCACAAACAGCGAGCCAGCCTTACTCTTATAGACCACATTCGATTGGTTTTGCCTTGTCTTGGGCTCATCAGGGAAACGGCTCCAGTTCCCAACCAGTTTGTGAAGATATGGCCTAGTCCCTTCTTTAATGTTAGATCCACGATCAGCGACAGATACCCCAAACTCAATCGGGTCGGTCTGCCTAAATGCAAAGGTTATTTCCAACTCTGAGCCTGCACGCCCCTTCGAACCATAGAACCATCAACCATGCCAGTCTAGATGTCCCAGTGAAAGCCACAACAACAGCCACGATCCATCATAAAAATGGGAACGTCCTCGTTCTTAGGTGTGGTTCCCACGATCGTCATGTTGTGTATTGAGGAACAACTATTGCTCCCACTCAAATCGATAATTCGGCCCCCTTGGCCTCTGTCTTCGGCAACCAGCTCCCCTTGGAACTCTTCACGTCACCACGTCGACTCACATCGCTACCGCAAGAGGTTATCACTACCCACCTCGGGCACTCGGACAATCAACACAGAACGTTCCTGCTCTGATACCATATTTCACGAGCTTTTTCCCTGAAGTCCGCGCGGCGCTCGATGTCCCTCACGAACACCGAGCCAGCCTTACTCTTATAGACCACCTTCGATTGGTTTCGCCCTGCCTTGGGCTCATCAGGGAAACGGCTCCAGTTCCCAACCAGTTTGTGCAGATATGGCCTAGTCCCTTCTTTAGTGTTAGATACACGATCAGCGACAGATACCCTAAACTCAATCGGGTTGGTCTGCCTAACTCCAAAGAATCTTTCCAACTCTCAGCCTGCACGCCCCTTCAAACCATAGAACCATCAACCCTGCCAGTCTAGATGTCCCAGTGAAAGCCACAACAACAGTCACGACCCATCAGAAAAACGGGGCGTGACATCCTCTCACACCAAAAATTGAGAACGTCCTCGTTCTTAGGTGTGGTTCCCACGATCATCACGTTGTGTATTGAGGAACAACTTTTGCTCCCACTCAAATCGATAACTCGGCCCCCTTGGCCTCTGTCTTCGGCAACCAGGTCCCCATGGAACTCTCAACGTCGCTACGTCGACTCACATCGTGACCAAAAGAGGTTGTCACTACCCACCTCGGGCACTCGGACAATCAACACAGAACGTTTCTGCTCTGATACCATATGTCACGGACTTTTCCCTGAAGTCTGCGCGGCGCTCGATGTCCCTCACGAACACCGAGCCAGCCTTACTCTTATAGACCACCTTCGATTGGTTTCGCCCTCCCTTGGGCTCATCAGGGAAACGGCTCCAGCTCCCAACCAGTTTGTAAAGATATGGCCTAGTCCGTTCTTTAATGTTAGATCCACGATCAGCGACAGATACCCCAAACTCAATCGGGTCGGTCTGCCTAACTGCAAAGGGTGTTTCCAACTCTCAACCTGCACGCCCCTTCGAACCATAGAACCATTAACCCTGCCAGTCTAGATGTCCTAGTGAAAGCCACAGCAACAGTCACGACCCATCAGAAAAACGGGGCGTGACATCCTCCCACACCAAAAATTTAGAACGTCCTCGTTCTTAGGTTTGGTTTCCACGATCGTCACGTTGTTTATTGAGGAAATACTCTTGCTCCTACTCAAATCGATAACTCGGCTCCCTTAGCCCCTCGTCTTCGGACCACATCGCTCACGCCGACTCATCATACACGACTTTTTTCCTGAAATCCGCGCGGCGCTCGTTGTCCCTCACGAACAGCGAGCCAGACTTACTCTTATAGACCACCTTCGATTGGTTTCGCCCTGCCTTGGGCTCATCAGGGAAACGGCTCCAGTTCCTATCCAGTTTGTGAAGATATGGCCTAGTCCCTTCTTTAATGTTAGATCCATGATCAGCGACAGATACCCCAAACTCAATCAGGTCGGTCTGTCTAACTGCAAAGGGTCTTTCCAACTCTCAGCCTGCACGCCCCTTCGAACCATAGAACCATCAACCATGCCAGTCTAGATGTCCCAGTGAAAGCCACAACAACAGCCACGATCCATCAGAAAAACGGGGCGTGACATCCTCCCACACCAAAAATCGAGAACGTCCTCGTTCTTAGGTGTGGTTTCCACGATCGTCACGTTGTGTATTGAGGAAATACTCTTGCTCCCACTCAAATCGATAACTCGGCTCCCTTGGCCTCTGTCTTCGGCAACCAGCTCCCCCTGGAACTCTCCACGTCGCCACGTCGACTCACATCGCTACCGAAAGAGGTTGTCACTACCCACCTCGTGCACTCGGACAATCAACACAGAACGTTCCTGCTCTTATACCATATGTCACGGGCTTTTTCCCTGAAATCTGCGCGGCGCTCGTTGTCCCTCACGAACACCGAGCCAGCCTTACTCTTATAGACCACCTTCGATTGGTTTCGCCCTGCCTTGGGCTCATCAGGGAAACGGCTCCAGTTCCCAACCAGTTTGTGCAGATATGGCCTAGTCCCTTCTTTAGTGTTAGATTCACGATCAGCGACATATACCCCAAACTCAATCGGGTCGGTCTGCCTAACTCCAAAGGGTCTTTCCAACTCTCAGCCTGCACGCCCCTTCGAACCATAGAACCATCAACCATGCCAGTCTAGATGTCCCAGTGAAAGCCACAACAACAGCCACGATCCATCAGAAAAACGGGGCGTGACAACATGCTCACAATTCATTTTCTTTACGGGCTCAGCTGTTAGCTTTTCGGAAAACAAGAAAAAATCTGAAAATAACACTTTAGATGTCTGTGCTAACTAATAGACCTGTTATTATGTATGTGCTAAGTAATAGATCTATTAACATCATAAGTAGTAATAAAACAAAATAATTTTTTTGAGTAAGTGTTTTATTTTTTATAATTTCGAAGTTCGGAGATGTCTGTGCTAAACAATAGATCTGTCAACATCATAAGTAATAATAAAACAAAATAAATTTTTTGAGTAAGTGTATTATTTATTATAATTTCAAAGTTCGGAGATGTCTTTGCTAAGCAATAGACCTGTCAACATCATAAGTAATAATAAAACAAAATAATTTTTTTGAGTAAGTGTTTTATTTTTTATAATTTCAAAGTTCGGAGATGTTTGTGCTAAGCAATAGACCTGTCAACATCATAAATAATAATAAAACAAAATAATTTTTTTGAGTAATTGTTTTATTTTTTATAATTTCAAAGTTCGGACCAAAATTCTAATATCCACGAGCCCGAAAGCAGCTTTAAGATTTTTCTTTGAATATTTTTTCTCCCAAGTAGATTAGAACTTGTGACCTTTTTGTAAGTAACCAACCTAAAGAAGTCACTAGACCAAGAGTAGTAAATATTTTTTCTTAGAATTTTGTGTGTGTAAAACCATCTCCACTGGTAAAAACCCCATGTGGGGTTCTTACCATTATTTATAATACAAATATTGCAAAAGTGAAAGTTAAGAACTTTTGTTAGGAACATTATAAAATTTCCGTCCAATGGTAGAGGTTCTTACAAAAAAACATTTTGGTGTCTACAACTTGTTCAACAAGAAAACATTTGAAGTAGTGTTCTATGCTAATATCAAAATTTTTTGAAGAGCAATATCAAACCAATTCATATAAGTTCTATAACACATACATTGTTCTGAAACCAATTCATACAAGTTCTATCTATTCGTAACCAATTCATACAACTTCTATCTATTCGCAACCAATTCATACAAGTTCTGAAACCAATTCATACAAGTTCTGAAACTAATTCATACAAGTTCTATCTATCCACAACAACAAAAGAAAGAGTTAAGTTCTTAAAACATACATTGTTCTGTAATCCTACTGATTCTATCTTAACCAAGTACCAATTCTAACAAATCACAACCATAAACCTCAAATCATACAAGTCAGAGCCATATTTACTTGTGCTCTGATGATTCATCTTCTATAAATGCATGAAGATTCCTGCAATAAGTCAGACCCATAAACCTCTGTTATGGACAAACAGACGATCAACACACCTCATAGTTGGAAACAAAAACAAAGCATTTCTTCTGTTTCATCTAATCTTTCAAAACAAACCTTGTTGCCGGCTAAACAAAGGCAATGTCGTCAAGAACATGTTCTTCAAGTATGAGTCAGAGTCTGAAGATTCTTGAGCATCCATTTTTGTGTTCCACTTGATTAAAAATCTTCCTTCTCGACAGATGCTTCATTTAGTTGGAACACTAAAATGAATGCTCATGTGAATGGAGCCAACTGGTTCTATGATCCAAAAACATGAAAGACAACAAAACTGGTTCTATGATCCAAACACCATTACTGTTTCTATGATCCAAACACCATTGCATTTTTAAAGCTAAATGTACTGATTCTATCTAAACCAAACACCATTACTGATTCTATCTTAAAAGTACTGAATACATACCAATACCAATAGAGCAGAGAATACAAACCTTGTTGTCGGCTGAAGAGCTTCGAAGCTTGAAACACGTCTGAGAGTTTCAGAACTTAAAAGAAGCAAATGCAATGACATTAATAAGACTTTCAACAATGGTATCGAAGTGAAACACGTCTGAGAGTTTCAGAACCCAAAAGAAGCAAATGCAATGTAAAATAAGCTCTTAACACATACATTGTTATGTACACAAGTCAATAATAAAGTGCACAGCCAAAGAGAATGACATAAACTTATCAAAGTGAAAACCGAAAAGATAAACTGATTCATTAGACAAACTGATTCATTACACATACTTAAAGTGCAAACAAAATAAAGCTATGACAATGAAAAAACAAGAAAGACTGAACTTAACATGACAACTACAAGCAAACTTAAAACTAAAAGTATTGAATTTAAACTGAGCCTTTAGTTTAAGTTTGACGAGTATTGAGTTCAATGGCTTTATTAAACTGAGCACTGACTTTAAACAGACTATAACAAGCAATCAATGAGAACATAAACAAGCAATCTATGTAAACCTAAACAAGCAATGACAACTACCAAGCATTTTAAATCCAATTCCTCAAACCTAATCTAAATCAAACACAATTCGGAGGTTCAATGATTTAAGAATGAGAATGGTGGATATATTACCTTGTAAGCACTTTGATTACGGTCTCCATTTCAATTTATCTACCATCTGTTTCGACCCGAATCTCTGAACCTGACTATATCAAAAACAAAAACAGAGAATCATATCAAAATCAAGCAAACAAATGAAACAAACAAATCAACGGATTTAACATAAGGAAACTAATGGATTAATTTCCAATTCTCAATTGCTAACAACCCTAAACCCTAATTTTGCTAACATCAATTCCCAATTCAAAGAATCCTAATTTTGCAAATATAAAATCCGAAATCATAAAACTCTATTTTTTCTAACCTCAATTCCAAATTCATACGACATGCAAAACCCCTAACCCATAAACAAAAATCCGACTCAAATCTTGTCTCAATTCAATGATTCGAGCTGAAACAAGAAGATCATGAGGATTTGCTTGGTGGTTCGATGAAGGAGATAAAAAAACACAGAGAAGAAGAAAAAAAATAAAGAAACGGGTTGATTTTTTTTTGGTTTTGTTTTTTTCTCCAACTAATCACAATGTGACACATATGGGATTCTTAACAATTCTTAAAACTCTTCATTTAGAATTGGTTCTTAAATTTATATATAGACTTTTATTTTTTTATTTTTAAGATATCCTCCTAAGAACCCTTCTAGAACCCTTCTAAATTGTTAAACGTCGTAGATACAGTTGAGAAAAGTACGAACCAAACGCAACGCAAACTAACATTCGAGACCATAGTTTAGTGGTTTATTTGTTTTAGACATGAGATCCAACAAATTACATAACTATTATTTTATAATCAGTATGTGTTTTTTTTTCCACGAATTAGTATGTGTTTTCAATGCGTAAAATGCTTTTATCCAATTTTTTTTTTAAATAAGTTATTTCATGGATTTGCATCATCGTAAAAAGTTAATACATATTGACCATTTAAGGGAATTGAGTAGCTAAATGTTTGTATTTGTTTTGCAGGGAAAGCGTGAGTAAATACAGTAGAGAAGTAAGAGAATTGGGATTTAAAATAGAGGAATTGATATCAGAGAGCTTAGGTTTAGAAAAAGATTACTTGAAGAAAGTGCTTGGTGAGCAAGGTCAACACATGGCAGTAAACTATTATCCTCCATGTCCTGAGCCTGAGCTCACTTATGGTTTACCTGCTCACACCGACCCAAACGCCCTCACCATTCTTCTCCAAGACACTACTGTTTGCGGTCTCCAGATTTTGATCGATGGTCAATGGTTCGCCGTTAATCCACATCCTGATGCTTTTGTCATCAACATTGGTGACCAGTTACAGGTACTTGATTCATTCCCTTTAATATTTCCTCCACATTTCTATAAATATGATTTTGACTTGTGATATTAGAATATTTAGAGTTTGAACGAAAATAATTACCAATCGTTATGCTACACGGCAATTGTTGCACCACTCAATTTTCCCACTAAGTAGAGATCTTTAGAGCAATTATAGAGAACTAACAATTGTAGGGACATTTTAAGAATATTATAAAAAAGTTTTCGGAAGGGTTTCTAAATTTTTAGAAAGGGGGTATCAAATCAATTGATCTTGTCCAAACTTTTCGAAATATTTCTTTAAAAGAAGTGTTTGTGGTGGTTAAGAAAAGAAGAAGAAAAAGAAAAAGTGTTTGTGGTTTAAAAAAGAATTATATATTCTGGTACTTTTAGAACTACATATATTTATATAAAAAAGTGCTTGTGGTATCAAAGCAACTGCACTTATCTAAAGTATTTCTTTAAAAAGTGTTTGTGGTTTAAAAATATATAAAAATTCTGGTTCTTTTAGAAATTCACTATAATTACAGAAAGTTATAAAATTGATAAAAATATAATTTTCGTATTTTAAGATATCAAGTGTTTTATAATTGTATAATTCACTTAGGAATTATACATAATTTTAAAAATATTTTGAGTTTAAGTTTGTAGTAAACTTGATCAAAAATATTTAAAGAGAAATCACGAATAAAAATATATGCTTTAATGTTAGCACATCATTGTTTAAAATATTTTAAGGAAAAAAAAACCTTAATTAAGCTATAGATTTACTCTCCTTACTACAATTAACATAGCTGTCAAAGAATTAGAGATTTATCAGGGAATGATTAAGATACATCAAGATCTTATATTAAAGTCTTAATAAAATGTGAGTATCAGGCATTGAGTGACGGAGTATACAAAAGTGTGTGGCATCGAGCTGTAACAAACACTGAAAAGCCAAGACTATCGGTTGCGTCGTTTCTTTGCCCAGCAGACTCTGCTATCATGAGCCCGGCCAAGCCCTTGTGGGAAGGTAAGGACGACGAATCAAAGCCAATCTATAGGGACTTCACTTACGCAGAGTACTACAAGAAGTTTTGGAGTAGGAATTTGGACCAAGAACATTGCCTCGAGAACTTTCGAAACCACTAAGATACTATTCCCTCTGTTTCATATTACTTGTCGTTTTGAAACTTAAAACTCGTTTTATATTAGTTGTCGTTTTACGTTTTCGATGCATATGTTTGATAAGATTTTCAACTTTGTCCTTCATGTTTTAATGTCTTGACCAATGAAATAAAATTAAATAAACATTAATTTGGGATAAAACAGAAAAATTAAATGTGTTTTTAATATATGTAAAACAACCTTAAACAATAACTAATTTGAAACAGAGGGAGTATTTTACATATATGTATGTTTATCTACAATATATACAAGTCTATGTAGCAGCATTGATGTTCGATTGTATACTCTTAAACCTATATTTTCTTTAAAACGTGTGACAATAATAAATTAATTATAATAAATCATAGTATATCAGTGCTAGTCTAACTAGACCAATAGATGTCTCGATAAAACAACAAATATAATGGGCATATTTTTGTGTGTTCAAATAACTTTTTGACTTATCAAATGTTTTTAGTTCTTCGATGCCGATAATACATTAGCCGACTCGGTTCCAAAAAGGCGTGGTTAGTACTTTAAGGCCCAACAAAAGATCACAGTCCGAAATGGGCTTATATTATATGATTGGTAGATTTTGTGAAAAAAACTAATGAGATTGAGTTAGGCATAATGGTATTCCGGTTCAATAAAAATGATTTTGTTTAGTAGTCATGAACGGACGGGCACCAAGGAGTCCGTATTTAGATATTGTCAAGGCAAAATATTTCATTTGATAGAGAAACAACCTTTCTATGTTATGAGCAACTTTAATACTGAAAATTACGTAAAGGTACCAAATCTTTTATACGAAAAATAGTTTTGAAGATGATCTTTGATGGCAGTAAGGGTTGTGGAATCACAGTCTCCAATAAAAAAAAATATCTATAGATGTTGGTATTTAATCTTGAAGCCTATCTAGCTTCTCCACTCTTGATGTTGCATGGTTTCCTTGAAGGATATGACACTAATATTTGCGAGAAATACCTTGTGTAAATCTGAAATATGACCATAACACATGTCGTTAGCAATATGATAAGTTCAGCCTGAGGGAAAGAAGGAGATTTATCGGCTCATGAAACGTTTGGTGTTTATGCTAATGATCGATGCAAGTCATATTAGTCGTAAGTCATATATATTAGTTGTCGTGAGCTTCAATACAAGCGGGTGGGGCATTCTGCATTATCTTGCTTAGCCTATTTAGATTATTTTGGTATATTTTGAGATACTTGTGTCCAAACAAACATTTTCATTGTACATTTTTCAAAAGTGATATTAAAATGGACGTTGATTTTGGTTATATATATATATATATAAATGATAGATTATGTAATTATTTAAAAGAGAATTAATATGTGATATTATTTACTACGTAAGTTAATTGATATACATCACTTGATCCGTTTTTACCATTAAAACATATTTTATGGACGGTCTAATCTATTTGATATTCACTTATACTGCTTAATCCGCTTGATTTATTATTCTTGTTATGTTCGATTGTTTGATCTGCTGGATTTACACCAGTGCATGCATAATCTACTTTCTTCATTCAGAATCTTAATATATTTTCTTCACAATTAAGAATCATATGCGGATTGTTTTCTTATTACTTTAGTTAGTTGAATGCATCATAATTTCTAAACATATTGAATGAAGAAACATGTGCGGATAGATTCTCTCTGCCAGTGAACTGTATTTGTTTCATCTTTCCATTCAAAGACGATGAAAGGATGCAAATTAAACATATATCTATCTATGCCTCCACGACAGTGCATGTACCTGTGTGGAAAATGATCATTTATGTTCATTAATGCATCGAAAATGTAGTTACGTAGTACGAAAAAAGATTGTATATACGTGAAGAGAAAGTAATGATCCCATGAATTTGTGAGTAGAACCAATAAACAAGTCACATCAATTGCATAAACATCATATTATTGTACAGAGGTGTCACACCATGACACCAATCAAATCTACAATAATTTTCTAAAATAAACCAAAATTCATAATCCTTGACCTTTTGAGTGACAAGAGAACGAGAATGCATCTTTTTATATATAATCTCATTCGACCTTTTCTCTATTTTTTTTTGTTAAATTTACTCTTTTTGAATTATTTGTGTCTTTTCTCATTTTTATTGCTTATTTTTTCTTCAAGATTGTTTCAATCATGTCATACCTAAATTTACTTATATCATGTAGTTTTTATGAGCACAAAATTATTTGAGAAATGGATATAATACTTTTTACTGAGAACGTATTATTCAATTAAATACTTAAACTATGTTTTAATGTGTTCATGATAAAATGAGATTTTCAACCGTTAACATTCTAAGTGAAAGAACGGTCACCATAGTGTTGAATCTAATTTGAAGGAATACAATTTTGGTCCATCCTTCATGAATACACCATGGTGAAAGCAGCCAATCAGCAAGCTTTTTCATCCATGCTCAAACTTACTTTTTATCCACTAAACATTTTTTTTTTGTTAAAACCACCAAACATTATTAACTCCCTGCTTTTTCAAGAGTGTAAAGTGTAAACCTTTGGGACCAATAATAATACAAAATACGTTTTCAAAAAGAGGAGATTAAATTACTGCAAATTTTTTGAATAAAATTACACCCTTGTAAATCTCTTTATTATCAACTATGGATGAAAACTCTATTTATTTATATCTCTAGAAATTACTCACTCAGTTTCATAATATAAGATGTTTTAAGTGAATGCATAAAGTTTAAGAAATGAATTAATGTTTTTTGTTTTTGTTTTTTTCTAAATAATTTGACCAATGATCAAATATACTAAAAAGTTATACACATTTAATTCTGTACATAGAAAGTTGAAAAAGTTACAAAAACATCTTATATAGTAAAAAAAAAAATCTCTAAAACATCATATAATATAAAACATAGAAAGTAATATATATATATATATATAGGGTTTTGCCGTAGAATCTCCTGGGTTATAGAAAAATAATCTCTCATAGTGACGGATGAATCATAATTGGTGAACTCATATTGCATGAAATAAAGGCAAAATGACTTTTTTAAGGTTCGTAGCACAAAAGAAAGTGTTTCTTTTTCAGTTCGTCACACAAATCTTCTCTTGTTTCTACGTTTGAATCATTTGTTTTTAAATGAAGAGTCATGTGATTAGGTCCCCTTTTCATCATGTCAGTTGCCTTTTCCACAAAATACAAAACCCCAGAATTATTAAAGATAAAATCGATATAATAAAATATCCCATTTCGTAAAAAACAAAAAAGAAATGGGTTATCTTTAGCGTCCTTTTTATAACCAACAAGATCCAAGACACATAATTAGAATCCGAATGGTAAAAGTGGACCAGACGGTGTAGATCGAACGAATCAAATAAATTAAGTGTAGATTAACGTATTAGATGGATCAAATAAAAAAATTATGGATCGAGCTGTTAAAAATATATTTAAATGGTAAAAAATATAAAAAGTGGTTTGAATGATAAAAATTAAAAAACGTATTATGTAATATAAATTATAGATACAAAACTATTTAAAATAATAAAAATAATAGATTAAATTATGAATTTGTTATATATACATATATTAAATTTTAAAAAGGATATATTATTTCAGCATATAATTTTTTAATTTAGTATAAGAATATTTTTTATAATTATAATAAAATTAATGATGTTTTTACTACAAAATGATAAGATAAGTAAAATAAGAAAATATTTTCTATAGATAATTTTATAATTTAATCATTTGATTTATATAAAATTTAATAAATATAAGAATAATTCAAGCAAAACTTATATTACAAACACAATAACTATAGTTATGTTTATAAATATACAACAATATTATACATGAAATAAATACAAAAGTAACACACAAAATGACTAAAATTATTTAATATCCAGTATTATTCCAAAACATATTTGGAATATCTTTTCTGATGTTGGCCATACAATTTTCATCTGCTATCTCTGCAACTTCCACATCATCTAGATTAGTCGCATCATTTGTGTAGGTAATCTTTGTGTGTCCTATTGCTTCAGCGAAATCTTCATCTGAAAAGTTTGAAATTCTAATAAAATTATGTAGACCCATTGTAGCAGTTATCACTTTTTTTTGTACTTCAATATTGTATCTAGGATATTCACATAAAATCCTCTATTTTTTCTTCCAAACTTCAAATGTCCTCTCAATAACAGACCGCAGAGATGCATGCCATCGATTAAACAATTCATGTTTATTTCTTAGAGGATGATTAGTGATAAACTGTGACATATGATATCTTACTACCCTGTTTCGTGAATATCTAAAAGGAGCCAAAAATCTTTTATTTTATTTTATTTGGATAGCCAAAATACTCTACATAGTATTTGTCTTCCGGAGGCATAGGAAACTAAGAATCGTTTTATTGTGTCATGCCGAGAACTGCAGTATCGTGACATCATCATGGTGCTCCATTCTAAACATATGTGAATAACATATTTAGATCACCTATTGCCATGATGTTGAAGATGTTCTATCATGTCGATTCCAATACATTCCTTATAATGAAAATTTCACTTTAATACATACATGAACCCCATCCATTGCTCCAACAAATCTACTGAAATATGGCCAATACCTGTGATCCAATTATAGTCGTTCAGAAATTCGAAGCAAGTCTTGACTTGTTGGAGTCCTGATATAATCAAAAGCAAGTAACTTAGTGGCTGTCAAAACTTCAACAAAGTTTCTCTTCACTGTCTCTTGAGTTCATCCAAAGTGTAATCCAACATCCCTTTGAACTTCATTGTGCCCACATATCCATAGAAACATAGCCACACTCTCTTCGATGCTTACATTTAATGTTGGTTGTAATCAATAATCCGTTTGTAGAATACGATATAATGTTGTAAAACAATCAAGTGACATTTGTAACAATTGAAGACAAGCAACATTATCTACTTGTAGTCGACGCTAAATGTTCCTCCATCCTGAATCACCATCTGTTAGAACTGGTCTTCTTTGAAAATATCTTTCATAGTAGTTCAGTGTTGGTTGAATTATCAACTCTTCAAATTGCTCGTTCTCTAAATTCCACAACTCAATTCTCTCTTCGTAACTTAGACCATATGGTCCTTGTGATCATATGCCTGAAATTTAACAAATATGAGGTAAAAACTATAATAGATTGATAACAAATAACATTGATCAAAAATACATAACACATATCAAAATGAAACAAATATAAAATAAAATTGATCATTATTGTTAATAACAAAGCACATAAACTATTAAACTAATCTTCATCTTTTGAAGTGTTATGTTGAGTTTTATTTAAATCGGGTCCTCGTTGGTTTCTCCAGATGTTAAATAATCCTCATGTTCTATGTGTTCGTTGTGTCTCTCTAGCTTTTGCTTCATTTGAAACTCCTGTTTGAGCATTTGAATCATTTCCTACATAACCTCCTAATGAAAATCCGTGTTGAACATTTTTTGTAGGAGCCTATTGTCAAGAATTTGGTGACGAGCCCCACAATGAAACATTTGATGTTGAACCCCATTGATGAGAATTTAGTGATGAATCGCGTTGGTCATTTGGTGAATAACCCCATTGTGGATCATTTGACGAGGAACACCATTGTTGATTATTTGATGATGAACCCCATTGTTGAGCATTTAGAGGTGTGTGTTCTATTGTGAAGCACTTGGCGGTGAACTGTTCTGTGGTGCATTTGGAGGCGTACTCCATTGCGGTGGATTTTATTGTGTATCCCATTGTGAAGTATTTGGAGGTGTACCCCATGGTGGAGCATTTTGAGGTGTATTTCATTGTTGTTGGTTTCGTTGGGTATTCTATTGTTGAGCATTTGGAGGTGTACTCCATTGTTGTGGGTTTGGTTGGGTACTCCATTGTTGAGAATTTAGAGGTGTACCCAATTGCGCAGCATTTGGAAGTGTATCCCATTGCGGAGCATTTGGAGGTGTATCCCCATTGTGGAGCATTTGGAGGTGTATCCCCATTGCGGAGCATTTAGAGATGTACCCCACTGTTAAAAACCATGGACCAATTGTCCACGTAACGTTTGACCCCATAAATTATTTCCACCGGGTGATGGACTTCCAGAAAGAACACCCCTTGCATTTGGACTTCCATAATGTTGCCTTGACCCTAAGTGCTTCTCGCATTTTTCACCATGGTGTGTACATACATTTAAAGCTTTGAAGAACTGAAGTTTTTCTTCATTTGAGCTTTCAACTTTATCAATGAAATACTTACGCCAAAATTTGTCTTCTTGGAGTTCATGCATGCATTTGCACCAAAAGTCAGAGAACTTTGTAACCTCCATGGCTTCAAATATCTGCCTAGCCGTAGTGAATTCGTTAAAATCATCTTGGTCAAAAGCACGTGGACATAGTTGTGCAAAACTTTGGCGTTGAAACTCTCTAATTCCAACCATTGTATCTATCAGGGTTGTCTCAAAAGATTATCTCCTACGAGGTATTTGAGGACCATTTCCAATTACAACTCATGAGCTTCCTACAGATCTTTGTGAACTTCTTCTACGGTTCACTCTTCCTCATTGTTGAATTCTTGAAGAAGGAATTGGGATAGGATCATGAGTGAACTCAGTGAAAGGGCGTGATTCGTCGTCAGTATTAACACGATACACCTCTTCGTTATCTTGGGTTTCGGGAACTTGAGTTTGTGTCATGTCACTTCTTTCTGTGTCTGAGTTCACATAGTCTTCATCGTTACGATACGTTTGTTCATCATCTCCACTCTTCTTTGGTTCACAGAATATTGAGGTTGGGATTGGACATCATATAATGTGAAACAACGTTGTATCACATTCCAAAATTTTGGTGGTTGTCACTTAAGTGAACTAATGAATGTACATTCCTGTTAAAAATATATAAAGTTTGTAAGGCATACAATTTTTTTGTATACCTATATTTATTAAATATATAGTTGTCGTTTGATTACATAAAATCTAAATATTTAAAATTGTAAATAAATTATAATAATAAAAATTACCCTTGTTGTCGTTTGATTATGACTACTAGTATTATCTTGCTCGGCAGAATTTTCGCTTCATCGACGATTAGATACCATTTTCTGCATTATAAAATTTTAAAATTAAATGTATTGATTAATTTTATCATATACATTTAATAATGATATATTTGTACAGTAATTAAAATCTTTAAATTTGACAGCAACCAATATATCTGAATTTTAATTAGTCATTTTAGTAAAATTTAATATTTGCTGATATAATATATTATATTAAAATATTTTCATCTTACGTAACGTATGTCTTTAACCTATCAAATACACATCGATATTACGTATCAAAAATATTTACATGTTTAAAATTTTATATTATTAAGTAATAAAAATATTGATGTAATATTTACTTTAATTTTCATTATTATACCATTTTATTATTATATATACATAAATTTCAAACTTAATAATGATATATCAATTGAAAAGAAAAATGATGTATATAACAACATTATTTATTATATAGTATTTGTTTAATATTATGTAATTTAGTTATAATATATAAATGTAATTACAGAAAATAGTTAATTGAGACCATAATTTAATTAATTTCTTACTAAATAATAACTAATTATATCAAGAACTCACTTTAAAAAAATTATATCAAATAAAATAAAACTTACTTATATTTTTCTTCCTAATGTTTTTTTATTGGATAAATATGTTCTTCTTCTTTTTCTGCTATACATATTTGCTGGAGTTTTCTTCCGATAGTGACTTACATTTTGTTTTTTGATGGAGATTTTTTTTCAAAGTTTTATTTTTCTTCTTATATAGTTTTTGTTTTCTGACTATTTATTTCTTATTTACTTTCCAAAATTGTAGCGCTAGTAAGGTGGAAATATGCTCCACGTTTCTTTATATTTTTGATAGATAATTTTTTTTGTTTCAAAGTAATAATATTAAATAAAGAGTAAATAGATTTTTCTTTCTTCTATAGTAACAATATGCTTAACAAATACATCTCATTCCCTGCATAATACTATTCATAGTGTTTTTCATTTCCTTTCAAAAATTCAAAATTTTTACTGTTTGTAATATAATTTATTTTTATATTCAGAAAATGCAACATAATCATTAATTACTACTGAATAGTGACACTACTTTTCTACATACAAAATTTTATGTTCCATCTTTTTTCCGTCTAAAACCCACTACACCATTCAAATCCTTAATATTATTTTTTTCATTTGGTCGTAATTAGTTAATCTCTCAATATCATGATGATGAGTTTGCGTGACTTTCATCGAACATCGTACACACTTTTTAATTTTAAGCTACCTTTTTAGTATGATGCTGAATAATATTAGTTATCTTTTAATATACGAAATTACTGAAAATGTACAAAATTACAAAAAAAAATTCAAATTTAGCAAATGAAATTTATCATGTTTAATGATATACGCCTTTTGAAGATATCTTCAAACTTATCCACAATGTTCTTTCGTTATCTATCATCAATGATACATGAATCTTTGAACTCTCTGATTATATTATATTTTTAACGCTAAAAATAAATTTATAAGCTTTCCTATTTCAATTTTCAAAATGATTACAGTAGGAATTAAAAAATCAGCTCGAAAATAAATAGAAAGTTCCAATACAAGCATTATTCGAAATTATAGTCAAGACGAAGAAAATTCGAAAATCTCTTCCTCTGTATTTAAAAAAAAAAATCAGAAATTCAAGAGAAAAGCAGCGTAATTTGGAGCACGTGATGATGAGTTATCGTTACGAGGCAACGGAGAATCAGCTCGGCTGCTAGTAGGAGGTCGGACACTTCGGCGGCGACTTGTCGGTGGTGGAGGGAGGAGTGTAGCGGTGATGCGAGTAAGCGCCGCCGTGTATTCTTCAAGCAACTCGGCTGCGATGGCTACTGTTATCATGATGATTTCAAGATTGCTCTGATAATGATTTGCTTAAGAAAATTCTCTAACTAAACCTTTTTTGATATTGTAATTTGCTTACAAGACAGGACAATGTGGTTACCTTTTACTAGACGGGGCCATATTTATAGAGTCTTGGCTTTGAAGCTAGTGGCCATAAATTCTGGTAGGTTCTTGTCATAAATTATTGTAGCCGTCAGATCTACCGACTTTATTGAATTTATTTTCTTTCCATTTTTTTTTTGCCCTCTTTTGGGAGTTTGGAATCTTTTCGCTAGAATAATACTTCTTCTGTTTTATTTTAAAAGAAGTTTTAAACTTTTTTATTTTATTTTATTAGATGTTTTGCAAGTTTGAATTTTAATTGGTTGAATAGATTTAAAGTAAAATATTAAATAATATTTTTATAATTTTTTTTTTTAATATGTGTATTTTTAACTAAAACATCTAATAAAATTAAACGGAGGAAACAATAGGAAAACCGTAAAAAATTAGAACGTACGTTGATGATTGTGATTATCAAATAATTACAAGAATCTAACTACATAACGTTACGTTGGTGGGTTTCTAAAACTGATAATACAAAGAAAATCATTTTTTTCTTTCTTATCAGCAGACTTTACAAAGAGTTGCATTAAAAAAAAGTAAAATTTCAATCATGATTTTAATTGTAATAATAGTTTATTTAATTGTAAAACTAAAGTAAAGAAATGGATTTACCAAAAAATATAAAGAAATGGTTGAATAATATTTATTTTAAAAATTATCAGATAATAAGTACTAGTTTTAATTGAAAATTTGATTTTATTAAAACAGAATGTTTGTTTTTTGATAAAATTTTATTAAAACTATGATAGTGTTCATTAAATAGGTGACAAATATGGTAGCATGGGCTAGATTGCTCGAAGTACGAAAGGTGGTTTTATTAGAGCTGGAATGGGCAAGACGCAAAGGAGATATGAGCAATGCAATCATTGTGGATAAATGGCACTGTTACATCACGACGACCAAAAACATGGGAGCAACGAAAGACTAAGGAATGTGTAGTTTACATTTCAACGAAGGAAAGATAATTGTTCTGTTGTGCTGATTACCTAGCAAAATATCTAGTAGTTTAATTGTGATTGATAGAATCTAAAAAAGGTAAAATGAGAAATTATATTTTAGAATAAGAAAACTTTGTTAAGAATTATTACCAAGTGGGTTTGGGCTAGTAAATAGTTGAAAATAGTCCTTTAAAAGCTGTTCGAAGGACAACCTTTTCTTTCGATGCAGTTTCAAGCAATGACCTATGTGACTTATTCTTCTCATGATCTCAAGTTTTCTCTTTTTCCGTGCACAATCAGTGTTTGCATCTCAAAATAAGGATGTAAATCTCATAACTCTCGTCCTTATCCAAGCTCTAATCTATTTTATATGGAAAGAACGAAACTCTAGCTTCGCCTTCACAACTCGGTTCAACGCTCACCAAACTTGAAAGTAGAAAACCTAAATCAAACTATGAAAGCAAAGTTTTTTTTTTTTTTTTTTGAAATTTTTATGAAAGCAAAGTTCCAGGCCTTTTTAATATCTACCAACCTGTTTTAAAGTATCTTCTCACTCTCTGGTTTCAACTCTATGATACAACAACGTCACCACGACGGCTGAATGTGCAAATTTTTTGATATGTAATCACTTTTTTTTATAACTTCTTTCCTCTTCTTTAAGTATTAATATTAACCTTGAAAACCAAAAAAAAAGAAGCGGTTCGATACCCACTTAGAGGATAAATAAATGTTTTCTGATGGGAACATATATGAGATTTGGCCAAAACTTTTCGATTAATACTTTTTGGAAAAAATGGTGTATCATGAAGCTTTAAAGTCCGATAAACTATCTTTATAGTATTTGAGAAGTAAAAACGCTCTATAATCAACCTCAGCTATAAGATTACTAAAATACTATTAATGAATTGTTATTTTTTGTCTTCGCGTCCACAAATAATTATGATATTTAATCGTTCTAAAGATTGTTGATTTTGGGGTTAAATGTGACATTTAAACCTTTCAGGGGTAATTACTATGAAGATATTTATTTGCTGTAAAATTCGGGTAGATCATTAAAACATCAAATCGAAGGTATGAAAATTCTCCATGTGCCTATGATGTGACTGTGGATTATTATAGAGATGATTCAATAAGCTAATCTGATGAAATATAGAATAACCATTAGCGAAAATATGTGGTGTATTCTTCCACAATTAACCAGCAAACTCAGGCGAAGCAATTTTCACAGGTAAGCAATTAACTGAATGATCCATTCAAAATTAATATTTGCTAATAAATTAATTAGTCCAACGACTTGTGTGATTGTAGACCCTAGGAAAATCAAAGACATCCTGCATGATATACAAGTATTATATAACTTAATGGTCATAATGTTATTTGTTTAAAGGGAAAATAACATGTTCTTTGTTTAATTATTTTTTAATCTTTTTTGTAAAAGTAAAACGTGTACGGCTTTCATGTTCAAACTCTTGACTAAAATGACGGAGTGAAAAGAGTCAAGTCTGAAATTCGAGTCGTTGCCGTCAGTTGAGACGTCAAGAGTTTTTGTCAAATTTGGCAAAATATAAAGACTCAATGATAAACCTATATACGTTAGCTATTTTCCTATTGGCACAAGCATCATCATATATACATTAGCTATATAGATTATTCACTCAAATACGATGGGTTCAGCAGGTTAATTAAAAAAAAAAAGCTGATACAGAGCTATTAAAGCCGAGTTCAAATTTTTAAAACTATACTTGAGAAAAGATGATTTATGTTCGTGAAAGTCCAACAAGTATTATCAAAAATTAGTTCCGAACTTAAATAGACTATTGACTAAAAGACTAGACTTTCTCGTTAGTAAAAAAAAAAAACTTTAGGTATCACTTGATTTATCGAGTCACAAAGATGATCTAAAAGGCTCGTTAAGAATTGATATCAACATATTATTTTGAAAATTTTAATGGCGGCTTTAGATTATTATTTTAAATTTTTCAATGATGGGATTTTCTAGTTGTTGGGAGACCGATGAACGTAATATTTGTGCTCAAATTGATTTTTCTTGGACTTATTTGGTATTGTTATATATTTATCTTTTTCTTTTAATATTGGTTGTGTTGGTAGGATACTAGATAGATAAGGGCGTTTGGCTTTATGGAAAATCCTCTCAGTCTCTTATGCAATAATCCGGCAGCTTCAAATTATAGCCTTATAAAATTTTGGACTTGTTAGAGAGCCAAAATTTTGGCCGAAATTGCCAAAAAAAAGATGTAATAATAAAATCATATACAATAATATGGTTTACAAAATATACATAATATTTGCTTAAAATCTATACAAAACTTTTTTTGAAACACATACAATAAATAAACTAACTTACATAAAAAGTGTAATCCATCCCTTTTGAAAAAGGTAGAATTTAGCGATCAAGTCAATAATCTCTAATATTTTTAGTTCTCTCAAGTAATTATAAATAGAAATTTGGCCAATTATATAGATTATGTACAGCTTAAATCTATGGTATCTGTTGATAATCTATATATATACCGCTTATTAGTTTTTTTGGGCCAAATAGTGTATTAGGTTAGTTAATAGAACTATTATAAGTACAAACATAATGTTTAAATATATTTTAGAAGTTATGTTAAATTGTTAATAACAAGAATACATGGAAGGTTTGGGAATATCAGACACAGCTGTAACACATTTAATATGTTCCTAAAATCAATCACAAGCATAATACATGCATCTCCCATTTCTAAGTTTTTCAGCCCCAACTGAAAAACCCACCTCTTAAATTCATGAGAGAAGCGGGTAAGTAGCAAGTTTTATTGTCGTAATAAGTATGCATATATATATAAAATTTCCCCACTTGTCTTACTTAATTTTTTGGTTTGCCATATATGTATATTTGTATCTTACAACACTTGAGTATCCGCAAATTCGCAAGACGAAAACCTGCATTGAGGAAAACCAAACCCAACCGCCAATGAATCAAGAGCAAATTTGAGCTTCTATGCAAGATATAACATGCTATGGAAGGGATTTAATTCAACTAGCGGTTTTGGATGGGTGTTATAAAAAAGGAATTAATCAAATTCATCATCTGACCATGAGAGGAACACAAAAGATGTATCTATGGACCTTATGAAATTTCAATATAAAGTGAGTAATGCATTACCTCACCAATCTCCAATCAGTCGTGCCTCTTTGGGGACAATTTGTATGTATTTTACAACTATGGGCCATTTAACCATGGGAGTGGCTAACTTTCACAACAGATCTTTTATAAAAAATTTCCTCATAGCTCTTTCATCTTTTACTATTCATTTTATTCCATGTTGTAACTATTAAAGAGAGTCACAAGCAAACCCAAACCAATATTGACTAGCGTGATATTGGCCCACATGTTTAGGATTTATCATAAATAGTTTATATAAATATGCATCTTATGTAAACATTAAATTTAACTTAGAGAGTTGTCACTTTGAGCAACTCTCCTTTTTCTCCCTTTTATGTAATCAAATCTAAAGTCATTGTTTTCTTGATGACAATCTAAACATCATCTTCTTTACTTTTACTTGCACAAAATAAATGTTTAATAAGCTATTTCATTTTAATTTCATTTTCTTTATTTCTATCTATATTAATAAGGCTTGAACCTTCCTTGTTGATCATTTTGCATGAGTTGCAAAGACTAGGAATATGATTTCCCCATGTAAGCACCACCGTGTCAAACCGAATGTTCCTCTAAAAGTCTCCCTTCTGAATATTGATATAATAAAATACGCATTTTCCTTACAATGTAAAATATGATGGACCAATCTCAATATCTCTTCGAACTTTTCGACGTCCAAATTTTCATAAATTGGCTCAATAATGCATGGATTTGTGCGATCAGCGGATCTTTACTCATCTTTTAGTAAATATGGATTTGAGAACATATCCTCTCAAAGAAGAAAAATAATCGAGATCCTGTAACTTAAGTTCTGATACCACTTGATGTAACTCGATCACGATCACGATTTTCAACATTCGAAACTCATACGAATCCAACAGAATGTAAAGGATGAGAACCTAAATCTGTTTGATTAGGAAGAAATTCTTCACCTAAACTAACAATTTATTACATACAGGAATCACTCGCTTTGTTTCTAGCCTAAAAGTTGAAGAGGATCTTGTCACATAATCTCTTTTCTTTTCTAGAATATAACGGAGTGCCATTTGGACAAGCTTTAACTCTCTCGTGGGCTTGTGATCCACGGCCCAGCTCATCGAACTACCACCTCACTCGATACGCTAACTTCTGCTTAACAAACCAAATCAAGTGTACCTAAACCGTTTCCCAAAGCAAGAATCAATTTCACAATTTGTTCTAAATATATGTGTATGCTAATTAGAACTAATCCATTTTTATAGATTTGTTTTTGATTTTTTTCATCTATGATATAACGCATAGAAACCCCCAAATTCGAGATGATATGGATAAAACTTTCAACATTTTATATATATTGAAACAATACCATAAATTTTGTATTTTGTGTGGTCTAATCCTCAATTCCAGCTAAACAATGAAGCTACCGGATGAATCTCTAGATTACAAAAAAAAAAAATATATATATATATATATCGAATTGAACAATTAAACTGAAAAACATAAAGAACACCAAAAATTACGAGTAAGGGATTCAAACTGACTCGTTATAAAGCAAGAAGAACAAGATACAAAGATAGTGCAAAAACTATCTATCCTCAAGTTTGTTACAACATATATTACAACTAGTAACGAGAGTCTTCAACCTTTTTAGCACATTATCACAAGTCACTTCCTTCAATTATTTTATTTATGTTTTTCTTAATAGAAAAAAAACTTCCAAAAAATTTGAGAGGTTGAGAAGAAATAGACAAGGTAGGCTGGAAAAAGCTGCCACGTCCTAAAAATGGAGATTGACGTAGCAAAAGAAAAAAGAAGCACACCATGTGCAAACCCACGTAGATCTCCCATTCCCACTAGAAGCTCTTGTCTCTTTAAATCCTACTTTCATTATGAAAATTCCCTTCAAGAATATACAAAACAAATCGTAACACATTCATATTCGTCCATGAATTCGATTAGATTCCGTATCGATCGTTGTTACGGTTGCGATTACGTATATACCAAAGCGTAACGTATCCATCGATAAATAAAGATACCAAACACAAATTACCTTTACTAGTTTACACGGTTTCTTTTCTTCGCATCGTTACCTATTTTGAGTATATTTTTTTTTCTTTTTCTTACGTAAATAATTTCCCCTAATTATATATTTTCCCATGACAATACGAAATAATCAACTTAAGAAATGCAACAAGCGTTTGGATTCTCATCGCTAAAAAGCTGCGGCGGAGGAACCCTTTCGATGACGTATAAAGGCTGATAATAGTACATCATCCTCTTCATCCCTTCCTCTTCTGCCGCCGCCACCATCTCATCGTCTCTTCTCTCCTCCGCCTCTTCTCCGCCACCTTCCTCTCCCTGTCCCTCCTTCTTCTTCTCTTCTTCCTTTTCCTCTCCGGTTTCCGGCGGTTTCTCGTCGCCTTCACCGCTCTCCTCCTTCTTCTCTTCCTCTACGGCAGGGGTTTCAGGTTCCGGGTCAGGTTGGGGTACGATTCGGGCCTGCTTTTTGGTCCGACGGTAGACGTAATCCACAAGCTTCTCGGCATCCATTGTTCCGGTCACTATTACTTTTCCGGTGGTGTGCTCCGTCACAGTTGTTTGGACCCCTAACCAACAATATTAGTCAGTCCAAATAAAACTATGTATTTCTTTTTTTGGTCGACAACAAAAGAATAATATGAATTCTTAAAAAGTATTATAAATTTTACATTAGAAACGAATATTGTTTTTTTTTTTTAAGGAATATTTTGGTTTTGACTGGATTTAAAAATGAATATGTACCTCTCATTTTGAGAATCTTTTTCTTGAGCTGGTCAGCACAAGCTTCGCAGTGCATGTTGACATTGAGCTCGACGGTGGTAAGGTCGCCGGTGACCTGTGAGGTTATGATCGGCGGCAGAGGCTCTCCCTCGGCCGCCGGAATTGGCGAGAGGACTTTGGCCATTCTTTTAGTCTTCTTCTTGATCTTGTTGCACACTGCCTGCGGATCCAACACTCCCTTTATCGTCACTTGGTTCTCATTCATATCCATCACCACTTCTTCTACACCTACACAATTTTTTCATACACTATAAAATTAAGTAATTATTTATTTCACTTATCGATCTATTTATACAATCATATTTAGGTAGTTGGGATTTTGTGAGTGAAGCTCTTAATTTGTATTATTTAAAATATAGTTTCATTTTTTAATAATTCTGATCATGAACAATCATTCTTAGCCGAATCTAGTTCCTCTCTCTATTTATATGTATATTTATTTACCTCTAATTTTTAAAATAGATTTTTCAATCTTCTTAGCGCATCCTACACAATGCAAGTCAACGTAGAGTATGAAGGGCGGAGGCGGTGGTGGCGGCTCCTCCACCGCTGATTTCTCCTCTTCGGCCACCACTTTCTTCTCCTCCACGACATCTTTCTTCTTCTCCTCCTCCGCAGTGGCGGTCGCTGGGACGGCCTCTGGTGGAGAGACTGCCTCCTTTGCCTCCTAATCATGAAAACCAATTAATGATGAATATATATTTTTTGTTGCAAACTTAAAATATTGAAGGAACTTTGAATCTTACTGGTTTTAATTCTTCGCCCATTTTTATTTGTCTATGTGGTTGGTTACACGACGATAATAACGAAACGAAGGAGAGAGCTATGTTATATAGAGGAAGAGTAGGGAGGGCGAGTACTTATATGAAACGCTAATATATATGAAAAATATGAAGGAAGAATGGAATTATTGATGAATAATTAAAGTTATAGTATAAGGTGGGAGCTAACAGAACATAAAGCATAAGAGGTTGATTCCACAGCACATGGCAGAAACTAATCATCCAACATATATTGACACACCCCTTCACCTTTGCACCTTATGTATAAATTTATTTCTCACCTTGAATTATCTTTCATTATTTTATAAAAAGAAAATTCGGTTATTTTCTTGCAATTTACCCTTTTTTAAGAGGGGCGGGAACAAGATGTTCCGAGGTTGGTAGGTTTTATAAACATAGAACGTGGGTGTCCTGATAATTTGCCGGTGAAATATATATATGTTGAAAGATTTTATAATTTCATCGTATTAACTATTGAATTATTTACCAAAAGTGTGGTGTCCTAGTGATAATAATTTTATAATTTTGTAATGTTATATAATTATTGTGCCTCCGGTTCAATCTACGTTTAGGAGAGAAAGATATTTTTTAATTATGAATAGATTAAAGGATGGCGATCGAGAGAGATTATGAATTAAAGGTACGAAACTCCCACGATTGATTAAAAAAAAAAAAACCTATTGAATGATGACCATGTTTGTCTCTAGCAAGGTTTAAACGGAAGGTAAGTTAGGATGAGTTCAACAATAATTAGTACCTAGATGTTCATCCTTTTGTAAAGTCAGTTTTTCAGTTAGGTATCGATAGTTTAGTATAGGATAAAAAAAAACGGTATTGAAATAAAATTAATAAATATATTATGTATCACGCATATACCCTTAATAATCAAATATTAATAATTAAATTCATATATTAATATATAATTCGTCTATATCGTGTATATATATATATATATCAATGCAAAAATAAAGCTTTTGCAGTTTAGCAAAAAATTTCATTTATATAATAAAGTATATTATTAAAGGATCTTTGAACTTTTAACTTTTAATTGCTTCAATATCTACAAGTTTTTGCAGAAAAATATAGATTTATATACCTCAAGTTCTCAACATCCGAATTCTTTAAGTTTGATATGACATCATCGAGATGAATGTATAAACGAACGAACCACACATATATTATATTCCAACACAACAACTGATTCTTTGTTCCTTCCACTTTTTTTCCCACGGTATGGAATTGAATTGATACTGAAACTTTTTATATATATATATATATATATACACTGAAACTTAATTCTCCTAATATGTTTTTTTCATGGGAGAAAGGTATATTCTTGATAACGAGGAAAACTTATATAAAATAAAAGGAATGGGATCATGAGATACTAATTTTGGGCATCGAAAAGGACAATACTTTGATCAGAAGCACCGACTTTCTTGATTACATTTATAAATTGTTCCTCCTTTCATTTTCTATAGTAAATTTCGTCCAGATATTTCTGTTCTAAAGTCTAATCTAAGTTATAACCCAATGTTAGTTCGAGAAAAAAGATTATTAGATGACGTGTCTTCATCTCTACCCACTCTACATTTTGTTGTCATCTAAATTTTATTTATTATTAAAATACTTATTAGTTACATTAAAGTTTAATTAAAACATACTCATTATTATTAACATGCTAACGTAAATGCAAACGCACATTACAAATAATAATATGCTTCTATAAGCTTCATGTGATATTTGTAATGTGTAATGTAACCGCATACATAATAAGATTAGTTCGGAAATTGCATTCTTTTTCTCCTTCGTTCATTTTTTTTTCGAATGGTTCAAAGTGATTAGAAAGGACAAATCACACTATAGTATGAAACTATTAAATAATTTATCTTCGTTCGTTAAAGCGGATTAGTTTATTTGATTGATTTCCTTTTAGAAGAAGCATCAAAATCTTTTACCCACAAGTTTTGGTTAATTGTATCCTCGATCCTAAGAACAGTCTAATCAGCAGAAAAGTCATTACAAATTTGTTCCATATTTCACTAAAATGGAAAAAATAGCATTTAAATTTCTTTAAAAGCAATTTATGGGGATGGATGCAACGTGGGGGTGCCCAATCAAAATGAAAACTATATATTAAAAATATTTGTGGATTAAAATTTGTGTAAGAACCTTTGGCATGGTGGAAAGTAGAAATCACGTGGGATGCTTTAGATTAAATGTGGACAAAATAGGAGAATGATTTATTCTTGTTTGGCAGTTAAGACAACTATTGTAGACCAATAGGAGTTTGTAACTCGATTATCCGACTAATGTTAATTTACGTGATTATGTGAAGTTAATGAATAAATTATTAATTAACAACAACAAAAATTATAGGCGAGTTATCGACAGCACACGTAGATCACAAATAGTTTTAATTTAATTGTATAATAATATATTTGTACTTTTGACATACAGCAGTTTCTAAAATATAGTGATGCATAAAAAACTTTAAGATAATTAACTTGACTATTTATGTCACTCGAATATACATTAATCTTTTTTTGTAATTCATCTCGAAATACCTCTGTTATTTAGTATATTTGAGTTCGAAACACTTTAAGGATGAATACTCTATTGATAGGTAAGTTTAAATATTATGTGACTGATGACAAAATATGAAAAAGGATATTGTGGTGATCACTAGAATCAGTCAATAAATTTAATGAATTTTCTAGAATATCGAACAAGACATATAATGAAAATAGAACCACGGGTCAAGAGAATACGTGAAATTAGACAGACAGTTACATTTTTAATATTATAATTCTTTTTTAAAAAATTATTTATATTTTATAGTTCATAGTTATATGTAATGTATATATATTATCAATTTTCATAGCTGATATACAAACTTCTTATATCCAAAACCTTTGAATAAGAATTAACTATATATCAAATATGACGAATTCTAATCTAGAACTTGCTATTTGACTTAAAATTGGACATACATATCAAATATTTTAATTATTACATCTAAAATATGACGAATTCTAATCCAGAACTTGCTACTTGACTTAAAATTGGACATACATATCAAATATTTTAATTATTACATGTAAAAGTTTTGAATATAAATCTAGATAATTATATTTTAGGTAAGGAGACCTAAATTCAGGTTTTCTAATTCATATTTCTGTTTCTAAATTATTTAAAATTTAATTAAAGTATAAGATTTTCTTTGTCTATTAAAAATTTGTTTGCATTTTTTTTAATATAGAGTTGACGATTTAAATATTTTTTAGAGTTAAAATTTCAATATATGTAAAAAATTTTGGTTAGAGATTTTAAAGATGTCGTCGCTTGATAAAGAACCCTAACCATATTATCTTTAGATGAAAAAAAATCAGGGACCTATATATGTATAATAGATATCTCAACTTTTTTTTTTTTTTGAAAATTAATTCAACTTCCTATGTTCTTTCTCGATTATTTTTATAGATAATTATTGCGAGTGAATCAAAATGTTTGTAATTTTTAGGTTTTAATTTGAAATTTCAATTAAAAAAAAAAATCGGATCCATGTTTACATGTGCCCATACATCTGGAGCTGACTCAGCTTCTTTTTTTGTTGGTCGTCACGCTGACTCAGCTTATACAACATCCTGGCATATATTTTTTTTTGTCTATGTATGCATCTTTGATCCAAATATAACATTTTAACCAAATAGATAAGTAAGTTTGAATTAACAAAAGTACGGTTATTTCCATATTTCTTGGTTAGAAATTTTTAGAATAAGATACTTCTGAATGACTGATATATACTTTACAGAATATAGGTGCATATTTAAGTATTTATTTTTCATGATAAGTAAATCCGACTATTTCCAAAAATATGCAAGTTATGGAAAACCTACGCATTGTTAAACGTCTAGACCAGAGGGGTTGAACCCAACGCCATGCACCTTATATCTAGCAGTAGAACCTCTATAAATTAATACTCAATAAATTAATAAACAATATAAATTAATAAAATTTTTTGGTCGTAAGTCGGACCGGTGTAAAAATGAATAAAATTCGATAAAATAATAAGATAATAATTTTTTAAAAATTTTATGTAAATATATGGTCCTATTAATAACATAAATTAATAATTATATAAATTTACATATATATATATATATATTTGTTTATAAAGATAATATAATTTTGTATTTATGAATTTCTGTTAGAACTCATAAATAACTTTTTTTTTTATAAAAAAACATTATGTTTTATTTTAAACTACTTTATTGTTATACCGTAAATAAATTTATCATAAAATAAAGTAAATTTTTGTATAATTTTTTAAATTCTAAATATGTATAATTTTTATTTCAATAGTCGTATAAACTGTTTAAATACAACAATTGATGTTACTAATCATAAATTTAATTTATGTTAATTATTTATATAAGTGAATTTATCTATAATATTTGTTATTTATTATCAAAATAATTTTATTTTCTTTAAAATTTTAAACTTTCAAATCCAAAACTATTAAAATTTATAACATCCAATCCATTAATTTTATTTAGATCAAAATGTTTTAATTTATTTATTTTTATTTTTTTAAAAATATCTATAAATTAATAAATATTAGTTTATACTATAAATTAATATTTATTAATTTATAGATAAATTAATAAAATATAAAATTATTAATTTATAGAGGTTTTACTGTATGCTGTATTACTTTTGTATCTCTATACTATTAAAAAAAAAGTACAAATGACTAATTATTGTATCCAAACAGTTCTATATTTATTCATACATCCAAACAATAACTTATCTAATAAAAATATATACTAAATCCTTATTAAACCAGAATATTTCTTTATTTTTTTGGAGAATAATTAATTCTACAAAAATTCTTTATACCAAGATATTACATACAATATCAACATCATTAGTTATAAATTTTATATGTTTTGTTGTTTTGGTACTGATAGATGATGTTGATACATGTTTTGGTTTTCATTTAGTTAGGAAACATGATTAATTTGGTGTAGGCTTAATTAATATTTTAAAAAACATGATTAATGTTTGAAAACCCAAACCGGATGACGAACTACATTACTCTCCGAATCACCGTGTTAGTGGGTCGACCGCAAGTCGATCACAGATCAATATATTAGTGAATTATTTTATAGTTTGTTGTATATAAAAGAAAAAATGCAATTCATGTATTAATAATATGTCAAAAATAATTATAAAGTGATTGAATATTCTAAATTCAAATAAAATAATACTAAGATGTAAATTGTTAATGTTAAAATAAACTAATAACGTATCACATCAACTAATATTGGTAATTGTCATCACTATTTTGTTTATTTTCTATAAATGACATAGTAAAATCTTTAACAAACTCTAAAAATCATAAATAGCATATTTTACCCAAAATATTATATATAATAAAAATAAACATTAAAAAGTTAAATCAATATTTTTATACATGATCGGTTCAACCAGCAATATCGGATTGCTGATTTTGCTAGATTTTTCTGGTTTTGCCAAAATTTTCCAGATTTTTATAGATTTATAACTTGCAGATTTTAGCAATAAAAATCCGAATTGGTATAGTGATCGGGTCACCAGGTTTATCGGTCCGAACGCGATTCCTGGTCTTGTCTGAAAACATATATTTGAATCAAACAACAGAAAATTATTATTACTACATAGAACACACTAAAATTCGATGTTGAAACCATGTTAAATATTATTATAAACTGTAAAGAAAAAAAAATTACAAATATATATTAAACGAACAAAATAAACATATTTATAAATAATAAAGAAACAAAAAATTAGCAAGTTAAAATTACACGAAAATATAAATATTTATAAACAGTAAAGAAACAAAAAACTACAAATTTCTATTAATACACCACGGGTTCGAATCTAGTTCATTTTAAAAATAAAATATTTTTTGTTGTCAATACAAATAATAAGAAACAAAAATATGATATTTATAAGTAGAGATTAATTAACAAATAACAGCAAATGGATAACCAGTTTGATTTACTTTTATTTACCTTGTGTATATCTATATCATTAATTTCTAATTTTTATATTATGCTGCAAAATAAAAAAAGTCTCTCAAAATTTTGGTAAGTTTGCTGAGATTATCACTGAATTTTCGGTAAACTTTTTCTTCAAAACTGTGAATTTGGACATAACTTTTTGGTATACCTATAAATGAACTTTCAAGTCAGAATAGTTGAAATAGTTGAGATAGTTGGGATTCAATCATTTTCACATTTTGAGTCTAAACTAAATTTACTTTTGAAGATAAATTTTTGGGTTTCAACTTTTGTTTTAGTCGAATGGACCTGCGAAAAACTTATTGTTGAATGGTTTGTTTATCTCAAAATTAATCAGACGTTATCACGAACCAAAAATCTAGGCAAGAATTTCTTTTTTTTTCATTGGTTTTTATATTTTGACTGATAGTCTTTGTATTTGTTGATATATAAATATAATGATGATTTATGAAATATTTTGCAATTGTATACTACGCTTTAAAAGTGTGGGTCGCCTTTCTTGGTCATTATAATCGGAATATTAAACTGATTGAATAATATGATACAAAAATTCTTAAAGTAGTTGAGATAAAGTTAGTTGGTGTTCGGTGCGTCGCATGTGGAGACATGAGTCCAACTGCAGTGGCGTTAAGATTCGTTCGAATGCACATATTCTACGCATTTACGATGTTTAATATTTTTTTGGGTTTTAATCCGAAGTATATATGATACTGATACCACAACAACACTAAATAGTAAATATAAACTATCATATTACAAAAATCTAAGGAATTGTATTTAATCTAAAAAAATCTCTAATGCAGGTATTTACATTACATATGTATTTATTAATTACACTAAACTATTCGACCCATTGACTAATAATGGATCTAAAAACCTTTTTTTTTTGTTAAACGAAAACTTGTAAGGATCTATCATTAGAAAAATATATATGATTACAAACTCATTATTACTAGAAAATACCAATTTATCTAGGTTACGAATGGTTAACGGATGATTACATAATTTGTTATTATTATTATTATCCCTAGTCTTCCTTTAATTGGCTACTATTTGGTGACTATTTTTTGTTTTTCGTCATTTGGTGAGTGGTGACACTATTTTTCGTGGCTAAAAACCTTAGATCATCCACGGACATTGAAGACTTGAAGTGACCAATTAGCTACAAAAAAAAAAAAAAAAAAAAAACCATAGAAAATTAGTGACTAAATTTGGGCATAAAAGATCGTAGCAAAGTAGTGGTGATTTTTCTGAAAAAAAATGTCATCCGAGAGAACCGAGACCACAAATGTCAAGAACGATTCACATTCAAATCTCAAGACGCATGTGAACGAACAGGAATACAATTCTAGACATATACCATCGGTAAATTATGAACCGTACATGTTGATAACCACTACACTTCTAAACTGGCCTTAGTTAAGCTTAAACCAACAACAACAAATGCAAAAGCAAGGCATGACTAGTATATTTATACACAAATCCGCGCTCTCAACCCGTAAAACCACTTTCTTTATTCTCTTCATACGAATGGTTGAACAAACACTGGATTTAGCGGATTTATGCGATTAGACTACAAATCGACATCACAAATACAACCGCTACCACGCCTGCTCTAACAAGCCCTTTGGATGAACATCCTATAGCTGCAATCTTCTTGAATATGAAACTGGCTCTACTCTTTGATCTGATGAATCCTTTCGTTATAGTTTCTTTTGCTCTGTCCTTACCCTGTATACATTTTTATCGCGTAAAGGGTTAGAAATTGTAACGCACGAGAAGGGTTCCCATTTTGAACAATATGAAAAACTTCTTCTCACCTCTTTCTTGATACATTCAGTATCTGACTTGTGCCTGTTAAGGTTAACCTGAAGACGCAACCTTCTTGAGGCATCGCCCTGCATTACAAACTTCTCAGAACAACCCGGGGCTTGTGACTGTCGTGATCTAATCTTGATTCCTGTTTCAGATACATAACTAATCTTGTTGCATGTTCTGAGCAGATTCTGTGGCTCATATGGGATCTGTTCTGACGTCTGTTGCACCAACTCTTTCTTCTCTGGAAACTCAAAGGGAATCTCAAGAAAAGAATCCAAGAACTCAGATATATATTCGTTAGCACCGTTTGTACGATACTGAGTTTGACTGTGAGCCCCATTGTGGTTTCTGAATAGTTCGCTTGAACCAGATTGAAAACCATTGAAAGAGGACCCTAGCTCAGATTGCACCTGAGAGTGCAACGGTGAGAACATCTCGGAATCCAACTCCATATATGAGAGCCAATCGATATCATCAAGCTGTTGAGTAAAAACAAATTTTGTAAGATTACAAAGCAGTTGTAACTAGCGCCTCCTGTAATGAAAAGACTAGATTTTGTTCATCCTTACCTCGTTGGTTGTAACGTCAGGAGCAGAGTTTTCACTACGGCATTCATTAGAGACTACAAGAGACGATTCTACAACGTCAGAAGGCTTAGCATCTTCGGTTTTAGGGAAAACCAGAGATACCTCAGACATTTCAACCTCAGATCTCACCCCATCCACAACAGTTGGAGATGACACCGCTGGTTCGACTTCACATGACTTTGAATCTTCTGCTACAACATCATTCACAATATCTTGCTTCTTAAACAACTTACATACAACAAATGGATTCTGCAAACCAAAAACAACAAAAAATCAGAAACTCGAATAATCAAAACACACAAATGATCTCATTAGCCAAATTGGTTTTACCTGGCCAGACTTTGTTCCATCAAGATCCTTCTCAGTTGCACGATACTCGTGTATAATCCAACAAGTTCTTGTCCCTTTAGGAGCACGACCTGTGTAGAAGACTAAAGTTCTCTTAACACCTATAATCTTGGTGTTCCCTGATTTGATCTTACGATCTTTTCCAGTAGCTTTCCAATAACCAGCCACAGTGGCTCGATTCATCCTACTTCCACTTGAATACTTCCGATCCAATGGACAGAAGAAAAGCCACTCTGAGTCTGTTGTCTTCACCACAGAAAAATCTACAACAACAAAACGGAAAGTTTAAATCTTTACTCCATTATCATCTAATAAGTACTTAAATTCACTGATTAGCAAATATTGATCATGTTGTTCTAAATTCAACTTTAATGGCATAATAACTTTCAAAATCTTTGCTTTGTAAACCGATTGATTCATAAGAACATAGATGAAATTCAAAAAGCTAAAGTAATAATCACAGATCGATTTGAGAATTCTATAGGAGAGAAGAAAGTTTAATACCTGGTAAATCCCAGGGCTCCCATTTGCAGATATCGATTTCACGGATTACTCTAACGTCGTCATCATGACCGTTGATTTTTAGACGGAGATAGTAACGGATTAACTCTTCATCCGTCGGACTAAACCTGAACCCTACCGGTAGTGAAGCTAGTGATAATACATCCATGTCTTCTTTCATACGTAATTGAGAATTCGAGAGAAAAAGAAAATTCACAAATTCAAAGTTCAAGTAGGATCAGAGATGCGATTCAAAGGTATCGAGAAAGAAATTGAAAAGAAAAAACAGATTCTGGAATTTGATCGAGTGCGAAAAAAACCCTAAATTTGATCTGAGTTAGTAAAGTGAAGAAGAAGGAGGAGATGTGACAACGATTTGTTCAGACAAGAGTTATCAAAAGAGATGAAAAGGAAGCGCGTGATCCACGCGCCGCTGTTTCCCGGGAACACAAAACCACGTTCGTTACGCGTAAAGAGAAAATGACTGAATACCTGTTTTAGCCCTGAAATCGAGGAGTAAAATAGTTAATGACCTTGGGGAAATAGGGGTACATGAGTAAAGTGACGATGACTCAAAGAGAAATGTCAGTTGACGAATCATATATTGACACGTAGATGACACGTGGTTAAGGTAAAGGAAGCCTCAGAATTTATAGTACAAGTTCTCAAATACAGTCATTATTTTTAGTTTTAGTGAAAAGAAGTCGCTCAAACTTTTTTTTATTTTTAATTGGTTTGCTGTTATTTAAAAATAGAAAACTAATTGGCCTGCCCATCTTACTAATAGAGTGTTGTTTAAGTCCACAAGTGAGAACACCGTTACACCAAATTTGTTTATTTGTACCAAGTAAACGTACTAAACACATTGTGTTTGACATTTTGTGTTTTTGTGCTGTGTCTTTGTTTGGCATTTGTAGACACACTTGCCGAGCGCAAAATGCAAATACAACATTTAGGCCATGATAGTTTCAAGGACGTAAAAAAATTGTGCATTTCAATTTACTTGTTATAATATTGTAATCATTCATTTGTAAATTTTAAAAAGAAACGCAAACGCGTAATAAAAGAGAGAATTCTGCCTTTATTCAATAAAAAAATGGTTTACTCTATTAAAACGTAGTTATATTTTTTTGTTTGGACTGACAATTTATTCTATAAACAAATATTTTACTTTTGAAAATGTAAAACTTTAGTTAAACAGTTTACACATGTAAGCGTAGATGCATAAACAGAGCTTGAGGGCATGTAGATAAAATATTTGAATGGAGTCCCACCTTTTAGGGAGTCGCATAATTTTTTTTTAATATATACATATGTATATATATTTAATTAATGTCTAAAAAAAAAGATCATACCAATTTCTGCTAAAAAACTAATACAAATGGACCGTTAATATATATAGAGGCCATACATGATTCTACTTGAGTAGGCTCAATTAGACCAATTTTCAATTTTAAACAAAAATAGGGCAACAAAAATTTATATACAGTATAGAAGTCATACATTGTGTGGGTCTCAAATTATTCTTATGTAAATACTACATTATATTATTTAGTTTTAAAAAGGAAAATTTAGGTTAATCTCCGTCTCCTTCTTTACGTAACTTAGTTTTCTTTTTTGTTTTTTTTTTTGTTTTAACTTTTGTTTTTCTTCATTGAAAAAAGAGAACTAGAGAAGAGAAAAGATCAATTTTACTTAAAAAAATATTTTTGTTTGGAGTCCTTAATTTCTCAGAACCGGCTCTGTGCAAGTGTTTAGAATAACTCAAACCTAAGTATGCATGGGCGAAAATATGCCTTTGTGATTTTTTTTCAATTCAGTTCTGTTTACTATGTATAATTTTTTGAAGTCAGCAAAATTACAAGTTGTTGGATAACGAAGTACCTGATGACGACACGAGCCTATCCAAGCTTTGTTTTCAAAATCAGTTTTAACACTTGTGGGAATCATGACAACTTGACAAGGGTCAATTAATTTAGATTTTCTTTGAACAACGTTCCTAAATTTTGGGTCCAATTTGTCGGCATCTTGAGCATTGTGGTGTGACTTGTTACGACTCTGACGTTGCACATTTAGGATTTGAGTGGTTCTCACCCAAACTACTTCTTCCATTTCATATTAAGCATCGTTCTAAATTTTTGCACTTATGCGTTTAAATAATTCAAAGTCAATTCAAACCATTAAACCTTTCCTCAGCCATCTTTAACGTCAGATTAAGTTTTAAAAGTAGTAGTGTACTAAATCCAGATCATGTTGTCCTTTTAAAAACGTATTACAGATATCAGGGAAATCTATGATAGTTGGATTTCCATTTCCATTGTTCAACAGTCAACACATGACTATCCTATTTTGTTTATTATAAACAATTTTACCTTAATTTTCTTTTGATTAATTACCATATAAACTATCAAGGAAAGTTTAAATTTTAAAAATCTGATACTATTTAATGCATAAAGAAAGATTAAAAAATGAAATATCATATTTGTTTCTTTCAACACAGATATTGTATCTCTATAATTAAATATTTAATACTTTTGTTTTACTTTTATGGATTCTTAACATTTGTTCTATTTATAAAAGGCTTTTAAGAAGATGTAAATTAACTTGTTTGACCAGAAAACAAGTAAAATGCGACCTCCTAGTGTTATTAGGATCATAGTTGGTTTCTTATAATATGAATTTACCGGTATTAGGGATAACTAGAAATTATAAATATTTTTTTATGCAAGCAGCAAGCCCAATTGAATTTAAAATATTTATTTAATTTGTATATGATTCTATATTCTTCATAGTTTTGGAAGAAATAGGTTGAAAACTTGAAATAAACATCGTGTGGTGTGGTCCATCTTCATATAACTCATATACGAATCAACCAAATTCATAAACTAACTGTTAAATGATGACATTTTTATTCACTAAGCAACATAGTGACTCTTTGACACGGTTCAACTACCATTGAACCTGAATCAATACAACTTACAAGATTCCATTAAACGATCTCTCTGAATCCCTAACCATTTTAAAAACTACTAAACATTCTGAGCTAAGCTTCTAATCTCGGGCTCCTCGACGTCTGTGACTCCAATGCTACATTTCATTGAGTCAAACGTTAAATCAAGAAAGTACAACGAACAGACAAGAACGCAACAAGTGATGAACATGGGAATAGGACCAAAGATCCATAGGAACAAAGGCGATGAGAAGTAGAACGCTCTTAGTCCTAACGACCAAAAGTAGCTTCCACGATTAACCGTTGCAGCCACATAGTCTTGGTTTATCATCATGAGACTACCATGACTATGACCAACTGAAGTAACAGCCATGCGCTTTTTAAAGGGGACATTGATGAGGATGCTTGCATGGCTATAATAACGAATTGATTGGACGTTGAGGAGAAACGCGACTAGGAAACAAACTAGGATTGAGAAGAACTTGAGCGAGAAGGCTCGGTCGCTTTTGTCTCCAAATACAAACCAGACAGATCTCTCTCCTGTACCACTGGTCATAAGTACTGCGATTAGTGAACATAACATTATTGCGGTTGATGCCAATAGTGTTGACGCCATTATGTTGTTCCTTAGCGTTTGAACCGCTAGAACGCCGTTTTTGGATGAGTCCTGTTCGCATTAATTGTAAACGGATTTTTATAAGTTAGTTGTGATCTAACAATACAAGAAATCTGAAAATCTACAAAAAAAAAGGAAATATATATATATATATATATATATTGGTGGAGAAAACAATATAGTTATTAGTACTAACATTTAAAAGAAAGAAAAAAAGAATATTAGCATTCGTTTGTTTCCAGCATCGAACCTGTGTAGAAGACTAAAAAGCATATTTTCAGTGTTATTTAGCTTTCACACTTGGGGACTCATTTATTAAGGAAATTTCCAGAATCGAACATTAACGTAAAATAACTTTAATATAATTATGTTCACATCTGAGAAAAGAAAAGATCTCTTGAGGGGGAAAAAACACAATTTGATACTGTTTCAATATATCAAAATCACTTGTCAATTGGTAACTGGTAAGGTGCATGCATGATGATAATACTAATATATACACATAGAGTATTAGATTATCAACCTCACATCCTCCAACACAAAATGAACTGAAACCGTTGAGAGAAATTTCTTTCCCCGGAAAATCTCTACACATGCATACACTTATCATTTATCACATCATAATCAATTTAATTGATATTTATCCTCATGTGTAAAAACAGATATGCAATTTATTAGTTATTCAAACCCACAAGATATAACCAATTAATAAGCTGAATCAATCTTTTTCCGAGATTTTTTAGTATTTTCCGGGATAATGATCATCAACTCATGCATAAACACACACACACATACACAAAATCAGAAAATCTACATGAATATGTGAATAAAGCATATAAATATAAAACCAAACAACCAAAATAGATATATAATAAACAAAAGAAATAAGAAAAAAGACCTCCATCATGGCTTGGACCCAAAGGCGGCGATTGAAAGCGTTGAGACCAACGACGGTGGAAGATGGACGATGGATGATACGGTGGAGAAGCCATAGATGATAAAACACCATCAAACCTAACCCTAATGGAACCAGTGTGTAATCCAAATACTCACGCTTCATCTTCTTAGATCGAGATTGATCACAAAAAAAAAACTAAAAATAAAAAGGAAATGGAAGAGATGGAGAGAATCAAAGTGGAGTACGGGTCTTACGTGGACCCTCCCGTATCTAATGCGCACCTCTCTCTCTATCTCTCTGCTTCCCGGATTCTCAGCCGATTCCTTTCACTCTCTATTTATAGATTTGAGTCATTATATATAAACATGTGTATGTATTAATATGTATACATATTACATACACACACCTCCACTTGTAAACTAATTAGAATCCTAGCTGTTAAGCTTGGACCGGGCGTTGCCATTTGGAATTCGCTTTTACCAATGGTTTTTGTTACCATATAATTTTGTTGTTGTTAAAGTTTGTTTGTTTTTAACATGTTAAATTTGTGTAAAACAAAATACACTCATCTAAAACTATTTGAAATTAGATTCACCTCTAGTTGAATAAAATTCAAAGAGTATTGTTAAAATCTATTTAGTGGTACCTTCATCATTTTAAGTTTTAACCGCCTTTACTATTTGGATGCAAAAAAAATTAGTATTGCAAATAACTTGCTACAACTACAATATTAAAATTTCTGTTTCAATTCACGGGAATTACGAAGCTTTGATGAATTTTAAAGACTACGTCATTTTTGAGTTTTGATTAAAAAAGAAAAGGACAAGTCGTAAACGTTTTATTTTGAAAATCAAAAAAAAAAATTCGGAATTTACTGATTTGGTAAAACCTCTGTACCTAATTTGATTTTCCACGTTTAACCTTACAACCTTAGAAAAAATTGTAATACAAGTACTCTCAAAATACCATAGGAATTTATGAACTGTTTTTCTGGTTCTAAGTACCACAAAAATATATAATAAATGTTTTAAAACTTTACTAGTGTTCCTAAATCATTTTTTCGGAATTTTTGAAAACAAAGAGTCTTTTTGGTGTTTATCTTAAATTTTGTCTCGCGCTATGGGCTGAATTAAATAACAAATTAATAATATCAAAAGTATAAAAATTTAATTTGTATCCACTTTATGATTATTAATGTTGACCATTTGTACTCAAAAGGTCCATTAGTAAATTTAAAAAAAGAAAAGAAAACATGCATAAGATTTAAGATGTATGTAATTTTGCTTGTCAACAACTCGCACCCCAAAGTTTTTTCTTTCAACGACTCACAAGTCAAAAGCATGCGAAAAGTTTCAGAACACATGCAAAAGATAGACTCCAAAAAATTTTAAATTACAAACTTCGTTCCCAACATACTTTTTTTTTCTTTTCCTTTCTTAATAAAAGGGCTTTACATACTCTATTTTGAAAAACGAAAATACCGAATTTTTTAAAAAGTTATAAACCGTTGATCTATCATAACCAAATTCAAAATTTATAACAGTTTGTGAATTGTAGAAGAAATTTTAGAAAATAAATATTTTTAGGACTAAAAACAGCTGATTTTGGAGGGATAAAAAAATAAATGAATAAAATGAATGTGGCTTTAAATTGAAAAATACCAAAAAGGGGAAATTTGCGGAAAGTGGAAAACTTTTGAGAACATCTACAGCCCACTAAAGGCCCACCTACTTTCTATGACGTCAATCTTTATTTCACAGCTGATTTGGCATCTCCCATGGGTATATTCGTCGAACGATGTTGGCATTTTTGTTATGATTATTAATACATCATCACTAACTCAATTACAAAATTTGTTTGTTCTAAATCACATGAAATTTGTGGGATTGAGCACCAATTTTTAATGTCTTCCAATTTGGAATATATAAACCCGGACTTTAAAGAAAAGAAGAAATTTTCTTCTTTTTCTTTTCGTAAATTTTTACTTGGAAGAATTGTTCTTTTAATTATATATAGTTAGTTATATACCATTCAATTTATTTGTGTACGTAGTGGTACCACTTGCTAGAAAGTAGAGCCGTTTATGTGGCACTTGCATGTTCTTTCCACAACCACTACCACCAAGTCCTAAGAGACCTATGAGAGGCTTGGAGAGCTAAGAAAATATTAAGATTAGCATTTAATTGCGAGTGTGTGACCTGTTACCGTTACCAATACCATTACCATTACAAAACTCCTTTCGTTGACTTTTATCTGAAAGAAATTGAATCAGGCTCTGTTATTTTCAACTATTAATGGATCTGTCTCGAAGTAAGCATCCGTACGTCTTCACATGGGTTTATCTTCGATTAGGCTAATACGTGGTAGCTGCATGATTTAAAGATAGATGTTTAAAGTTATATATGCACACATATTAAAACATTTTTGATAAAACCTAACATATTTCTATATTTTAAAATTAAATAATTTTTTCCTTTTCATTTTAACTCTAATTATTAAGGGCAAAACAATAAATATTACATAATTTTTACGTAGAAAATACAAAATATTTATTTTTATGAAACAAATTTTTTTCTTTCTAAAACGTCTATTTTAAGAAATGGAGAGAGTATTTAAAGTTAAACAAAATAATGTTCACAAAATTACGTTATCAAAACGATTTTATAAATAAAAGCTAAACTAGAAATATATTTTCTTAAATACCATTTGGTTTAATAATTATCTACCATTTACGTCATTTTTGTTGTATTACAGTGTGGTTTCTTACTTTCTTACATTATTTTTAATGGTATGTTTCAAATTTCACATTTTCTTTTATTTTAAAGTAAAAATAAAGAAATCTCTTTACATAGTACTTTATTTTTAACTTCTAAATGAAAGAATGAATAGTATTCGCACATCTTCATATTTTGAAGTTGAAATTTTTTATTTACAACATATTTTCCAAGTTTTTGTTTTATACCTAAATAAATTATTTATTTTATACTATCAAATTAATTTTTAAATTTCATATTTTAATTTACCCAACAAAGTGCCAAAATATGTAAAATTTATTACAAAAGGCTTGCCTTCGTCTTTGCTTCTCGACTTCAGACATAGTCTTAGTGTGCGTGAGCTACCGCTTCAATTGAGGGGAATATTAGATAATATACACATTAAGATCTTTTAGACATAGATGTAGATAGACTCATGAATATACTATATATACGACACTCATGAATACACGATTTTTACGGAGCTTCCTATATAGCAGTCAAATGTCGGTAGACTACAAATAAGTCTGCGAAAGTCCTCAAACTAAAATTAAATCTGCCACAATATGCAGACTTGTACAAGTATGCCAAATAGGTTTTATAAATTTGCCAAAACATTTATTTTGATAAAATCATAGTTTATTGAATGATTTGGTTCCAATAAATAAATAGAGTAAACTTTATAATTTTGAAAAGTTAAAGTTATTATTAATAATCAGTAGTTAAATAAATTTAGAACATACCTAGAATATATATTTTTGAATTAAGTAAACCATTAGAAAATTTTGCTTTATTTTTTCTTCTTTTTTTTTTTTGAAACCAACGATTAGAGATGCCTTTACATACGCATTTGGAAGTTTTTGTCAGGCCACGACAGGGTACAACTAGTTCGTTTTAATTTTTTATCAATTGCATAAAGTAGCTGACAAAAATTGCTCAGTGTAAGTAAAATTCAATGATATAGTAAAAACTAAAGTGAAGCATTCTCAGCCGAGCCAAGACTTATATGAGCATTGGTGAAGTTTAAATTGACATACGCAGCTCAAAAATCATCACCGCAATAGGAGAATCCATCTCAGATGAAACTACTCAATTCTTCGTTTTCTTCACCATGAGAACACAATCGAACCTTGGTAAGGATAAATGAAAAAAAAAAATTACAAACCGATATATGAATAAGTTGATCGGAAAACTGAAGATGAACAGAGATTGATCGGAAAAAAGCAGATTACATAAACTTTTTCTCTTCCTTAATTTGTGAAAGGAAATTTACAATGAGTTTATATACGACATAAATGTGAAATAATTAAACCGGAATAAATAACCAATTAAACCAATTCTAAATACAGCTAACAATGCGATTTCCCGATCCTAGGTTCACATTCTTTTAAAAATCGCAAATGAGCTTTTAACTAACCCCAAATCAGATCAACATTGATTGGAGCAAGTCAAAATTTCGTGACTAGTAAGATTTTTTAGACGTTAATAAAAAGAAGTGAAAAAGGATGTGAAAGACCAAATAAGACGGATGAAGTTAGGTGGGCCAAAGTCATCGCCCTCTTACCATTTCTCCTTTTCTTTCGTTTTCCTTTTTTTCTCTGTCAATTAATAAAATACAATTTGGTTAAAAATCTAAAAATCTCCGAGTCATAAGGTTATCTCAATCCTAACTTAATAATAACCATTTTTTTTATCAAAAAATAAAGATTTAGTAGGTGAAATTCCGCATAGAGTCAAATAGGTAAATTATAAGAAGAGAGAAAAAAAGAATAGGTGAAATTTGGGTGGGGATTTTTTTAATATATTTTATTATCTCCGCGTGGATGGGGGATTTATAAGATACAACCATTGAATAACTGACACGTGATTTATTATCTATTTTCTTTGGAGATAAGACAAACTAAAAAAAACGAAACAAATTAGGGAAGTACACATTTTGAAAACGAATAAACAATAATATATAAGGTAAAAAAGAGGAGGTGGGACCCGTTTAGTGGGACCGTTTATTAACGGAGTTAAATAATACCCGTTAGAAGACTCTGATCTATAAATATCTTCATCTTCTTGTTCCCTCACTTTGTTCTTCTTCCTCATAGCTACCATTTCTCTCGAGTCAAAATTAGGGTTTGGTTTCCGAGTCTTCTCTCTCTTCAGGTATCTCTCTCTCTGTCTCTATCTCGTATCTCTTCCTCTATGTATTTGCTTCTAAAATTGTTAATTTCATGGAGCATCTTCTTCATCCTACCTTTAGATCTGGTAGCTATATGTTTCAGCTAGCACTCTGCTCAAATTAGGTCTAACTATTTGATTTCATGCGAATCATTTCAATTTTAGATGTCAATATTGTTCTTAGAGATGAATTATCGTGGTTTCTACTATCTGTAGCTTAGCTCCGGAGTCTGCCTTTTTGAATCTTCTTGTATATGAAATTTCATGTGATCTTAAAGAGGTTGTGAAGTTGTGGAAATGATTAGCTAAAATGTGGAGTGATCTACGTGTGTCTGTGATGATATTGATGGTGTCTTCGGCTTTCTTGGGTTCTGCAGAGTATAAAGGTTGTGTGGAGATTTTTCGCAGATCAAAAAGATGGAGGTATTTGGAAATTCTACCATGGTTAGCTCTGCTAATGTTATTTACTTGTCTGCAATTCTGGGTCGCGATTGCGATGGACCCATCCAGTGTCACAAATGTGATTGGAAATGTGAGAATGAAAATGTTTGTGGGAATATGTACCGCTGCAAACTAACTGGACTGACTCATGTCTGCGACAAGAACTGTAACCAGAGGATTCTCTATGATAACCATAGCTCCATGTGCCGAGCCAGTGGCCGGATTTTCCCTCTCTCGCCAGTTGAGGAGCAGGCGGTTAAAGGGGTCCGCAGGAAGCTTGACGCTGAGAGTCATCCTTCTGAGAGCTGTTCGTTTAAGCGTCGTCGTCGTGATGCCCAGTTCCACGCTTCTCCTTTTGAGAGGTCTTTCTCGGCTGTGAGCCCAATCTGCAGCCCAGCTGGAGATGGAATGGAGTTGATTTAGATCCATGTCGATCTCCTGAATTCCTGAGACTGAGAGGCTCTTTATCTCACGTAGAATAACTTCCTTTTCGCTTTTCTTTTGAACAACTATGGATAAGAGACACTGTGCTATTGCTCTAGCAGGGGGTCTAGGAATCCCCTTGCACTTAAAAGAGCTTTATCTTAGTATTGTTGAACTTTATGTAGTACTTATGTAGGAGAGACTTTATAATTCTACTGCTCTATTATGGATCTTACTGCTGTTGCATTTAGGTGAAATAGAATAACGAACTTGCTTCTTCTTCTTGGTGATGTTTGATATCTCTTCTTGTATACCTTTGGGTTTTTCATGTGATTGGTCCCGATATATAGGCAGGCTTGTATACAGCTATGTATCTTGTTTTGGCTACCATCGGTTTTTAGGGTCCTACCATTACACAGAGACTGACACACCATGGGTGATTTCTGTAAGTGTGGTGCTACAGGATTTTTTTACATTGCTAACCAATGCAGCAATAGGTTCCTCAAGATAAAGGATAGTTTCTGGTTTGTTATCCTGTAGAAAAATCCCCTTAATCTGTTCTGATAGAAACCTTATTCTAACAAATTATGTGTTCTATTCAACTTCCTTTTCTTTGATGGATGTGTACTTGAGATTCTGAAAATGTTTTCTGTTTGTGTTTTTGTGCAGGTTTCAAATGTTGCAATTCAGGAGTGTATAATTGTGCTTTGACTGTTTGAATTTTCTTTATCAAAGGCATAAGTCTAACTTTTGGAAGTTTAAACCTTGCTTTGCAGGTCCTCTTGGGTTGGTGCTCAGCAGAAAACAACATGCTTCGCTTATTCATTGGCAACATAAGATGATGCTCCATAACTCTGAGAGGAATGAGGGCATTGAATAAGTATGAACTACCCAACGAGGATGTGGTCGGCCAACTGTTTTCAAACGTATTAGCTAAACATGGTAATTATGTGATATGATGTTTACAGAATTGTTATCCTTCGTTTTTGATTTACTTATGAGCTCTGCTACTGTACCTGTACCTGCCTTGCTCTTTAACTACTTGTTTCTTATCTTCTGCCATGTAACTTTGTCGTGATGAATATAGACTTTTGTTCGCTTCTCTCTGATGTGGTTATATCTGAGGTTCTGATATTTTTCCAAAATCTATGACCAGGTACAATCTTTTTAGATGTAAAGTTTCTGATGAAGACAACTTGTTTATAGTATCTGTCCCGGATGGAATCTGAGCTCTTATGTAACTCCCACCTAAATCGCAGGCTTGGTAAGTCATAGCCTACTTACAAACCCTCGTTTACTAACTGTTTGTTGTAGTCCTAGGCCATAGTCTACAAAACCGTCTACTCTTAAGTATATACAATGATGATCTGTATTAGCTCATAAATAAGAAAAACCCATGTAGTCGTCGAATAATTTCTAGGTTTGCAGCAAGTTGAAGATTGAACATAGAGGGATTTGTAAAGAATTCTCAATGGTTTGCTTCATAGGTAGAAGTGAGAATGTGTAATGTTGATTCAAATTGTTTTCTTTCAACGTGGATTTAATGCAATATTTTAGCTGACAGAAAGGTAGATGTCTAGGTATTTCGATGGCTTCCTGGGATCGTGGAAGATTCTTTTCCGAAGAAGTTGGCAAAGTATCAAATGTTGACTCGGCTGCTACGATAAGACAACGGTACGAGAATGTCTCCCTTATAGCTAATGATTATAACAATCAATATTTTATCTTTCTCTTTACTGTTGTTATTTTTTTGTTTAGAGTTATAAACGAAAATAATTTCACTATTCATTGTTGAGGTCAGTATTAAAAATAAAAATTAAGAAATACAAATTTGATTGCCAGGAAAGAATACCTTTTTTTGCCAGGAAAGATACAAATTAGATAATATCGGTTACTTATTCAACGCAATTGTCAAGGAACCTGGATCTGAATCAAGCTTTTTAATTTATTTTTACTTGAGAAGGAATTAGTGAAGATTCTCTTACTTCTTTTTATAGAGGTTTCATTAGTTCTATAATAATAAAATAATATGGATGAGGTTGGGGAAGTAAGGCAAAGAATTGCCTTGTCGGAGAGGCCAGTGTGTCCTAAGAGTAATGCTAACCCCTAATTCAAAATGTTTTGCGGCTTGAAGTTTTCTAAAGCAACTTCACCGCTTCAACATTGAATCCTTCTCTCCCTCTACATTTTATTTGGTATAAACCCTGGTCCAAGGACCTCCCAGCTAAACCCATATTTCTGAAATCTTAAACGTTTATATGATAATGGGAAGATCACCAATGGTTCCTATGGCTGTTCTTGTATATGTTTCTCTACTGTTCTCTGTTTCTTATGCATCCACGTTCATCATCACGAATAACTGTCCCTTTACTATTTGGCCCGGCACTCTTGCAGGATCTGGCACTCAGCCATTACCCACCACGGGGTTTAGGCTTGATGTGGGGCAGTCTGTTAGGATTCCCTCAGCCCTAGGCTGGTCAGGTCGGATATGGGCCAGAACTGGCTGCAATTTTGATGCTAACGGTGCAGGAAAATGTATGACCGGTGACTGTGGCGGGAAGCTGGAATGCGATGGTAGTGGTGCTGCCCCACCGACATCACTTTTCGAGATCACGCTTGGCCATGGTTCTGATGACAAAGATTTCTACGATGTCAGTCTCGTTGATGGGTATAACCTTCCAATAGTTGCTCTCCCGACAGGTGGTGGACTGGTTGGAGCTTGTAATGCTACAGGATGTGTTGCTGATATCAACATAAGCTGTCCGAAGGAGCTTCAAGTGATGGGAGAGGAAGAAGAAGAGAGAGGAGTTGTTGCATGCAAGAGCGCTTGTGAGGCCTTTGGGTTGGACCAGTACTGTTGCAGCGGTCAATTTGCCAACCCAACCACATGCAGACCGTCTTTGTACTCTTCCATCTTCAAGAGAGCTTGTCCCAGAGCTTATAGCTATGCCTTTGATGATCGAACCAGTACTTTCACTTGCAAGGCTTCTGAACATGCCATTATCTTCTGCCCTGGCAGGTATATACCCTTTCACTTTTCAGTTTGTTACAATGCTCTCTGCAATCTTTCTTAAAAATATTTGCAGATTTTTGATATGATTATTTTTTTACTATCAAATCCAGGGTAAAAAGACCAGACAGCCAGAACTCGGATCCTCCCAGCCCGCCTCAGAACCAGTTCGGGCAACCTATGGCTCCCCCAACTCAAAATCAGTACGGTCAACCTATGGCTCCCCCGCCTCAGAATCAGTACGGTGAACCTATGGCTCCTCCAACTCAAAATCAGTATGGTCAACCTATGGCTCCTCCAACTCAAAATCAGTATGGTCAACCTATGGCTCCTCCTACCCAGAATCAATATGGTCAACCTATGGCTCCTCTGACTCAGAACCCACCTGGACCAGATGGGGAATCAATAACTCCCCCACCTCAGGATCAGAATGGGAATGGGAACTTCATGCCTCCTCCTACCGTGAACAAAGATCCAAACGACCAGTTTATGAATCCCCCAATTCAGGATCAGAGTCAAAGAGTTGCAGAGAGTCACTCCTCCTCCAACATTCTTCGACCTTACCCTGTCTTATTGCTTCTTGGCTTCAGTCTAACTGCTTTAAGGCAATCGGGCACAACATGAATCATCATCATTCTTCCTTTTTAATGAGAAGTGATACATAACTGTATACAAGGAAACAACTAGATTACGTTTACTGTCTTCCCAGAGATTCTTAGATTACCTTGAATTGTTTGAATTGCTTCACAACTCTTACATGTAAAATGTAAAACTACTCTATTTCATGTATATAATGTTATCTCAACTGAATAAAGAAAATGTCACGTTTAAAAAAGAGTGGGAGAAATTAAAATTTCTTGGTTTTTGACTTTTTAGGAGCAGAATTTCTAGCCTTTTTTGGTGGTTGCTGCTTCTCTTTAGTTGGTCTTCCTCTCTTTTTCCCCAAAACCTGCAAAAATTTCACATGAAATTAATATCTTTTAGTGTAAGGGATTTATTACGATTTCATAGAATGAATTCTGAGTTTTGTCTTTGTACATTTTCGCCTTTTGCTTTGACTTTGGCTTTGGCTTTTGTGTTGGTTACTTCCTTTGCGTCTTCACTTTGATCATCTGGCTTTGAAGCAGTCTTGGTGTTTTTGTTAGCTTCATCATCTGATTCGAACGAAAATCCCTCCATAGTACCTGAATGAGTCACAAAATTAGCCGGAGAAGTAGGCATCTGTGTAAAACCAGTTTAACAAATCCAGAATAGTGCTACAAGAAGACAAGGTAGCAATAATGTCTTCACTTTAAACAGAGACTGAGAAAACGAGCTGACCTTCCACCATTGTTTCTGCCTCATAGACATTAGATTGTGGTGTCAGCTGTATGAAGTCATTCATAATAGCTTCAATCTGACAAGGAAACATATGATCCAAAGTTTAGGCTATCGCTCCAATTTACGTTATAGTTCCAACAAACAGCTAAAATTTAGTTTCACAAACGTTTAGAGTACACACAAAGTCAAGATCTATGAGCAGGAGTATATACAACTTAAGATGGTATGAGCATTCATATGCATTGAAACAAGAAAGCGCAAAAGAAATTACCAACCTTCGCCTCTGACTGACCTACGTTGACCTGAAATGCAAGATACCTGGTGTGAGTAAATTGTATGGCTCAAGTGCCCTTACAATTTGATAAGAAGGTACATGGATAACAAAAAACGTACTATGCAAAATGTTCTTGATGGAACAATTGTTGATTTATATATCGTTCCTGAAACATGAAAGATAAAGTGTAACTAAAGAGAACCATTTTGGACTTTCAATGCGAGAAATGGAAAATCAAAAGCATAAAAGTGAAGTCAGCGATATGTATATTTCGGGGAACATGCCTTTCAAGTCCAAGTACATGTCCCCGGTTGTGGCTGAAACAACCACGCGTCCAACAGCCCCCATGTCTCCACTCAAATCTATCGAGTCCCCTTCACATTCAACGAGCACCTGTAAATATAGTTCATTGTTTTTGTTAATCACTGTGCTATATCTACAAATAAAACTCTAAAAACGGATGCAGTTTGGCCTTTCCAGAACATAAGTGTCATCAGACACCATAGCAATGATATACAAAAATCGAGTGTAAAACCATGTGCAAAGGACCTTATTTGCATTACCTTTGTACGATTCACCTTCTCAGAAAGTACCAAAGGCAATCTTGAACTTGAACCCTGGAATTTGTATATTAGTCATAAGGAAGAACTAGATAAGAAAAAAAAAGTGGCCCTAGTACAAGGTCCTTACAGAAGAAGGCTTGATCTTCTAATCCGTTGTTACTTCCTCGGCTATAATGGCATCTGTATCTTTATCTGCATGATAGATGAACAATAACATTGCTTTAGAGGAATCTTAAATTCAAAAAACTTTGCTACAATTCTTACCTTCGTTTTTCACAATTTCTTGTTCACTATTTTCTTTCTTGGGTGTCTTGCGACCACTTTTTGGCTTTGAGTTTGGAGATTTTTCCTTTGAAGCCTTCTTAACTGCAGGTTCTCCCTCTTTAGCTTCAAGTAAATCCTCATCCTTTTCAATTGGCACATTCATTTCCTGCTTTACTGGACCTCTGGAGAATGGTTCAGAATCAGATGAGACAAGACATACAGAATCATTTCCTCCCTGCTAAATAGAAGAATAAACACAGCTATCATAACTTCTCAACCCCACCCAAAATTAAGAATTAGCCATTTAAAACCCCGTGGATAATATATTTCATTAATTAAACAGATCCATGCAAACAACAAACCCTTGAAATAAAAAACTATGATAGATAGAGTGCAGATGAGAGATCGCCAACTAAATTCATCATCGCTCATAAAGCTGGAAAGCTGCTCAAGAGGAAGTTTATGACTAGTATATCACTATCTTGACAATACAATTCAACTATCAAACAGATAACATGGTATCAGGAAAAGCTCGAATCACAATAACTACCCACTATGGCAAGTAGAGGCACGAAAGCACTACGGAGTATGATGGAGATAGTGTCGAACAGTTTCTTACTTGAGTGTCCTTATGCTTGCTTCCATTGTGCTTCCCTGCAAATGATTCTCCAGTCAAAAACATGCTTTTAAGAGCTTAACGGTTAAATAATACTCCCCCAAAATCAGAAATTGCTAGTCTCCTCCTTGCTTCTATCAAGAAACAAATGATCCAAAATGTTTATTTTTTAAATCATCTGTAACAAATACTCCATACCTTCATGGTTGAGACTAGCGTCTGCTTTCTTCTTTCGAGAAAACACTTGCTCGATACTCACTTGCTTCGTCACAACCTTCGTTTTAGAAGTCTTCCTAGACAGAGACTCCGCCGATTCTTTCTCAAGAATCACAGAGGCTTCAGAATCATCAGGCACAGGGAGAGACGAAGTGATTTCAGATTCCCTATAAGGACTATCATCTGGAGAAGATTTAGACAGTGATGATAGTGACAACAATGAAGTGGTTGGTGCCTGAGTAACAAAAGAATCCAATTTTCAATTGTGTTTCTGCAAGCAAGCCAATAATTCAAAAAATCAATAATAAATAGAAGTCAGATTGAATCGGAAACCTCGAAAGAGCGGAGCCAATCGGGATCGGGAGATTCCTCCCTAGAGCTGCTCATAATTCACTTTTTGAGCGCTCAAAACAACAATCCAAGCTTCTTCCACACTTCAATATCCACTCAATTTAAACAAAATCAGCTCGTAGATTCAGGTAGTACTTTTACAAATCAAAACCCTAATAGAGACCTTAAAAACCATTAATTTGATGAAAAATCCCATGAAATTGAAGCTCACCTGAAGATGAAGACAAAATTGATCAATTTGCAAATCTATGGAGGTCGAAATCCGGATACGAGAGCTGTGAAAAGAATCTAATTGGACTGATGGAATAAGCAAAGCTCTTGCCGGCGGCGAGATCGAAGTGTGTGAAAGACGCGGGAAGATTGGGCACACAAACTGCTTGTTTGGGTTTCCGAGTGTTTGGTCGCAAGGGCAATACTATCCCCACGTAGAAAGCCCAATTAGACTAATCTATTATCATCTTGTGGGCCTATTAAGGGCCAATAATACATCGTAGAAATGGAAGGAGGGAGATAAGAGAAGAAGGAAGAGAAGCAAAGTGACAGTAAAGAAATGGGGAAAATCGGAGAAGACAAGAAGCAAGAAACAATGGCGGTGATGAGCTTAATGAAAGATCAACAGAATCCAATTCAGCAGTTTCAAGTCAAATTCAAGGAGGTGGAGACTGGTTTCAAGTCATGGTTGTCAAAGCAGAAGTTACCGGTAGAAGCCGCCATCGTCACCGCCATGGGCGGAGTTCAAGGAGCATTCATCGGTGGGCTTATGGGAACTCTCTCCCCTGAAATGCCTCAATCCGGTATTGACCCTCAAGCAATGGCTTCGTTGAAGCAAACTCAGGTTTTAACACTTCCATTAAACCCTAATTTTATAACTTGGTTCTGTCACTTTCACTATTTATTGCTATTTTTTGAAGTTTTTGATTTATGGAAGAGAGATTTTTTTGAAATGTGTAGGCTCTTGTGGGTGGGCCATTGGTTCAAGCTCGGAACTTTGCTGCTATAACTGGTGTTAATGCTGGTATTGCTTGTATTATGAAACGGATTAGAGGCAAGGAGGATTTAGAGTCTGCGTAAGTTTCATTTTGATGCTTGAAAGTTGTAGCTGAATCTTAATCTAAGAGTAGCTGTAGCTTTCACTAAGCTTGTATTTTGTGTTGTGTTGTTGTTTCCTGGTTCTAACATTTCATTAATGATCTTAGCACTCAACTCTCGAGCTGATGTTAGATACAATTACTTTTCTGATCATTGGTTAGGTTTTTAGTATAGCTGACACGAGTTACAGGTCTTAATCAGCTTCTTTGGACCATGACAATGGGAAAGATATTACTTTTCTTTTGTTTCATCATTTATTGCTTCACAAAGTTACAATCTCTCCTTTGATTACTCTGATGCTTAATACGAAACAAGTTAAACACAAATCTTTGATGGGTGAAGATTTTTAGTTGCTTATTTGTTTCTTTGTTGAAACTCAATGGCTGTAAGAGTTTCTTGATTTTTAATTGTGCAGTGTGGTCGCAGCATTAGGATCTGGAGCTGCGTATTCTCTGGTGAGCGCAGGATTACAAGGACAGCCTGGTAATGCAATAGCTACTGCCGCTGGTTTCGCTCTTTTTCAAGGAATATTTTTCAAGGTGAGTGATCATATATCTAGGAGACTCTTGAAAGTAGGCAGACGTGTCAGTAAACATGAGTTTCTTTTCTCATCTTTTTGGTTTTGTTCAGTTGGGTGAAAGGTTCTCTAAACCAAGCATTGAAGATCCTTATTACACACGGGGGAGATCTATGCTGTTGAAACTAGGTTTAGAGAAGTACGAGAAGAACTTCAAGAAGGGTTTGTTAGCAGATCCAACTTTACCACTACTCACTGATAGGTACTATAATGTCTTTGAGCTTTTGACGTTTCATAATCTATTTCAACTAAGACTAACTTGTCTTGTATCGAAATCTTAAACTCTGTGTGTGTCCAGTGCGCTAAGAGACGTAAGCATCCCACCTGGACCAAGGCTACTGATACTAGATCACATCCAGAGGTTTAAAATCTAAGTTCTCTCTCTATTTTCAGACACATGAATCTGTGAAATCACTGAACTTAATTGAATTGTATTGTGGTGGATTATACAGGGACCCTGAGCTCAAGGGCAAAAAGGGAAGTCGTGGTTGAGACTTGAGAAGCCTCTCTGTCTTTGAATCTTTTGTCTTTGTAAGATGTTATTATATATATGGATCTGAAGCTCTAATATTATTATTTTTTTCTGGTGGCTGATGTTGCTAGCAATAAACTTTAATTTTTTGCTTCGATTGCAAATTTATTATGTTAAATTTTCTTTTAACAAGTTTATTATGTTAAACTCTCCATAATCTTTAAAATTTTAAAAGTTTCTCTTATGGTCATTATGGGTTAAGAAAGATACAAATCGCTATATGATTTTAAAAAGTGTATTTGCGGAGAAATGCTTTGGTATTTGCTTATGTTGAATCGCCGGCTACTTTTATAGTTTAGACTTTAGAGTAATGAATCTCCATGTGCTTAATGACTGTTAATCAAAATATGTCCACTACAATAATAAGCAAAAATCATGTAATAAAAACCATGTGAAATGTCATTGTCGATGGCTCCTGACTAGTGTGGTCATTGTGTTTTAACTAAAAAAAAGAAAGAAAAGGAAAAACTGTAGTGTTTTGGCGTTAATAATGAATCATTCAATATTCCGAGTTTCATATGCTTCTTGACAAGAAAAAGATAAGAATCGAATATGCTTTTTCCTTAATTAGATTCTTGCATAGTATATTATGCAATGTTTTTACATTTCAAGAGAAATATAAAAATAAACAAGCCGAGTTTCAATGTTTAACTTTATACCAATGTTAAAACGATTACAAATAGTTAAAGAAAAAGATGATTACAAACCTAAACTATTGTACTCAAAAAGAGAGACCCAATTTGGAGCCCAATGTGAGATTTATACGATTGCGTTTTACCATTCAAAACTTTGGGTTGTAGTTACAAAAATGGATTGTTGATTTTCTATTTTGTTCACGTTAGGTTTATCACATAGTCATCTTCATCAAATAGTAATTGATACAAACACATATATTCTCATGAAAATGACTCGAAGGCATGTGATGTGAGGCCTATCGATAATATATGGGATCTTTTATTTGCCAACAAATTATCCTATCCTTCTCTTTAGGATTTAGCTTTCCAATAAGCTACACAATCCCATAGGTCGACGAATCTTTTGAATAAAGACACATTTTTTTCGAGATAAGAAAAAAACTTCAAGCTCATTTGTTTTGTATTTAAAAATATTTCAAAATGGATTGCATATACTTGGTTTTCTTTAATCGCATAATGCAGTTTATATATTTTGAATTCTTGGTTGACAAAACATAAAAAAAACTCTAAAAGGTTCAGTCAGGTCATTGATGGTATGTTAGAAACTACTTTGTTCCCAAACAAACACAAATTATTATTGTGCTTCCGAGTTTCGACTAGCTTGACTTAAAATGCAATTAAAATATTCTTAGAAACTAGATTTGTTCCCAAACAAACTCTTTATTATATTATGTGAACATATTACACTAACGTTGGATCCGTAAATTCGTTTTCATTTTTCTCCCATAAAACAAACCAAGTTTTCATTTTCCTCTCTGTTTTCTTACAATAAACTCTATCAAAGACCAGAACCACTGTTGCAATGTCAACGACTCAATGGAGAAGCCAAAAACTCTTTCATACACACAGATTAAAACTAGTCCAAAAAAAACTAAAATTCAAAATCTTCATTTGTAAATAACTTTGATCAAACTTGTTATTTCAGTTACTCAAAATTTTCTTACAATTGGATATTTCACATATGAAAAATGGAAATAATTATTTCTTAATTACTTTAAACAAAATTCAAGTTCTTTCAAACCAAAAAAATCGAATATATTTTGCTTTATTTTCAAAGACTTTTATCCATCACCTTTTGCCGACAATTTTCATATTTTTAATTAGATTTAGGACTAGATATGTGTTGACTTTTGTCCAAAGTCCGACTAATCGGATGAACAAGCAACACCATCGGTTTTTAGTTTAGTTTATATTGAATTTCCGACGAGAAATTCAAGATTAAAAACAAAACAAACAAATTCTACAGATTGACAAGGATATGAGCCAATTGTGTTACATCCAACAATCTAAGAATCTACTCTCAACACAAAATATCTATCCTAAGGAGAGCCCGAGTCTGATGAGGAAGAGAGACGAGAGAGTTCGTTCATAAGGAAGATGATACGAGAGTGGTAATCACGAGCTTGGTCTAAAGATTCAGCTTCAAGCTCAGCCAGCTGAGAGCAGAGACGCTCCTCAGCTTCCTCCGCCACCTGTGTCCGCCGCCACAACTGCAACATCTCTTTCCTCGTATCCTCCACCGCCTTTTCCATCTCTCCGTTCTTCCTCCGTAGCTCCTCCACCTCTGAAGCCGCCACCGTCACATAGTTTCCTCCTTTCCCCATTTTCTTCTTTAAAGGTTTTTAAAAGATTTTGAGGATTTTTTCTCTTTTTCTTTTCTTTTCTATGTTCTTTGTTTGCTTTGTGTTTGTGTTTGGTTCTTGAACGTTCTTTATTAATAGGCGTATCTGCGACTTGGGTTTGGGTGGGTATATGTCTAGGTTCAATGTATGTATCTATCTATCTCTTGTTTTCCTTTTTTATTTCTGGTGAGTTTTTTTCCTTCCTCTAGAACATTTTTTTTATAATTATTTTCCGACATGCACGTTAGATCCAATTACTATAAACCAAAATTTTAGTGGTGCCTTCAAATTGTTTGATTGGTTAGAGACAAAAATGTAGTTAGAGTAGAGAAAAAAAAATACTATTAAAAGTATTAATCACTACAATAAAATATATTGGTTCAGTTATAATATTCTAGATTTTTTAGTTATTTAAGTTGATACATATTAAGAAAATAGAGTATTTGAAATCTAACAATGAAGAAGATGACATTTGAGTAAATAAAAATAGAATCTCATTGTCTAATGAACACAAACAATTAAAACACTCAAATACTATGTTCCATATAATGTGATTTGGTTAAAAGCCAACCACAGAAAAATGTATCTACTACTATTATACCCAATGAAAAAAAATGATGATTTGAGTCAATGCATTAGTAATTTCTAGTTTGATGAATTTTATTTAACAGACGTGTACAAATCTTTATCAACAATAATTAATTAAAAAGAGGTGCAAACGGGATCTCTTTTATGAGATTAAACCGGGTGCAGTGCAAGCTAATAGATTAATTTTAGGTGTACAGTATATGAAAATTAGAGTATTAAACATGAATATTACAAAATATTATCGGTATTAGTTGACCTTGTATCCTAACCTGTGGGTCGGCCCTTGTGATTCAATACTATATCTATGTTTATTACACGCATCTACAAATGAAATGTTGATAATTTTCGAGAAAGTACACGAAATATTTAAGGTACGTAGAGTCTTTTTTTTTTCTGTAAATATATTGTACTATACTACGTATGCAATTACATATATTCAAATGGTTACGTTAGCGAATATTTGGAAAGAAATATTTGAAACTATTTTATATTTGCGAAAACGTTGACTGGGTACTAAAAAAATACTTGAAAGAAAGAGTATTTGAATTTTCAATGAAACCCCACTTGTTTTAAAGCAAAACACTTTTTTTTTTAATATAGTTTTCTGTTAATTTCATTTAATTACTTTCTTATGGGTACATATATAATGATGTTAAATGTTGAAAGCAAATAAGTAAAAAGAAACTCCTAAAAATACGGAATCTAATTAGAATTTTTGAAAATAATACTATTTTTTGAATCTGTCCAGTGCAAAATTTCTATTGTGCTTCAACGGAAACATTTCGTTTACTGTTTGGGTGGGAGGAGATGTGGAGAACTCAAGGATCGTATTAAGAGTTTCCATGAACTCTATACTATAGAGTGAAAAATATAACTAATAAAATAGTTTTACTAGTAACTTTATTTTTAGTTATATTCGTCTCAATTCCACTTCCATGAGACTGACTACTGTAAAAATTTCTTGTGAATCACTCTATTTTTTGGAAGTTGGTGTGTTGTGCAAGTGTGATTTACAAAACTAAAATCAACAAACAAAATTAAACCGCGTGCATATATATGAACCATGCATCCACATATATAAATTATATTTTATGTAAACGATAACAAAATGTTGGACAAATGGTTAAACCGCTCAGTCCCAACCACTCTTTTTAATTAATTGTCACCATGACACCATTCATAAATCATAACGAAAGTATTCTTAGTTTTTTTATCAAAAAAAAAAGTTGTTCTGTTTTGCTATTTTATGTTGGTTGTTTGTCGTTGCATAGAAATAGGAAATGGAAAAGCTAAAATTTTCCACTATTTTTCTTAATTGGTAAAATGAATGTGGAAATCATTTTCTCACCTTTATCCTTTCCACTAAAATCTTCCGCAAATTATAGCCGTCGATGTAACCCACATTCCCATTTCTTTTTCTTAATTGGACCATTTTTCCCAAAGTCAATGGCCGTCACGATTATACAGCTATTCTTGTATAGTTAAAGTTACGGCTCTGATTTTTTCATTCCTAAATTACTTATTAGCTATTTCTTTATTGGTATATATATGGGGAAAACTAAGAATACTTTCGTCGTGATTTATGAATGGTGTGTCATGGTTACAATTAATTAAAAAGAGTGGTTGGGTTTAACCGACGTTTGTCCAACAGTTTGTTATCGTTTAAATAAAATATAATTTATATGTGGATGCATGATTCATATATATGCACGCGGTTTAATTTCGTTTGTTGATTATGATTTTTAAATCACACATGCACAACACACCAACTTCCAAAAGATAGAGTGATTCAAGTACTATTGACATTTTCTTATGTATATATATATATATATATATATATTCTTATGTATATTTTTCGAGTTCTCAAAATATTTGAAAATTTTAGTTAGAAGTTGATAGCTATTTAGTTTAGTTTATTTTATCTGCATTGTATTTATTAGAAGATCTACTCAACATTTGTTCCGCACAAATTACATTTGTTGAACATAATTTGCTAGATTTGTTTTGTTTCGCGTCACACGTTTCATTTCCAAGCTTTTATATCATTGTGTTTGTGAACTTTTGTAACTAATGCACACTTGTTTTAGATTTTGGTTATAATTGGGTGAAACAATGTCTAAATTTTGATTAAATTTACAAAATTATGAAAAAACAGATTGTTATGAAACATCGCAAATCATGGAATATTATTAGAAAATGACAAGAAGAAGGTCACCCATGGGTGGCTTGGCATAGTTCGAATACACGTCTAGGTTCAATGTATATCGTCGCTTCCCTAGCTAGTCTTTCAAATTCACACATTTCTTATCGGTTTATTACATCTCTCTATCTTATTATGCCATTTTAACATAAAAGATTAGGATTCGAATTTGAAGTTAAATTCAGTTCATTTTATAATTGACGTTCGCTTAAACCAAAAAACAAGAAGAATACGTTTTTACAGGTTTAGTTAAAGCTACAAAACTTTGTCAAAAGAAAAGAAAAAAAAGTCAAAGCTACTAAACAATGAAAATAGATTATGGCCAGATTTTGATATCGATTTTCAAAATTAATATTGCAAAACACAGTGTGTTGCCAACTGTTAGAATGTTTAGTTGGAATATGCTCTATAGATGCTGATTAGTGATCAGTGTCTCCTTTTCTTATATAATTAATTAATATATCATCATTCATCAAAATATCCCAATTAGATTTTTAAACACCCAATCACGTCAGCAACTATGTTACGTTAGCACCATTGCTATATAGAAAATAAGTTCCAATTTTTATTATACTGCAAGATCACCAAAAAAAATAGTGAAAACAAAAAGAAGAAAATTTTGGTAGCATAGAGAGTTTTCAAGATCTTTTTCTATCTCACCAAACCTAGGAAGGTAGGAGTTTAATGAAATGGGCCAAGGCCTTGGGCCTGCTTGGTTATATTAAATTAATTTATGTTCTATCTCGCTACAAAAAGCAACGATTAAATCAACTTATTTGTTTGACCCCAAAAATACTAATTAGTTTATAGTTTAACCATTTTACAGTTTCATCATGTCGTTTTAAGGTCGGCAACAGTTTTTTGTTGGGTTTTTTTTTTTTTTTTTTGGGTTTAAAAATAGATTCAGTAACATTTTTCAATTTGAAGTTATTTTATAGAATCGAAATCAATAATAATTAAATTCCAAAAAGAGAAATGATAATGATCAATTATGACGTCGATAATGACAATGCACACTCACTCCAATTATCTAAACGCAGGCCTGCTCGACGCCGGCGGAGATCAATTCGTATCAGTTCCTCCGGCGCGAAAACTAAACAGAAGGGGAAAAAAAAAAAAGTCTCTTCCTACAAAATCTTACGATTTCCTCTGTTTCTTCTGCGAATAAAAAAATGTTATCTTCGTGTCCCGTCTGCAATCTTACGTTTCCTCTCTCCCTAATCCAAAGGTAACAATTTTCTTCCATTTTTATACTCCTTGCATCTATCGAGGTCTTGATGAGTCTGTTTATCATTCAGCCATGTGAATGCTCACTTCGAAGACGATGAAATCGATCCACTATTCGCACAAGATCATCACTTGGCTCTGCAACTCGCTTCTTCTTCTTCTTCTGATCCTTCTCCTTCTTCCTCCGCTTCATCTGTAATGCCTTCTTCGATCCTTAACTCATCTTTGAATACAGAAAACCCCAATTGACAAAGTCGTTTCATTTCTGCAGAACTTGGATGATTCATTGGTGCGTTCACAGACCAAGAGCTCATTCTATAGTATTGGAAATGGTGGTTTGATTTGTTTGCTGAGAAACTGTTTAGAATCTGAGCTTAAATCGAAATCGAAACCTTTAGAGTGCAGTATTAGTTTACTATCAGGATTTGTTGATCATTTTCAATCTTCAAAGGAGGATAAGGGTTGGGGATGTGGATGGAAGAACATTCAAATGCAATGCTCTCACTTGCTATCTCATAGAGATGACAAAGCTACAAGAGTTCTCTTTTGGTGGCTCTAACTTTGTTCCTGACATTCCCTCGCTTCAGCGGTGGCTCGAGTTAGCTTGGAACAATGGTTTTGATGTTTCTGGAGCTCTTCATTTTGATAATAGAATCTTTGGTTGCAAGAGATGGATTGGAACTACTGAATGTTCTGCGCTATTACGTTCTTTCGGGTTAAAAGCTAGGATTGTTGATTTTGCTCCCAAGAAATCTCAATCGATGTATCTTTCAGTTCCTGGTTCTGCTATTGCTCCTAAGGTAAAGCCAATTGGTCCCATGGACAGATACGTGATTAAAAAGGGCGATAGTGGGACGGGAAAATCAGTTGATTCTCATGGTTCTAACTCTTCTAGGATCAGCAAAGGAGCAGTTTTAATGGAGTGGGTTTGGAATTACTTCTCAGATAACAGGTTGAATGTTGCCTCCAGTGTTCATATGACTAACAAAGGGTAGGTTGTTCTGTTTCAGTTCTTGATTTCGACAATGTCTTTTACAACTTCAAAACATATTCTGTATGGGCTCGTGATTTGTTGTAATCGTGTGTACTGCAGGCCCTTGTATTTCCAACATGAAGGGCACTCGAGAACAATTGTTGGGATTCAGAGACGGTTGCAAGGAACTACATTTACTCCTCAATACAATCTCTTGATTTTGGACCCGGCTCATGTGAGTATACTGTTTCTTCATGAATAGGAAACACAGTGACACAACAAGTCTATGCATGAATATTGAATGTGATTAAAGATGATGAGACTTGAATGCGAATGCAGGTTACAAAAGATATAGAGAAAGCGCTTGTAGAGAAGAGAGGGTGGGAGGGATATCTTAAAAGAGGAGCTCACACACTGACGTGTCCCGAGTATCAGGTAAAGCATTATAGTTGAGTGATTTGTAATTCGTCAGAGTTTGATTGGGAAAGATTATGATGATATATGCATACAGATTTTGTACGTTGATAATGGAATTGCTGATGGAGAGGAGTTGGAGAAGCTCAAGACCATTGATAGTCACTTTGTTGAATTCTAATGGCTGCAAATAAAAAACTGAAAAATGGTACTCGGAGATTCTTAAATTAATTGCAACTGTATACTTACTGTATCATAGATGATATTTCGTAATGTGCTAAGAAAAAGCTCATATAACATTGGCAATCTAAATTGTAGTAGTGTGGAATGTGTCTTGGGCAGAGAATTTTTGTTTATCAAGAATATGTTTTGGATGATAACTTCAAAATCTCATGGATACAATTAGGCGTTCGATCCCCTAAATTGCCATTATACTGGCGTTTAATGGTATCTTGAACATCATATTGTTATATCAACATGGATTACTGTGAAAAGTACTAAGAACATAAAAGATGTGGCTGTTTATTAAAACATTGAGTAAGGTAATAAAAAGGTGAAAATACAAAATGGTGATTGTAGAGTTAACCAGAGATAGCATCACCATATCTAAAAAATAATAAAAATGTCTTCTTTCACAAAAAGAAATAAAATTTTGGAGAGGAGGGGTTAAAAAAAAAAAAAGGCTATAGAGCTTCTATTTTTTTCAAATCCCCAAGTTTGGGTGATCTCTTCTTCTTCCTCTGGCAACAAAACTTTTCATGTGTGGCTCAAATGAACAACAAAACCTCACTGTTGCTCTTCCATGGGCTAAATTGTGACATTTTTAGAGGTTTTGTTGGCTATTTAAGAGGCAGATGCAGCCACCTTCTTCCGTACGATCCTCTTTCGCCGAGCCTTTGGAGGCGGAGGATCTGAAACTGAGTCCTCTTGCTTCTTCCCAAGTAGCCCTGAGACAATTGCATTCTTTGAGATGAACCATCTTGAAGATGGTTTTGTTACTGTTTCATCTGAGGGTCGGTTGTATGCTTTTGCCAGCAGATCATCTGACTGAGCCAGCGGGTCTGCCTCTACACCTAGCCATACTTGTCTTGACCTCTCCCCTAACTGAGCATTCATAATCCTGTACCACATTCATCCATAATCATCATACAAATCCTTCTAATTCATGGGTGTAAATATAAGTCAACGTTCTTTGATCCCCAGATTAAAGGCTTCCTAATTCCCAAGACTGAGTTTTGCAAAACAAAATCCAAACTTCCAACGTGTGCCTCCATATTTATATATGTTATGTACATAGATGAGTGGGAGGAAGAGAGGAATACCTCAAGGCAGTGCTGAAGAAAAGTGTTACGCCTATGACATCAAAGTGGCTGCTTATTGATCTATCAAATCCACATAACAGTTGATATCTCAAGTTTGCATATATTCCAAGAAATGCGCCATAACCAAGAGCATTTGTGCTGATTGATGGGACTGTCACAGATACTCTGTCAGAACAAAAATACATTTAAGTCATAAGTCAACCATGAGCTGAAAAAAAGACCCAAGTGACCTGAGAGATTTATAATCCTAGGAACAGAAGGTATGTGATGACCTGTTTTTCTTCTTTCCCGCCAGAAAGTTTGACAATGAACCCTGGAGAGTTCCTGTTGCAAGTCCAAGAATGGACAACTCTGCAGCCTTGTAGAAAAGAGAATGAAATCTCTTTTGCAAGTCGAACTCTCTAAGAGGATAGCTCATTTCAAATATATTGTTTGGTAGCTTTTGTAGTGTATTTTGCAGGTCAAACCGGAATGTGTTTCCATAGGAACGACATGGAGCTAGCAACCAAACAGCAGCTGCATTGCATGCTGATACAGTAAGAACATTTATAAGTGCAAGATCCCATTCTTCTTTTATCCTGCAAAAAATAGAGAAAAAAAATTAGGACAAGAGACAAGAAGCTACACAACCTTCAAATGAGAGAAAGTTTAGGTACATGGAAAGGAACATACCTATTCTTACGATTCTTCACCTCCCACCAAACCGAAAGCATCCAACCGTGGCAGCTTGCTCCAAAAAGAAGCTTATAGAGAAATGCAGGATCCGCCAACATCCTATACAAGACAGTCACATAGTCAAAGACTGCATATAGCATCACCAAAAAAGAAACTTATAACTTTAGAGACAATGAAGTCCATAGGGACAGATGGATCTCAGAAGATACCCACAAAATTACCTGCCGACAAAGGCCCTAGACAACCCCTGAGGAAGAGCACGAGATCAATCTAGTTGTTGTAGGTCGAGCATTTATGGCAAGGAATTTCACCATCTGTGCTGAGCTGACCAAACCCTGCATACAAGTTTCCATAAGTTCAAAGATGTCAACATCCTCAAACCATAAACAGAAAGCTTAAAGGATATCTCACCATTTCATATGCTTGACGGAGACCGCAGGTAAATCCATCATCGTTTTTGCCATTCGCTCAATACAGCATCAACAAATTTCCTGTCAAAAAGCTGGAAAAAACAAACAGCAATGACGATAAAAATACATGAAAACTATATCAACAAAACACAAGCGTAAATATCTCTTACCTCTGCGAGGAACATCCTACGCCTAAAAAGTCCACCGTCATCTCCATCATCGTCATCATCAAATTCATCAAAGTAATCATCATCATCACCATCATCGTCACCTCCATCCCCACCACCGTTATTGATAATCTTTCCAATGTTTCCACCACCTCCAGTTGCAATCTGTAATGAAACATGAAATAAGAAATCCACAAAGATATTCTTTTCTGATCGGTTGAAAATAGATTCACTGCAGAATCTATATCATCCCACAACTGCTATCTCCAAGGAAAATCTTCTTCCTAATGTTTTTGCATCCGCTGACTATCGTAACATATTTTTCAGCTACAAAATGCTTCATCTCATTGATGTTATCTATAACAATTTAAAATCCCCATGTAATTCACACGAAACAAATGATCAACAAATTCGGCTTATAATCAAGTAATGCCTAATCCAGAATAAAGTTGATTTTGCATAGAACAAAGAAGCAAGACCAAAATCTAGTAGTTCAAGGACAGTGCTAGAGACTCTGAAGAATTATGAACTCTCTGCCCTCCATGACTAACTTGATGAACCATCAAAAAAATCAGAACAGAGAGGATAAAACAAACTCATATAGCCTTTAGAGACAATTTTACCAAACTATTCCAAATTCTTGGATTCGGATTGTGAACAAGAAAACACAGACACTGAAAAATCTTGCAATTCACCAAATTATTGCCCAAGCAAAGTGAACCAGAAAGAAAAGAAAAGAGAGAGAGACCTCAGGAGTGGACTCCAGATACCTTCTGGGTCATATCAAGCTTCCCTTTTTCCAAAGTTACAGCTCCAACAGAACCAAACTTCCCTTTCATCACAGGACACATCTGAGCACTCACAGAGAAAGAGCCAGAGGAAGATGGGCCTAGCTCAACGCTCGATGGCAGCTGTAAGCAACGCTCAAGACCTGAAACTGAATCTCCAACGGAATCGATAAGAAAAGATGAAGAAGCCCTAACGAAGCCACGACGGAGCTTACAAGGCAGAGTTGTGAGTGGACGAGGGATAGGTAAACATGGTTTGAGAGGAGATAAGGGTTTGGGAGCGACGACGCTCTGAAACACCATATGTGACATGGCTTTAGATGATAAACCCAATCTTTGATTCTGATAGTAAAGATTTAAGCTTTTTGATGATTTGCTGAAGAGAAAAAGGCCTGCTGCGCCTTTTTTCTTTTTGTTTCTCTCTTACGGCTGAGAGAGAGAAAGAAAGAGGAAGAGAAATGAGAAGGAGAAAGAGGATTTATCGCCAATCAGACGATTACAGAAACAACCCAATCTCGCTTCTTCTTTTTCACTAACTCATCTATGATAATACTTCTGGATGATTCCGAAGGTCTCAAGTCGGGCGTTAAGGGCCAAAGACTACACATTTCACATTCTTTTGTACGAATACGTCCAATTCCAATGTCAAATGGAGAGTTTTAAAACGAAATCAAAACTAGTCTCCTAAAACTGTGGAAATCATAAAGCAACTTAGTATTAATCATAGTGAAAAAGTATTAACATTGTGAATTGGTTGAATTTGCATTGTTCTTAATATTCAAACGAATATAGATCTAGGGAAAAAATAATCAAAACAATTTCGATACTAATCAAATGTCGTTTAATCAGTTTACACGCTTCACAAGATACGTAACCTCATAGAGTTTTGTTTGATAATAATAATACAAACCATTTCATGCCCAGATAAATGAAAAAACAAAAAACAAAAATGACACATTACAAAATAGATCTAACTTAAACACGAACATAGTGTGACGATTATCATGAACGCATCGTCCTCTTCCTCTAGTCAATTTGGCCACAAAGCTTGATCTAAAAGATATACACTCTGCCACTGTCTTCATTTGGGGATCTTCTGTGAAACTTTGGCTTAGCCATCCAAGAAATCAAACTCAATTGGTTTGCTTCTTATTGGAGGATGATTGGTTACTTGTCGCCTCTCCGCTGCTGCATTCTCTGTTGGTTTCACTGTTGTTGTAACAGTTTCAGGCGGTGGTAGTGGGGTTGTAACAGTTTCAGGCGGTGGTGCTGTTACAGTTTCAGGTGGTGGAGCTGCAAAAGTTTCAGGTGGTGGAGCTGCAACAGTTTCACGTGGTGGAGTTGTAACAGCTTCAGATGGCGTTGGAACAGTTTCAGGCGGCATTGTTGTTTGGCTATTGTCCTCTGTGGATACAGCTGTTTCTGTATTTGGAGTTGAAGACGGATCACTTTTTTCTTCCAAAGAAGTTTCCCCTTCTACGGGAGGTGGCTCAGACACTGTCTCTGTCACTGGTCCATCCACAGGTGCTTCTGACTCGGTAACGGCTGCAGCTTCAGGCGCTGATTCGGTCTGTGATGGCTCAGAAGATGGAGGAGCTTCAATAGCCAGTGGCTTAGTTGGTTCTTCAATAGCCAATGGTTTAGTTGGTTCTTGCTGTGAAGTCTTCTGAGTATGTAGAGGTTTTTTGGGAGCAGTAATGGAAGCAAAGATTGAAGACATTCCGGGAGGTAGAATCTCGATTGGAGGTTTTTTGGATGCATCTGATAAACTCGTGAGCTTTGGATCCTCGAGAGAAGCCAGAAACGACTTGCAGCATCGGTTTTAGAAGATGGAGCTTGCTCAACTTCCTTCTGCAGCTTTTATTCCAAGCTTGGACCAAGTTCTTTAGAGTTGGACTACCATGTGCCTGTGAATAATTAATTACAGTAGATGAAGTCAGAAACAATACAAGATTTATTTATAAACTGCAAGAAGAAAAAATGAAATCTTACATGGGCATGAAGCACAGCTTCTATGAGCATCCCTGTGTCTTGCCATGCCTTCTCCATGAGCGCATTGTCTCCCAGAACTGCAGCAGAAAAGGCTGATTCTCGCCCGAGGCCTATGGAGATTAGATTGTTTATCAGACCCTGCAACAAAGTTAAAATAGTCTTTCAATTAGGGACCGTGCAGATACAGAGTATAATATCAAAACCAAATATTTCGTCTGACAGTTAATTAGATAGATCCTATCTATTGAACAACACAACGGTCTTTAGAGTTCTGTAGGTATCCTAGTAAGAGAAACCAAATTAGAAATCAAATGAAAGAGAAATTGCAGACATACACTTAGGCGTGTCAATTCTCCATGGTTTGCCAGGCGTAATGCAAGGCCTCGCAACTCATGACCCTGTAAAGCACCTTTTGACCCGAACCTGCAGTAGCCAGTCTTTTGAGAGCCATGAGCAATGTCGGCGTGCTCCAGTGGCATCTGCAGCATCTATAAGGTCAAGAAACCCTTTGCAAATTTCACTATTCCTCTACAGCTTCAACAACATCTTCTTTCTTAGTAGCTGTCAAAGATAGAATGTCACTCAAATCGAGGCCTACACCATCTTGCCCAATATCCCTGCTATTACTCATTGTGAGAAGACAATGAAGAGCCCCTTTAGATCATTGCTCTGCATTGCTAGATCAAACTCCAGCCTGAGAAAACATAAAGCTAAGTTTAAATATTCTTCCTTTTTATATTGAATTGTGAACTCGAGGCAAAGTGAAAATAATCACTGATGGCATTTTGATGTGAGTTGACACTACAGAGACTAGAGAATACTGTGAATAGTAGAACCAAATTAAAGGAATAGCTGCAACAAACATTATATGATTTATTTACCTCTTAGATATTCCAGGCAGATGAAGAGCTTCTGTAGCGTATCCCATCCCTAGCATAAACTGTGCCAGATCGTCATGATGTTCTCTCCCAAGCCTACTTGCCCTACGCAACAACAAAAAACGTTGTATAAGCATTCCAGCTACTTCACTACTCACGTAAACACGTAGATAATGAGAAACATATCCATACCATTTAACTGCACTGACAGCATCCCCATAAGCAGCAAGACAACGGCAACGGATACAGGGATGATTCAGTGATATGGCATGGGCAAACATGTACCTACCAAGAAAATGGAGGTGTCAGACAAGAAGCTCTATCTTAGGTTTAATATTCATATAATCATTATAGTGACTAAAATGAAGATCATGGAAAGATATTGTATTCTAGATAACAGACACAGAAACATGGTAAAATCAGTGAATCCATATTTCTGTGCTAGTGGAAACCTTGGAATTCAAAAGGCCAGATGTGATCCTATTTAGTGCATACTAAGAATGAAAAGGAAAATTCATAACCTAATTGAATACAGTCTGCATCGAATAAGGAATGTTTTAACAAGAGTCAGTCTTGTCTAAATGTAAGAACAGGAGACTCTTATTACCTGTCAATGAGCCAAAGAACTCCATCCCGTACACCAGCAACAACAAGAGGCCCCACTGGTCGTTTTTGCTCCACTGGGAAACGAGTAACAGCTACTGAGACTCCCCCACCACCTACAGCTACCTCATTGATCCTTCTTTCATCCATAATGTCATCACCATCACCTCTAGATTGTCTTGGCAATGATAAGAATGGCGGAACAGATGGAGCATTTTGGAAAGAAGCTAAACGCACCACCTACAATAAAAAAGTAACACATGAGGAAGACTCTTGCTAGTTTGACATAGATGTCTACACATATGCAACACAAGCTTAGACCTGGAAAATTACGCTTCAAAATTGTTACATATATGACATATCTCATGTAAAAGCAAGAAATGCCCACCTGTAGCATGGGGGCCCTCAAAGATATCCTTTCTTGCTTTGCAGCCTGGGGAACCTTCTACTGTGATTAAGGCTAACTCTCCATGCTCTGCAACTGCTCTAGCCTGCGCCCCTTAAGCTTCATTTCTTCTTTCATCTTCCTAGTCTCTATGTCAATTTCAGAAACTCCCGCCCACAAAAAACACATCTGGAAATCCAGGCAGGAAGAAAGTATTAGCATTCCTCCCCAGATATTTTGTTTTAGGAAAGTAACAGATCAAGTTCGAGCATGCCCTTAACAAAGTCAGAATCAGAGGAATTCTTTTCAAAAGTTATAATCTCTGGGAAGTTGGATTATGCATCATCTAGATAATTAATAACTGTTGATACACATGCCAAAAACAGTTCTTAAATTTAATTTCTAGTTTGTTTCATCCACAAATGGAAGCAGCCTTCAAGGTAACTGACACAAAACAGAAGTTTTCTTGTATGATATATAGAGCATTAATCTTACTCAATCGTGGTAGGAGTAGACACAAACAGCTGCCTCTGATGCCAAACAGCTCCAGTAGCATGTGAAATGGCAACATCACCAAGATATCTATACCGAGGGCGCAAGGACGATATGACCATGTATTGTGGCTTAGCAAAAGCACAATACTCAACTGTTTGGTCCCATGCGTCCATTCTGGCTGAGGTAGCATACCACCTACTGGCTCAAAGTTCTCCCAACTACACATTAAAAGTTCCATTAAGATTAATATGGAACTGAACACTTTCACCTGACACAAGGCCACAAAAACTAAAAAGTAGAGCTAACCAAAAAATGTTACTATGGCATCAGTACAAATTCCAGATGAACAATGCGCCTTATGCCATCAAACATAAGTAACTATTTTACCAGACATCTCAGAGGAGGAAAAGAGATTCTTATTAGGTGATAGCTGACTAAAGAAAACAACATGTGATTAAGTAACAAAGAGTACTGATACGAGACTATGGTTAGTTTGATTAGGGTATGGTTAGGACATTTTAATTAATTAGTTTTGGTGTTTTAATTTATGAATTTGGTTTTATATTTTACTTTCTACGTTCAAATGTTTTTTTTTACATTAGGGTTATGATTAGTTGTGTGAAAGCCTATATAAGGCTCTCTATTGATTATTAAGAAAGTAACTTCCAACAATTAATCTAATTCTCTTAGAGAGACTTGGTTAAAAGTGACGTTTGCCTAAATCCTTTTGGCTCATATCAAGTACTTGCAGAAATGAGCCTTGCATTAAAAATAAAAAAGGAGAACCCTAATCACCTGTAGAGCTGGTAGTTTAGGGGTGCAGAGTCAGTAGACTTCATGAAGAAAACCCATCATCATAGCTAGAAAACGAAGAAACATTGCTGTTTCCAAATCCTGAAAGTGGCATCGACTGAATGGTTGAAATAGCTGTTGCAGCAACAGGACTAATCCTTCGGGATGTGCGATAGCCTATACCAAGTAGAGCACCACCATGCAGACCAATGACCTGCAAGGAGATTTGAAGCATAAGATTGTTGCTTAACCTAGAGGTGAAGCATTGACACACTGCTCTTTAGTAATTACTCCAAACTAACAAAAATATACCACCACTTGAAGAAAAAAAGAATTCTCAATGCGTAAGATTCTCATGTTCAGCAACCTTATCCTTTTGGTCAAACGTCAACTGATAAACTATTGGATTCCCAGTTTGATTTTTTCAATGTAATTTTCAGTATTTTCAATGCAAACCAATGCACAATAATTCTTAGGAGCACGTTTAGATTAATTATTCAACGGAACCACTTCAATGGACCTGCTCTAAAATAAATGAAGAAGATCTCAGATAAATGAAAAAAATGATGAATTGGATTTAGAAGATGGCTATAACGTAGGGAAACAAAGCCCCAGCTGAGACAAACAAACATCAAAAGAGGTTACGGAATGCAATAACTCAAGTAAAAGACACCTACCGGTTCAGTGCGACCTCCTACAGATCTCATGAGTATGTTTGAGGTGCCATCATCCAGGAGAATACGAACTTGGACACTAGCCGATGAAGCTGCACTAGCAGCAGCAGCAGCTTGAGCTATGCTGCAGCGGCTTCTTTTCGCTTTTCTTGATGAACTGCCTTTGGGATTATAGGCATCCTTTGAGGTAACACTGATTCTAGTATCGCAAATCTATCTCGACATGTATCCCAAGCCAAAAGTCTTGCACTTCCAGAATCAACAATGGTCCAGTCACTAACCTTGTAGATAGAGAAGTACAGAACATCAGGCCATACAACTGCCACATACCTACAACCAGAGAACAAAGTTAGTTGGCTAAAAAATTACAACACCTAAGCAAATTGCCTACATGAAAGAACGCTTTTAAATTAAATGGCTGATACTTTGAAGCCATTTTCTTCCATGTCTACTGTATCACCGAGTACGTGAAATCCCATGGAGAGACAAAACAAACAAGCATGAAGAAAAATCATCTATGATATTTAAAAGTACAATATAGACAATCGATATCCGTAAAAAGGCAGAGAGACTTAATAAGAAATTCTTCACACAGCAGGTAAGATAGTGATTCACAAGTAGCATGAAAACAGAAATACAATTTGAAGGAAGAAACACCATTATCATGCTCAGAATATTTAGTATCGCTTTATCTCAAGATAAAAATTGACGACTGAAAAACAGAACTGGATACTTACTTCCCTGAACTGCTTACAGAAAGAATTGAGTATGAATCATGTGAACAGGTGCTACAATCTGCTTTTTTGGTCTGCTTAATAGTCAACTGTTCACCTGGGTCTCCCTTAGACAACCCTGATTCGGATAATGCACTATTATTTCCAAGTGATGGGTTGGCTGTGTTAGATAGTTGAAAGTTCAAAAGCTTTAATTCTCTTCCAAGGATATATACAGCTGAATTCTCCCGACTTCCAGCCAGTGCTGGTAGAGGAGCTGCAGATGGGATAGCACGAGGATCAAATTCACTAACTATGATACCAACATTGGTACCATAGCATTTAGATGAGGCTGTAGAGGATGTGCAACCATGCAATAGACCTGAGAATATGAAAATAGTAAGTAACTAATGTGGGGTACTATCACTGCATGGAAGCCCCAAAGCTTAAGGAAGTACAGAAGCAATGCTATTATAATAAAACAATGAAGGAACTTGCAATCTTTTAAAATCAACTGGCAGTTGCAAGAATAAACCCAGAATATCATCCACACTTTTAAAATCAAACTTTCCTTTCAGTACATGCTTTCTCGATAATCATCTGACATATAAAGATTACTTATTTTCTCCACTGTAATCTTTTTGATACATTCAGTGTTCAAAACAGCTATCGATCTAAAGTCTGCTTTTTTAGATGGTTAGGATTAACTATACATGGAACTGTTCTTCAAGAAGTAACAAATTATCAAAAATTGCTATCTATTCTTTTTCGCTTTCCTAGTCTAGCTTGAGTTGGAATATCTTCGCATTGCCAAGTGCAGTTCTATACAGATAACCAACTTCATTATGTTAACCATACTAGATCCGTATTTAAGCGACAAGAAGAGAAACTAATGTTTTATGGGGCACATTGAACGAAGATGCAACTCTTTGAAGAGTAAGAGAGTGATTTTCATGCTCAGGCTTGTGGATGAATTATTGATAAAGTAACAGACAAAAAACTAATTACTAACGTAGTATACAATTACCAGGCAGAAAAACATATGGTACATGGTAGTTTCAATGATTTCTCAATAATGAAAAATTAACAACCACTTGTGCTGCTTTTGCTATTTTCAAACTCAAAATAAGTAAGAAGCAAGAGTTAATTACCCTAAGTTTTCTGTGAGTTGCAAGTACTTGAGGCGGAACCAAGGAAGAAAGTTCACATAATGGCCTTGTCAGGGCCGAATAAGTTGGATGCTCAATAGACCTACGAAAGTCAAAACAATTAGACTCTCATCTAATATACATAAATGTTTACCACAGACACTACCAAATGCTTAACCAACGATACCATATGTGGAATCTTTAACGAAGTCAAGATATCGAGGTTTGGTGCTCGAGGTGACACCAAGATGCAACACTGTGGCAAGCTAGCTTCGGGACAGGTTTAATTCTACGAGCTCCTGTAGAAAAAAGTAGATATGCATGATGAGAAAAGAGATCGCTAAAATATGCAAAATCCATACATTAGATACAACATTACCTTAAACGTCATTGTGTCCCATATGGCCAATGTCTTGTCAGCACCAATTGTAATCACATTGGAGCACTGCCACTTACCCTTGACAGCTCAACAGCCACCACCCCACCATCATGTGCCTAATACAATTAAAAAACATCAGAAGAGCGTGAGCAAAAAGCTTTTACAAATCCATATCTGGACGGAAAAACAGTATAACAAAGAATTGGAAATTATAGACTCAATTAGCAAACATAAACCAAAAACAAAACGACAAGAGCATGTCATACTCCCCTAATTATTACTCCTATGAATCACCAACGGATGAAAGAATCTGTCTAAATGCTAAATATCCAACATTCAGAAACAGACAGGAGAGCAACCTAGAAGGTTCACTGAAACAAAGAACAATGGTGCCTTATCTTCAGCTGTAACCATATGTAGCCAATCTTGCTAGGCCAAGGACTTAAAAAGCCACACAATAATATCCTCTCTTCAACTTTGCATGGAAGAGTAGGTATGAAAAAATACCTTTAAGCCTAGCTTGGGCACAAGTTCCTTGAGTCAGTACCATGATCCGCGACTCCACAGTACAAGTAAGCCATCACTGCCACCTGAAACAAGAAGTGCCTGCAATTGCAATTAGATAGAGATTGGCTGTACCATGTATTGCACCAATAACAGAGAGAGAATACTTGATAAACATTCGATTAGAAAAGGAAAATTATAATAAAAGGGGAAAAGAAGGCCGGTACTATAAGAAATTTACTAACAACATAACCTAATCTGGCAAAGAATGACTATAGAAAACAAGCAATTCGGAAAGAGATGCCAATGTTTTAATTCCTCTGCTCCAAGTGCTAGAAGCTATGCATGAAAGGTAACCCAAAACATATTATGAAGAAAAATAAACTCTATTAGTAGCCCAAGATCTAAGAAACTAAGGCTCGATTTTTGAAAACGCATAGCAGGCATCCATAGAGTAAGGCCTGTTTTGTGGTCTGGACTCCCCACTTATTAGAATGTGAGAATTTGACATTACAAACAAGAAAAAATGTATGTAAGAAACTTCCAAGACGATATGCCTTATCCCGCTTTTCTTTTAACATCAGTTAACATTTGCAGGTCCTTGCATATGTTTTTCTAAATTACCTTATACTTCTATCTGCCAGATGGTATTAAATAAATAACTCAAAACAAATTCAGAGGAATAAAGAAGGGGAATCTGAGAGAATATGTAGTTACTTCGCCAGATGATGCCTATAAATTCATCAAGCAATAAATTGATCCTTTTGGCCACCTGTATATCTATCGCAAGTGCAAGGAAGTAAACATTAAAGGAAATTAAAACAGATCAGTATCAAGAGCTCTCACCTAAAACCCAGCAGAGAAATAAAACAAACATTCAATTTTGTAAAAAACAAACCTTCCATGTTATCATTGATAAAACCCTTAATGACCCCATCAGTTGAACCAAATGCAACTAAAGGGCCATCACCACAGATGATCTGAAAGAAACTCCATGCTGCAAAGAAAGGAAAAGTTTAACAACTTTACAGAGCAGAAGAAATCTAAAAAGTAGAAAGAAACAAACATTGAAAGCACACACACAAAAGCTTAACATAGTTTACATTCGACTCAAAGATTTCCAGGATGTAACTAATGGAGGTCTTTCCAGGATTCAAGCGACTCACAGTTCATATAATGGAGCATCTTTCCGGGGTCAAGCTAACTCATGTTTTAAAATTAGAGGAAAAATTACCAGAGAAGTAACTTGTTGTTAAGCTCTTGCTTGGAAATATCGACCACGCATTGTAACCAAGTCCAAGAAAATAGCTTTATTCTCACAACAGATAAACAGAAAATGGCGGCCTTTAGTCGATGGAGCAGGAGAAGTGAAAGCAGATGTGAGATGATTAACAGCTGATGGAGATTCAGCAGCTGCAGAACGATTACGCCACAGTTGCCAATAACGCACATCATCGTCATAAAACTTCACCTGCTTGACACTTGTAGGTGGAAGGATAAGCGGATAAGTCATTTTTTCTCATATTGAAAGTGGCGAATGAATGAATTAGCAGCGGGAAAGATCTATTACCTTCCTCCTCGAATAGATTCAGTGGTCTTGGCTTATAATCTGAGCAAAACATGAATATCAGTCAGAACAGAAAGTTTTCAGATAAAATTGAATGAACAAGTTGATCATGGCTCACCGGATCCTCCTTCGGCGAGTTTCTAACTTGGCACCAACTAAACGGCGCTCATCAACTCCGCTCTCTTTTCAATTCGTAAATTACCTGGAAAATAGTCATAAACGTTAAAGATCCTCGACTCGGGATCAGAAGCGAAACCAAATCTCGATAAGAGCAGACCTGACGATGCTCCCAGTTCCAGACGGAGACGTGATCCGAATCATCGGCTGTAACAGGCCATGGATGCGTGGGATGTACCCTGAATCTTCACAATCTTACCATTGGTCTGCCGAAATGCTCTCGCGCGCAACATTTCGATCTCTCTCTCTCTCTCACACAGTCCTACAAGATCAATGAAAATCTGAGTACAATTGCATCCGCACAGACGATTCGGATTTACGAGAACTACTAAAGAGATTCTCCAGTTCCACACTCGAAATTCCAGAAAAAAACAAGCAGAGAGCTAAACCAGATCCAGATCAATTAGATCCACCGCGGTTATCAACGAAAAGTCCTGATCCACCCCGACTATAATCGCCGACCAATAGCTCCGGTAGTGTCCTCGGACGTGAAACGCGTAAAGCGGAACTACGAAGGCCAATCTGATTAACGAAAGGCCCAATAACATTTTAGCCCTTTCCTTTGTCGCAAATATATTCCATTTACGGGAAATAATTGTGGATCTGTAAATATATAAAACTTTTATAATTGTCGCAAATATATAAAAAAAATTTAAAAATTAGCGCCAAAATAAAAATAAAAATATGATTATCAAGGGTTTAGTGCTTCTAGTAGATTAACTAGATTTGATTATTGTAATTGATAGATCATCATTATGGATATAGATCATCAATATATGTATTTGATTTTCAAATTTTTTTTGTACTTCAAGTGTTTCTATTAATATTTGTCCAATCGATGGTGGTTTAGCGGTAAGGAATCTATGTAATTTGGGATCCAAATGATTAAAAGCTTCAATGCATGAAACCATATTTTTTCTTATAAAATATATTATCGCCAAAAGCACATATATCTGTCCACTGATTCTAAAACTACAGTTTCTAAAAAAGCCCTCCTATAGGTACACTGCCTAAGAAAAGTAAAAGAATTACTGAACTCTGTATTGTATCCTATGCACAAAAGTCTCCGGTTAGCAACTTCCGGTTTAACTGACATTACTTCGACTTAGAACAAATCGATCAAAGCCAGCTCCGACTTTTCCCAGTTTTATTAGTCGATAACAAATACATTCAACAAGTCTTCTGCTTCTTCCTCACATGGAAGCTCCAAGTTGGTCTGCAGAGCGGCTGAGCTGAAGGATTGTTCCATCGTTTTTGGTCGGGCTGCTCTTCTTTGCTGGTCCTGTCTCCAGTTCCATATACCATCTGAATTGCTTCTATGATGCGGACTACTCCGCCGCTGCAATCTGTATGTATTACACTCTCCAAACCGATTTCTCTTCCGATATTCCATACTAAATCTATTGGAACTCCGACAAATCCAGGTTTTCTGAAATCTATAAGCTGGGGCTGCTAAGAACCAATACCAGTCTCCCTGTGATTACAACGAAAGATCCTTCTTGCTTGAGGGCTTTGCATCTCACTAGCGTCTCATCTTTGAACTTCAAGGAATCTCCAACCTCCGTAGAGTACTGCTGTCCCGACTGCTTCTTCCCATGAGTAAGGCCTGAGAGGTTGTTCTCTACTTAGAGGCCTAAGAAGGCGTGTCTATGCCGCTGGGATCTTGTGGTATGGAGCCTGCTTCGGTTTCTGATACTCTGTGCGGGTTTTCCCAGTAACCTCAAGGATACTAGCCGTTGGTCCGGCCACAAGTCCAGTAATCCCAAAAGCCACTCCTGAAACATATAGAGTGGAGCCATCCATTTAACATGCATTAAAAAATTACTAAGCCAGACACAAGTTAGTACAACGAACCAACATCAGATGGCTTGAATATCTATAAATGAAGAGCGATAGATCTCATTAATTACCTGAGATGACACCTGGAAGACCATGTTTCTCAGCACCTCTTATTGGTGATTGAAGGAGACCAGTGAGTCCCTGTGATGAACATCGTGATGGACTAGTTTTAAGCCAAACTATAAACCAACAAATGATGGCAGAAATTTTCATCCCATCTATAATCAACCAAATGAAATTGCAAGAAACAGGGCAATGTTCACTGTTCAGCTGTTGTTTTCCCAGGGCATCACAAGCATACTTAATTCTTTATGCAAGTTCAAAGGGTAATGGAGTTGATGACCAATCAGAAAAAGTTAACAAGACATGGTGAAATATCAGAATATAAAGAGACACATCCAAAGACAGTGCATAATATACCTCAAACACTTACCTATAACTCCTTTACTACTTAGATCCTTCGCCCAATTGTTGCTTTTCCATCCTTGCAACATCATGGTCATTGAATGTAAATGCAACAATACCCTGCAAACAGGTTGAAAACTCTAAATATTTCTTGAAAGGTGGCGTCTGCACTTAGGTTTTTAAGCAAACAGATGAGTAGTACCTTGTGTGCAGCTTTACTGAATTGAGTGGCAGCATCACTTAAAGCATAAAGAGTGCTACTCAAGAGACTTAGTGTTTCCATGAGCCATTCCTTGAATAATTCCTGCTGGGCTCCCTGTTCAAATAATTTAGTTTAGATATAAGTAACAAGTAAAAAAACCAGACACATAAAGGAAAAATATTAGAAACAAGAAAAGATTTTAGTCATATCACCTTTGAGACCTCCTGGGAGCTGATAGGAAATCTTTGACACCAAGTAACATTCTCACAAATCCCTATGGATTTTCCAATAACTCCTGTAGAGCCAACACCCGTGTGTAAAAAATCAAGAGAAAACAGATATAGATGACTGCAGAAGTACGTCCACCAGGTAAAATGGAATTTAGTAGAGGAGGACGATGCTCTAGTTAATAGTATGACTGCAATAGAAATGAAAACAGCAAGTGATAAATGGAATTTCCTCTTACCTTGTAAATCTCACGAAGAATTTGGCGGTATAGTGATCAACAAGGATCCTCTGAAATGATTCCCAACTAGTTATGTGATGAGCAATTGTCAATTGCTTGAGATGTATTTGAGCACCCTGGACGTCAGCAGAAACCCATAAGACCTCTCTGGGATCAGATCATTATGATTCAGTTAAACGTATGAATTACTTACATCATTTAATTCAGAATTAGCAGGGCATTGTTAGATGCAATAATGAATCAACATCATTCCTTGCAACCAGGTCCAAGGACAGAAGCGATTAAAAGTAATGATGAGATTCAGGATCAAAAGCTTCTCTTTTTTTTTCAAGAAACGAAGAACACAAAAGAATAGTCCTTGAGGTCAAGAGCCAAATCAAAACCAGGTACTGTGTAGGGTTTGTTTGGAGTCCCTAATCTCTCCCAACTAAACCAATGGTCAAAGAACACTAATCATTTATGCACCAAAAAGTATGAATATTGATAAGGTCTCCTTACCCTCAAGGAATAGTCTATCAGGTTATCCCAGGGTTGAAAAAAGAGAAATGAAAAAAATGTCAAAAATGGGTATTTGAGTTATATATGCTGAGAAAGGGAAGGACTACTTTCGAACCTAACGCTGCAAATCATTTTTGCACAAATCATTTACGATTGAATTTAAGAACCTATCAAATTATATGCAATATATCTAAGGAATGTGCAAGAAAAGTGAGGCATCATACATGGATAAGGGACTCCCAAGTAAGAATGCCATTCCTACATCCATGGAGCACTGCAGAAGCTACTCAATAGTGTGACACACAAAAGACCCATGTGAATCTACATGTAGATAGGATACCAAAAGTATATTTATCCTGAAAAACAAATTTAGCTCACCTTAATGTAAACTGAATAGGGGCCAAGTCAGATGTTTTTATAAATCTTCCTGTGTCTTGAGCCAACAAGTGAATATGTAAGGAGTCCTATCAAAACCACTATAGGTAGAGAGACAATGCTTCTGGTTTTGTTGAATACAGGACATGTTTCTTGCATGTGGTGAAGCATCTTGGAACCTATATCCTTACCAGTGTGTCATAAATCAGGGAGGATGGGTGTGCTGGATCGGAGAGAGGTAGGAGTCTAGCTTGAGAATTAGGAAGCACTGGCTCATACAAACTCCAACAAAGACAATAGTGTTTGTAGCTTTCGAGCTCAAGTCCAAATTCACCAATCCTGCATTTGTTTAGAGAGAAACTGAGAATTGGAAACAAAATGTATATAAACAATCCAATGAACTGGGTGGACACTAAGGGAGAATTTTACCAATAATAATACCTGATATTTATGTACTCAAAAAAACTAGTGAAACATCTTTCTTCGCCCTTTGCTAGGCCAATGTAGAATATTGCATCACGCATTACTTTAGACTCTCGTGATAGTTCCCACTTATAAATATTGCTTTGTTATCCCGGAATGCTCCAGAAATCGGAGAGGGAATCACTCCTGTGGCTCATGATTGAATGACAATATGACAGGAAACGAAGGAATTGTGAAGTGGGTTGTCTATTTGTAATGAAGAGATCTGAAAGGAAAGCTCTGCTGGTCTACACTCTGATTTAAGATCTAATACAACATTTGACGACAAACATAAACCAATTCCTGTGAGAAGAGCGATGTATGGAGTGTTATAAGAATCCTCAGATGTAATATAGACATGCTTAATATTTTAAGGGATGGTAACCTGTGGATGAGAATTAACCAAAGATATACCAATGCTGGCAGGACAAACAAAGAACTTTTCTAACATATTTGAAGTTTTTGGTTTGGCTTTTCTTTCTCCCTTCTGGTGGAATTTGAGTCCGTACCCTTTTTGATTTTTCTTCCAATGGGATAACCTCGATCTACAACACTGAAAACCTTAGATGGGAAAAGACAAAACGAGCAAGTTGAGATCAACAACGTAAAGAAAAGAAGGATTGAATTACTCAGGAAATTAGATAAGTAAAAGACATTGGTAGCAGAAAAATTATACCTTTGTAGCTCCTTCAGCAAAGATAGATAACAACAGTGATTCTTTCAGGTTTCTGAAGCAGATCAATTCAAATAATTAATTAGACAATAATACCTAGGACTCGCAGCCATAGAAGGGCTACAAGGAAACTGAAACAAGGATAAATCTTGCCCTCTAAAGCGCATCTCCTTACTTTATTGTGTGGAGCTCAAAGGGAGAATTAAAAGAAGGGAAAAGGGAAAGAAAAATTGTTGGTCATAACTTTTATTTTCATGCCAATAATGAAATCTGTTTATTTTCTAATTCAATATTGGTTGTAACTTTGAATAGCCATCACTCGTTTATTTGCCTAATCCAATTTTACATGGTCTCGCAACGAAAATATATTTTACTAAGCTAGGAAGATGATCCAGAGTAGAATGCAACTGGATAATATAAACTTAATCCATTCCCCTCATCACTATAGCAGGCCTCGGAAACTCTATGCTGGTCGAGTCCAAACTTAATTTCAGCAAAAAAATTTTGCAGACACTCTACCTAAGGCCAAAAGCGTAAAGATCTGACTCACTTAAGTTTCCATGTGGATATTTTTCCCAATTATGACTAGTCGAGAGATAGGCTAATAGTATTCATAACCAATGCTCAAAAAATCATGCTGCTGATGTTTTAATGCAAGGAAACAGAAACTAATGTACTCAAAAGGAATTCAAAGCCATGATAACCACAACTATACATAACGTGTTGTTTGTGATATATACCTCAGAGGTGGAGCGCTAAGTGCACTGGAATAGGTTGTTTTGTTATCTCAAATGCATAAGGAGCCTATAACACGATCTCCGGGCACCTAAATTCCTCAATAAGAAATAAGCGTAAGTAAAGGAAAAAAGAGAACAGCAGCAAAGAGAAACGTCATCACCATACCTCGATGGTCAAAGCGATGTGGATAAGAGGGTTCATCCCACATATAGAAGACGTCTAAGGGTGAACTATGGTATCAAATGTTTCAGCATTTTTGTTGATAAACCCCTCAGTCTCTACCACACACAAAAAAAAAAAATATTCAGTTCAAAATTAATATGATATCATTGATGGGGTTGATTCAAAAGTAAGTTTTCCAGTAAGATATTGATTTTCTCTTTAAGGATGCCATGGTGCCCTTAAGCTGGCTGCAGAGTTCAATATATTCCTGTACCTATAGTGTACATACTGCACCAACAACTACACTAAGGTCCCAAAATTACATGCTGCAGTAAAGACACAACTAACATAGCTCATATGATGGATGTCATAGGAAAATCCGGTACCATTTTATGTGAGATAGCTATTGATTACTCAATATGATGTTCCAAATGCTTGAAATGTCAAGAAAATGCTATTTAAATTGGAGAGTCAAAAGATACGTGAATTGAAGGGAAGTATAACTAAACCTCTTTAGTTGGATTTACAGAACCATCAATTATAAATGACTGACCCTCATTAGAGAAATTATCAATCCTGTAAGGCATATAGTCCATGTCATCACCTGATAATAGAATAAAGTTTGTCCCAACATTTGCCGTGGACACCCTACAATCCTTTCATCTCCACTTGACATATTGGCATTCTGAACTTCCACTCTGCACCATGTTGAAAGCTTTATTAACGTAGTTCCAAATCTTCAGTTGAGTATCACCTCAAATGATCTGGCAAGAAGCTGCCTGACCATTGCCATCCAGGCTCATTTAAAACGGATTGAAACTAGTAACTCCTGTTTAAATAGAAGAGTGAGTACCAAGGTAAAAATCTTTAACTGACCTTCCAGTACCAAGGTAGGAAGAAGTAGCAACAGTGGTAGTTTCCAAATGAGAGATGAGAAACTGAATCATTTGACAGAATC